>CAHIKZ030000562.1:540000-860000 GCA_903632075.3 Acanthosepion pharaonis
ACAGCTTCTCAACTTGAAAAAGGTATTGAGATAACAAAATGTTTGAATTCCATTATGTAAACAAATCTTTCTGAAGATGAAATTTAAGCAGCACTGATACAAGCTAGAAATTTAATCTGCGGATTTGCTTCCTTTCACATTAACAAAAGAACCTAATCCAACATACATGTCACTAAACTATCAGTTTTACTTTTCATATATCTTATTTGTACACTTGATATACATCAACGTAATGTGACTGTAGAATTGGAGAAAAAAGATGAAGAGTTCTGAAACCTATCTTTGTCTTTGAGAGTTTCACAGCTATATATTGGCACTTCATATTTCAAACTGAACTCTTTATTCAATCAACTAAGAGAGATTGTTCTTATTTTTCTGAATGTGCTCATCTTGGTTGTTATAGTCACAATGTTTTGGCCATTGCAACTGCTGGTTTTCTTCAGATATCTGTCATATTTGGTAACCAACTGGGAATGTCAAACAAAATCCTTTATTCAATTCAAGATGATGTCAATATTTTTCTTTTTGATTTTCAGCGTACACCTTACAAAATAAATTATGAAACTTACTAAAACAAATTTTATTTTTAAAAAATTACAAAAATCAAAATTTAATCATCATTTCTTTTTCCTTGTCACCAAAAATTTATAGTTTATTATTGTAGAATATTATTGTTGAAATGTGGGAATAATGGTTAAGTCAATGAAAAATCAAAACTGTTCCTACATACAGGAGGGTGCAATGGGTAAATTATCGCCATTTTATATTTCTAATTTAGTGCATTTGCATTATTTTTTATAGTAGGCTCAGTTGGGCACCATGATGCAATTCACTGTGCCAGAAATTTAGAAATGGCATGCTGTAGTGTAGAGGCATTTGCACCGCAAGATCCAATACAAACATTTCAGAGTGTTTGGATGTCAATATAAGAACAGTGCAAAGGATTCAGAAAGAGTTGGGTGAGTCTAATGGTGATTATGAAGGTGCTTGGAATGATCATTAGTGATGGCATCATTATGCCTCTATTGCTGAGGAAAAGAGGCACTGCATAGCCTCTAAAAACTTTGGCTCTTGTGACTACTAGCATCTTTGTAATAGGGTACTAAATAAGTGCAAGGTCTCTCTTCCCCACCTCTTTAATCAATTTGAGGTGTTATCCTCCTCTGATTATAAAGCTGAATGCTTTGCTCATAAATTCTCCTCAAACTCTACTCTTGACTCATCTGGAGTATCCCTGCCTGACTTCCCACTTAGAACTGATTTTCTGTTGAGTGATATGCATATAACCCCTTCCTTTCTGCTATCATCTCTAACCTAAATCCCCACAAAACATGTGAACCTGATGACATCCCTGTAATAGTCATTAAAAAGTGTGCTCTTGAACTGGCTCCTGTTCTCTCTAAACTGTATAATAAATGCCTTGCTGCCTGCTTGCTGAAAGTCTGTTGTTCCAGTTTTTAAGAACTCTAGTTAACCATCTGACCCATCCAATTATCAACCTATTAGCCTTCTGCCTCTTTTTGGGTAATTCCTAGAGGCCCTAATCAATGCTAAATTGGTTCATCATCTCTCATCATGGGGTCTTTTCTCAGACAAGCAATATGGCTTTTGTTTATCCAAGTTGAATGATGATGTATTAACGATAATTGATGCTCTAGATAAAAATAGTGAAGCTCAGGCTGTAGCATTGCACATCTAAAAAGCCTTTGACAGGGTCTGGCATTCAGGTCTTCTTCACAAGCTGAAAAGCTACAGCATCTCCAGGCACTTTTTTGAGCTAATCCAGTCATTCCTATCTAATCGTCTACATAGTTTTGTACTAATGCAGGTGTCCTCCAGGGCTCCATCCTTGGTCTTACACTGTTTTTTATCTTCATTAATGACCTTCCTGATGACATCAGTTCTGAACTTGTCAGCTACGCTGACAACACTACCATTTATTCCTGCATTGAAAGACTGCATTGAATTCAATGCTAGGTTAGATGCTAAGAAATTTGGTTCATTGTATCATGCTAGACAATTTTTTTCTCCACAATCTATCTATAAGTCTACCATTTGCCCATGCTTAGAATACTGCTGACACATATGGTCTGGTGCTCTTGATCTTTATTTAAAATTTCTTGATAAAATCCAAAGTAGAATAAGCAATATTATTAGTCCTGACCTGGAGTCTCAGCTTCAGTCACTTTCCCACCACCATAAAGTAATTGTTCAGATGAGCTCTCTGCTATGGTACCTAGACTGTATGAATTTAAGCACAATTTTACACTGGCACTGAGATCTCATCAATTTGCAGTTGAACTGGCTATATTTAACCATAACTTTTATGCTAAAAGTTTCTATTTTCTTGCACTTCTTGCTTGTGGAGCTCCCTCCTGGTACCTTGCTCTCCAAACAACTTTAATCAGCAAAATTTAATTGCAATGTCAATCGCTAGCTATTATCCTCCTGATTGCTTTTTTCTCTTTCTCTTCATTACTAATGTTTCTGTTCCTAATTCACCCACACCCTGTAATCTCTTGCATACTAGTGGCTGTACTGCCTTGCTTGGGATGATACTGGTTAAAAAAAAAATTCATCTTCCCACAGGGCCTCAGATTCAGCCCTGCCTTAAAGAGGTAGTGTTGCCCTGGGTCAAGAGGGTGGCTACTGGAAAACCCAATGTCTGGCAACAGGACACTGTACTATGACACACAAACAGGAGAACCCAGTGATGGCTGTCAGATAATTTCAGCAACCACATCACACATTATATCTAGCTGCCTAACTCCCCAGACTGCAACCCCTTTGATTATTATGTGTGAGACACAGTTGAGCGAGAGGCTAACAAAACTCCTTGCAACACCAAAGATGAACTGAAGGCAAGAATTATGGCAGCATTCACCAACCTAAACAAGGAGATTGCCCAGAAGAATTGTAGGAGATTCCGAAGTCGTCTGGAGTCTGTGGTTGAAGTGAATGGTGATTTTATTGAATAAATTTACTCTTTAATATTTCAATATATTTTTGTGTAAATCTGGTAAATATATCTGTTAAAATGAGATGTCAGTGTTAATTTTGTTTTTGAATAATTTAGACCACAATTTATCCATCGCTCCCTGTACAAGTTTCAAAGGCAGTTGCTGCTAAAAAATATAACTGTATTGTTTTATTTCTCTCCTATCCTGTTATTATATTTGCATTATAATGTTTGTATCAATTCATAGTTCACGTTCATAATATTTCATAGAAAAACACTGGAACACAAGATTAGTTGAATAACTGCTTAATCATGTGTTTAATAAAATATTGTGTTAGTAAAAGAAATCCAAGGGAAGTATTGGAATTGAACCACAAAATCTTCCCAATATAAACACTGATTATAATATGTGTGTGTGTGTGTGTGTGTGCGTATACATGCATACATACACATATAATAGGATAAGGAACAAATAGGAAATGTCTATAAATTTAACATGGAGGAGAAAAGAAATTTCTGCTATTTTTTTTATTTTTGTGTTGTTTATTTTTCAATGATTAAGCAAACCTCACATGTATTTGTCCTGTCAAGTAACATTCGTGTGTATAATTCTAGTGTGTTTGTGTATCACAATTTCAGTTGGTCTATGTGCAATGTATTACTTTAAATCTATCTCTTCCCCCAACTGTGGGTTAAATAGTAGAATGTGTATGTTGAGAAATATTGTTGGTTTCAAAAATTTTTTTTAAAATTAATGCAATATTCATTTGTAAAAAACAACCCAAAAACAAAAAAGAATTAATCTTATAATCCAAAATAAGTTTTGGCTTTAAATAACCTGCAAAGAGTTGCTAAACCATAAAGAACAGACTATCTTATTTTGATCAAGAGGACAGACAGTAAAGACATGAAAGATACGGTTTGGTTTGAGTGAGAAAAGGAAAGAAAGAGAAAGTTAGCAGAGATGATAATGCTCTCATGCCTGCATCCGTGAAATGAAAAATTATTGTTGGTCTCAAAAAAATAAATAAATAAATAAAAGAAATTAATGCAATATCCACTAAAAAAAAAAAAAAAAAAAAATATATTCTTATAATCCAAAATAAGTTTCCACTTTAAATAATCAGCAAACCATAAAAAACAACAGACTATTCCATTTAGAACTAGAGGAGATACAGAAAAGACATATAAGATATGCTGTTAGGTTTCAGTGAGAAAGAGAGAGAAAGATAGCAGTGCTGATAATGTCTGCATCCATGAAATGGAAAAACAAATATTTTCATTTGTCCATTCTTCTTTAAATGATGACCTCCATTTAAATTTATCAATGTTGGTGCAATATTTTGTTAAAGTTGTTAAGCTCAAATATTTAACAATGCAATATGATTAATAAATCCTATTCTTGATTTGACAGGTTGCATAAATTATAAATAAATAATTTGCAATGTATTACTATAGTAAAATTGTTTCCAATGCATTTCTATGAATGATTTTAGTATTTTTCAGGTCTTTATGTATGTAATCATTAGAGTGAATGAGTTTTGATGGATTTGTTCAATAAATCCTTGATAAGACAAGTTACATAAATGTCTAGAAAATAATTTGCAATACATTCCTACAGTAAAATAATTTTCAATGAATTTCTATATACAGTTTTCGTATTTACCATGTCTTTATCTATGTAATCATTAGAGTGAATGAAAGTTTTGATGGATTTGTTTAATAAATCCTACCTGTGATATTATAGCTTACATCAACAACTAATATTTAAGAAATGGTAAATTCATTTCTGTTGTAAAACCACTTGCAATACATTTATATTTTAATTTGTTTACAATTACTCAAGTAAAATAATTTCCAATGTATTTCAAGACATGCTTTTATTATTTGACATGTCCCTATATAATAATATGCATGAAATCTTGGATATATTTAAAAAATCCTACACATGATATCACAAGCTGCATAAACAGCTAATGTTATAGAATAGTTAGAAAATTCAATTGTATAAACTGGATGATACAGATTTAGAAATTTTAAAAATGGTTGAACCATCAACTGTTCTTCAGGAAAACAGGTGGGTGTGGGATACAGAGATGGTGGATAATTTTCTATGCTGGTTCTCTGGTATAGTAATTGGCAAGAAAGAAACTTCTGAAAGTGAAAATTTAGCATTATAGTAAAAAAATTTACATACAATGGTGGGAGAAGGATTAAATGAATGGTAAGGCATAATTTACTGGGAAACACAGGCTAATCATCTTTCTGAATTCATATTGGGGAGGAGGGATATGCCAAAGAAAGAGAAGCTTGAAAGGGAGATTTTTCACTTGGATTATATATTAATGAGATATTGACAGCTATCAGTGAGAAGAGCAATGAAAAGGGCCCAACAAAGTGGTTGCTATCAGTGAAGTAATGATGCTGATAAAATGGATGGAGCTGGGTAGAGGGTTGCATAATAAAGGATGCATACCTTGTAGGGATGAGAAGAATAATGTGAGGCATAGGGTTTTTTTGTTTTTTTATTTTTTTTTTACCTTTCTAGTGATTGTGATACAATTGTTATGAATAGATTCAATTGGTACAGACTATCATGGATTCTATATTACAACACAGTTTGAAAACAGACTTCGAAAACCATAGCAACACTAACTAGCAGGAACAATGTCGCTGTTAGTGGCTCCATTTAGTGAAAAGTAAAACAATCTAGTACTTTTGTTGTTAGCTTATATAATATAGTCTTGAAAGTATGCTATATTTATAGGCGGAAGGTTCTCAATATTATGGCCAGTGTATACGTAAATATAAGCAATGTGGACTTAGATATCAACAATGAATGGCAGCAGTCTTTCCCATGCAATCAATGACCTGACAATTACATTTAAGCATGAAAGATTCATCATTCATTGCTGATACCTATGTCCACACTGATTATAATATATGTGTGTGTGCGTATACATGCATACATACACATATAATAGGATAAGGAACAAATAGGAAATGTCTATAAATTTAACATGGAGGAGAAAAGAAATTTCTGCTATTTTTTTTTATTTTTGTGTTGTTTTTCAATGATTAAGCAAACCTCACATGTATTTGTCCTGTCAAGTAACATTCGTGTGTATAATTCTAGTGTGTTTGTGTATCACAATTTCAGTTGGTCTATGTGGGATTTGGTTGATGATGTGTGTGCATCTAGTGTGCATTTTTACTTATGTCTTGTAGTGTATGCATGTTGATTCGGGGATGTTTTGTGTGAGAGTGAAAGAATTTAGGTTAAACCATAATCTAATCTAATCCATATTTGATCCCAATTCACGCACACATGTATACTTGCTTATATATGTGATGTGTTCGACGGAGGAGGAGCATATTCAACATGAAAAAAAAAAAAAATCAAAAATAGCTTTATTCGCTGCAAATTATTCATTATATCATATCCAAGTATTTTACAAAAAATTAGAGCCAATTACACAATATTTCAAAGTCAATTTAGGTTTATAGTTGTAACTATGCAAGGAGATGAAGTAACAAACTGTAGATTTGTCTGCAAAATATCATTACATTATTGTTATATAATTATAGGGAAATCATTAAGGTTTTTTGTCAAAAGGATTTTATTTTTGGCTGTATATTAAATTAAAATATTCTTTTTTACTTGTTTTATTTTTTAAATGGAATAAGATCATTCTAAATTTCAGAATTCCACTATTGCTCATCAAAATGACTGGAAGAAAGTGAACTAAAAACAACAATGGAAAAGAGAGGTAACTAAGCGTCAATGAAATAGCTCCAGTTTGTTCAACTCAGGAAACTTAGCATTGTAGCCAAAGTATTCTAAAATGCTGCCAATAACAAAGGGGAAAATGAAAAATACCTAACAAAAAATTGAATATAATTTATATTATTTCTATTTATTTGTTATGTAACTAAGTACATAACTGTCAACAATATTTCCATAAAACTTGATATTTTCTGTAATAAATTCTTAATAAATATTATTACTGTTATTATTTTACTTAAGTGTAAGGTAATCCTACATTTACAAATCCTTACGGTTAACCATGAAAAGAAATGTTGATCAAAACTGCCTAAAACCTTTAAGCATGTAATGCCACAAAATTATCAAAAGCTGAATAAGCCTTTCCTTTGCTGAACACATTATATATAGTTGCATATACACACACACAATTTCCTCTTACTCCAAATGTCCTACTCATGTTGGAGTAGATGCCCTAATTTTTTGTTTTAATACTGGCCGGTGCATTCAAGGGACTTAATAAAAAATATGTGTTCTCTGGCAGGGTTTGAAGCTGCACCCCCCTTTGTAAGAGAAACCACCATCTGATCTGGTGTACTTTAGAGCACTTGGCCACAGAGTGGTCTAAATAATGTTTAGAGTAGTAGGAAACAATTTTGGATAAAAAAATTCATTGATTCCTTAGATCAGTGTTTCTCAACCTTTTTTAAGCAACAACACACCTAGGAGCAAATGAAAATAGCATGGCACACTTAGCAAAATTTTTAAAGGGTATACATTTAAATGTCATGAAATAAAACCATAGATTTTTAAAAATACACACACAAATATGAACTTTATTTCAATGTTTCTATTCAATTATTTGTGCAGCTTATTTAGTGTGAAACCTCTGCCAGGATTTTTTTTTGTGATTTACTGATGAAAAAAATACTCCAAATTTAATGAAAACACAGTTTTAACATCAAAATCTTTGTTATTATAAAGAGGAAAGATCAAAGTATTTTTTGAATATTTAATTAATTTTTTTTAATCCTTTGTAGATCATTTGAAATTTTGATTAAAAATCTTGTTTTCCTTGCATCAGTGGATGTGTTATGAACAGAAAATTTTAGCATCTTTTTTACGGTGACAAACATTAATTTTGAAATTCTTGCAAAAATCAAACACTTGTCAGATTTTAATAAAATTTTAGGAACTTATTCACAAATGAATGAAATTCTTTTAGAAGTGTTTTTTTTAAAGAAAATCTTGGTAAAAATATTTTTTTTTCACATGTGTTTCCCAACTCCCACTGAATTAATTTTATAAAAACTTGAGAAATTCAACATTATAATTTTTAGTGAATATATTAGTTAAAAGCAGAATTTTTTGGAGAACTCAAATCAATTTTTTTTGTAAAATCAGACTCCATCTTACCAAATATCTGCTCTGAATTGTAAAATAAAAAATGCAATAAAATTAAGACATTATTTAATTAGAGAAGCTTTTAATTGCTTTTATGAATAATATATATTAAAGACAATATTGTCTTGAGAAAAAAAATTGTTCAATAAAAAAATGTATTTGTACAAGATTTGTTTTCATTTTTTTTACAATTTTAATTAGAATAATTTATAATATTTTTAAATCTTAAAATTCAGTTTCACTGGTGTAACACTTCAGAAATATTGTTACCAAGTAAAACTATATTTACTAATCATATATCGTAATGCTTATTACAATCTGACGAACCCAGATATTTTTAAAAGAATTTTGAATTGTTTTTGTATAAACATGCTGAATTTCATAGATACAGTCATTTGTACACAACATTATCAGAAAATAAGTGTGATAACTATAGTAAAATTAGTGTCAAAATATTCTGAAATTCAATAAAACATTAGAATATTTTCTTAAATTTTTAACATTACTGAGTACTTAAAAAGGTGCTTGAGTTATATTCCTCAATTATTTTTTTAAAGTTAAAACAACATTAGATAAAAATCTATCTGTCATTGAACTGTCATGGAGCTGTTAAAAAGTTGTCAGCATAAATAAACAAGCTACCATAGTGTTAAAAATGCATTTCTGTGATATTTTAAACTTAAAGTAAATAGTTGTTTCAAATTAGATTAATTATACTTTATATCAGCTAATATTGCTCAAATATAATTTCAGAAAAGTATATTTTATTTTTGGAAGATTTTTAATAAAGAGAATTACATTTTTATAACAGTTTGCTAAAAATGGTGCTAAATTGAAAAATTTTAGAAATTCCAAAATGAAAACACTTTCCAATCAATTTAAATTAGCTTTTATACAGCAGAATATTTTGCTTACTGGAAATATTAAATTTAATCTATCAGATTGAAATTTAAAAATATAAGATCTTCAAGAAAGATTTTTCATTATTAAAAATTCATTTTAAACATTAGGTATCATGTTTGTGGAGAGGCACCTAATATAAAAGGTGCGATAGGTAAATTGTCGCCATTTTATATTTTTAATATTGTGTATGTGTGTCGTTCGTTTTTGTTGACTGCAGTGTATAGTAGGGTTAGTTAGGCACTGTCTGTGAGAAAAAGAGCAATATGACACAATTCAATCCTCCAGAAATTTGGAAACAGCATCCTGTACTGCTTGGCATTTGCACCAGAAGCTCCAATACAAACATTTCAGTGTTTGTGTGTAAATCTGAAAACAGTGCAGAGATTTGGAAAGAGTTGGATGAGTCTAATGGGGATTATGAAGGTGTTTGGAGTGATCACTAGTGATGGTGATGTTATGCCTCCATTCATCTTCCCACAGAGCCTTGGACTCAGCACGGAGGTCGACATCAAGTGCCTTAAGAAGGTAGTGCTGCCCTGGGTCAAGAGGGTGGCTGCTGGAAGACCCTTATACCTGGTAACAGGACTCTGCACCATGACACACAAGCAGGAGAGCCTAGTGATGGCTGTCAGACAATTTCTGCAACCACATCACCCTTTACATCTGGCCACTTAACTCACTAGACTGCAACCCGCTTGATTATTATGTGCAGTGTGCAGTTGAGTGAGAGACCAACAAAACTCCTTGCTACACTGAAGATGAACTGAAGGCAAGAATTATGGCAGCATTCACCAACTTAAACAAGGAGACTGTCCAGAAGAGTTACAGGGGATTCTGAAGTTGTCTGGAAGCTGTGACTGAAGCCAAGAGAGATTTTTATAGAATAAATTTACTTTTTAGTATTTCAAGATATATTTGTGTAAATTTGGTAAATATATCTGTTAAAATGAGATGTCCGTATTATTTTCATTTTTGAGTAATTTAGATGACAATTTATCAATTGCACCCTGTAAAGGTATACACTATATATTATGCATAGAGTTATGCTGAAAAGATCTCAGCCCAAACCACTTCCAAAATTCAATATTAGAAAAAAAATACAAACATCAGAATATGGATTTTTGGAAATGGATTGAGCTGTGAACTTTTCAGCACTCTTCATGTGCATGTGTGTAGACGTAGAAGGTGCTGATATGGGGATCAATACTGCATGGTCTGAAGTGTAAAACTGACAGTCAACATTCAGTGTTGATTTCTATGTCCACACTGTCTATATCCATAAATGGTTTATCTTTGATATTGAGCATCCTTATTCCCATAAGTATAGCAAATTTTAAACAACTGCTTGCATGAGTATAAAAATTTGGTGCTATAGTGCTCATAAACTGAACAGAATATGAAATTTTCCTGCTTCCCTTAGCAAAATAGTAGACACTAGCAGTAGAGCCTGGCGTTGCCTGGGGATGTAACAGTAAGAGATAGATCAAGTACCGACCATCATAAAGACTGAAAAATAAAATTGACAAAGATTATTGTTTAAGGTTGACGGACATGCATGTCTTAATTATTTTTTTTTGTTTTTTTTTTATGAATTAGTCAAACCCAAACTCAAACAAAAACATTGTTTTCAATCGTTATGAGTCTATCGATTGAATAGAATTTTATTATAAACAATTGTCTTGTAAATGGAATTTTTAAAGCATTCTGAATGTAAAAATAAAGAAAAAAGTGTGCAAGACAATAAGAAACATTACCTGTGAAAAAAAAAAGTGAAGTTTTGTTGAAATCGGTTGAAAAATGTAGGAAATCCGATCCCATATATAAATGAACACACACACACACACAACCTGGGTTTTATAAGTATAACTCGATATGAGTTGTCCCCCTTTCATTCTGGCGACAGAATCGTGTTTTCAAATTGCTTTCATGCAAAACAATTGTGTTTTTCCAATTTTTGGTGCTGTCAGAACCACCGCAAGGTAATTTTATGCAGTCCTGTGAAGTTTTGTTGAAATCAGTTGAAAAATGTAGGAAATCCGATCCAATATATAAACGTACAGACACACACAAACACACAATCTGTGTTTTTAATAAGTAAGATTACACTGACACTAAAGGAAATAAGTAAGTTTGTTTCTTCAAGGTTAAATTTCCTGAATACCCACACACACATACACACAAAGAGTAATGTAAGCATACACATATACACACAATTTTTTTTGCCCAATTCCACTTCTAAATTTCTAGTTTTAATGCAGCAAAGTGAATCTTTATCAAAGGAGTTGAATTTTCTTTTAAAATTCTTGGCAAAGTTATGCCTGATTTGATTATGCTGCTCTAAAATATTCATTGTCTATCCAGAACCTGAAATATTGACTTATTATTGATTTCAAGGATAAAATTTTCTATTTGTTAATGAGTCAGAATAATTTTACCATTAATTCCAAATCTAAAGCACATAGTTTTGTGCTCTCATGCAGAGCAGTTATACAGATTGGATGCATGAAAAAAAATAGTGTGTCCTTACTCAAGTTAAAGATTCTACAAATTCCCTAGGAAGGCCATGGGAGAACCCATGTAGAGGAATGAGAACAACATACTTTCTTGATCAAAGTCTTCTGTTCCATATTCCTAGAAGTTTTCCAAACGTAACAAACATCTGACTTAGGTTGAAGTATATAGCCAAAAAACAAAGATGAAGAAACTAATCAGGATTTTTTAAAAAATTGATTTTTTGAATCTTCATCTAAAGCAAGGTGATAATGACACTAAGATGCATTGGGTTACTGGGAGTGAAAGAGAATGAGAAGACTTTAATGAGAAGAAAGGACAATAAAAGAACATGACTCAAGATGGCCGCTGGCATTGCATTTAAATTTTTAAAGATTGTAGGTGTCAGGACAACAAGAAACCAGAAGAGAATTACATAGGTAAGAAAAAGAAAGTATTAGAATAGTATTGGTGGTTGCATGTAGCTAGTTCAACATCAAAACGTGAGATCTAATTGCCAATCTAATAGTATGCTTAAATTAATTCAGCTGTGGCACCAATGAAGAAAGCTCATCAGAACAATTGCTATGAAAATATTTGTAGAAAAGACAGAGAGAAGCCATACCAAATCAGTGAGAAAATGAGTGAAGTTGAAATGCCATGTCAGGATTGAGTACATTACAGGACTTTCTTTGAATTTTGTAAAGAATATATATAAGTGAACATTAAAATCAACACTTAGAGGCGACAGGCTGTTTCATGCTAGATGCAATCATCAGGCCATGACAATTGCGTCTAGCATGAAACAGCCTGTCGCCTCTAAGTGTTGACTTCAATGTTCACTTTTATATTTACACATGCTCTATCTCTGATATTGAGCACTTTATCCCATAAATTTAGCACATGGTATTTACTTGAACCCCCCCACGAGGTCAGGTTGTGACACAAGGTCAGTTTAATGTGGGGATCCTGAGCGCGTGCACCCGGGCAAGGAACAAAAATTCACTGAGTCCCCGCAACGTCAGTTGCATTGGCCTCAGTGCATGCACCAATCGTTCTCTCTAGTACAATGAGAAGGCACGGTCTCGGGCAGCTGTTCCCCAGGACCAGGCACCTCTCAGTATAATTTTCTCAGTTACAACTCTTTCCTTTGACGGAGTCGCCCCTGAGCGCACTCTGTCCAAGGACAGAGACACAACTGAGAGCACACCTTCAGAGTATTAGGAGAAACAGATCAGATATGGCAGTGATATTCAATTCACGGACCAATAGTAGATTTATAAATGTGTAAGATAGATTCGGATTAGAAAAATTGTTTCACATGACAGAGTGAACCAATCTTCTAGCACCAAACCTAGAAATTGATTCAACATAATCATTCCAATTTATCAGTAGATAAAGACTTGCACTTCTGGAGGTTAGCATCAGCCATGATGATAGCAGCCAGGAAAGGTTCTCTGTGGTGATTAAAAAGAAGGCAGTTTTGTTTTGGAGGTGTTAGAATTTACAAGATAATAGTAATGTCTTGCCTCAGATATTCAAGTGAAAAATGAAAAAAAAAAAAAAAAAACATGCTAAAAAGGTACAGTGCCAAAACATTGGGATAAACACAATGTTTTGGCAAATGTCTATAAAGGAAAAAGTAGTAAAAAAGGAATTGGAAAAACCTGGTATAATAAGCCATATCTAGAGATAGGTGAATGAAACAACTGACTGGAATTTAAATTTAGCTCAATAATTACATTGACTGCACACCCACTCAATATTATATGTGTGTGTGTGTGTATATATATATATATATATATATATATATATATATATATACACACACACACACGGTGTGGGGAGAATCCTTCAAAGAATACATAGAGGCATGATGGCGAAAGATGGGAAAATGTGTTAGTCTTGAGAGGGATAATTTTGAAGGGGAAAACTTGTTTGTAGTTTGAAGTTGGCATAAATAATTTGCAACTTCAGTCCTGTTTCTTTTCTGACACCTTTAAATAACCTGCAAAGGGTTGATAAACTGTAAAAACAAAGAAACAAATCAATCACACACATGTGCCAGAAAATATTTTTAGATTGTAATAATTTTTTTATTGATACAAGTTCTACTAATTAACCCACAGATGGGAGAGAAGAGGTTGATTCATAACTTTCTTAAGGGTATGTGTAAATGAACATAGTACAAATGGAGTTGGAACTCGGCTCTTTAATTTACAATTCTAACTCATTATCCATTACATCACATGCATATCCAAGCTTACAGCACCTGTTATTCTCAAGGGATCACCTATCTAGGTACTGAACAGGCTTGACGTTGCTTAACTTCATTGATTGGATGAGTTGATGTTTTAACATGATATGCCCATACGCCAATGTGTGTGTATATATATATATATATATATATATATATATATATGTGTGTATGTAACAAAATTTGATAAAAAAAAACCAAAAAAAAAACCTCCTATGTTACGTGTTTCATCCTTCAAAAGGGCTTCTTCAGACAAAATACACAAATGTACAATAGTTTTTTGTTTTTTTTTCAATTTTGTCATTCAACTAACCACTATTAGTCTCATGGGTGCAGATGTTATTTTACCAATCATTGCAAAAACAATAATATCACAATGCAGGAAATGAGTTGGTGGAGAGAAGGACAGGGACCTAAGTGGAGTCGGCTGATTTAAAAATCTACAAGACCCAATGGCCCTAATATGCAGATGTATGTGTGTGTGTGGAAAAAACAAAAAAAAACCCCAAAGAACTCTTATAGTGTATGGTGGTGTGCATGTGTGGGTGTGTGTGCAGTTATATATGGTGGGGGCACATATACTTAGATGGGTGTTTACAGGTGTATATAAATAGTGGTTTGTATGAGTATGTGTATACAGTTATACATCTACAAAAATAGCCTCTATAATATGTGTGTGTGTGTGTGTATGTATGTATGTATGTACAGCTATATATCATGGGCATGTATATGTGTACATGAATATACAAGTATGAGAAAAAAGGGGCTCTAATTGATGTACATACAGATACACATATAAGAGAGTGAGTGTGTGTGTGTGTGTATATATATAAATATATATATATATATTGCTGATATCCCCTGAAGAGTGGATGGAGAGGCACACCTAAAAACACTGGAATCAGGATGCTGAAGGTAACATCAATCATCTAAGTGACAAACATTTTACTCACATTAATCATGTGTGTGTGTGTGTGTGTGTGTGTGTGTGATAAAAATAAAATAATAATAAAAAGTCCTACAATGTAAACTCGCTCTAATGCGAATAAAGATAATCAAATTTCAAGCCTAGATCAGGAGGCGATAAACTGGGGCAATTGATCTATGATACCCACTTGTCCCTTCAGATTGCATCTTTGTAGTGAGTAAATTATTTTTGTCTATATGAATATATATATATATATACATACATACATACACACACACATACACACACACACACACACACACACACACACACAAATAAAGAGAAAGAACAGACAGATTAAGAATCCACTGTTCTTAGCTTTTACTTTTTTTTTTAAAAAAGTACTTGATCCAACGTAGAGTAAAAAATTATAATAAAAAATATCATTATTATTATATATATATATATATATATATATATATATATATATGGGGTTATACATGTTTATATATAACAATATATATGCTACTATAGTATGATATCTACAGTCCATTTTATACTATAGTATGATATCTACCATTCATCTTCTACTATAGTATGATATCTACCCTTCATCTTCTACTATAGTATGATATCTACCATTCATCTTCTACTATAGTATGATATCTACCATTCATCTTCTACTATAGTATATCTACAGTGCATCTTCTACTATAGTATGATATCTACAGTGCATCTTCTACTATAGTATGATATCTACAGTGCATCTTCTACTATAGTATGATATCTACAGTGCATCTTCTACTATTGTATGATATCTACAGTCCATCTTCTACTATAGTATGATATCTACAGTCCATCTTCTACTATAGTATGATATCTACAGTCCATCTTCTACTATAGTATGATATCTACCATTCATCTTCTACTATAGTATGATATCTACCATTCATCTTCTACTATAGTATATCTACCATTCATCTTCTACTATAGTATGATATCTACCATTCATCTTCTACTATAGTATGATATCTACCAACTGTTGAAAGCATGAAATATCTTGGGGTTAGGGTTAAAGGTAGTGAACTGGTTATGTATTAAAAATCATTAACAATTTCTTATACAAAAAAAAAAAAAAATTAAAATCATCTAGTAGTGATTGTAATGTTTGTAAACTGATTTGACGCCATTTAAAAAACAAACAACAAAAAAAAAACAACAGCAAATATGTCATCATTTTTCCTGAGCATTTTCCAGTAATAATGAGTGCAGCAGCATTTATGTTAGGTCACAAATATCTTGGTAGATATCATACTATAGTAGCACCAAATATAATATATATATATATATATATATATATATATATATATACACACATATATATCTCTAGGAGGTAACTCCACAGATTTGTAATACCTAAGGTTTAAAATGAATTTTTTAAAAATAACAAAGTTTTTTTTTTATTTCAGCATTAATTTCAAGTAAATAGATTAAATTTAATATTCCCAATAAGCCAAATACTTTGCTATATTTAAAAAACAGTTTAAATTGACTGTAAGGATTTTTTTTTGCTAAAAAATAGCATTTTAGCAACATTTTTAGCCCACATTTATTGCAATGTAATTTTCTTTACTAAAAAATCTTCCAAAAATAAAATACACTTTTCTAAAATTTTTTGTGGAATATTAGCTGATTTGTTGTGTTGATAGGTTAATGTTTATCTAATGTAGTTTGATGGGGCTTTACTCATAAAAAATTAATTGAATATGAGTACCTTTTCTATATAATTTTTAAGTACTCAGTAATCTTAATGACTTATTGAATTGTAGAAATTTTGGCTTTAAATTTACTATAGATATCACTCTTATTTTCTGATAATGTTTTGTATGAACCTCCATATTTACAAAAATTAGTGTCTATACACACAAAAAAAATTCAAAATTCTTTTTAAAATATTGATCTTTAGACACTTTCTATTTGATTAGTAAATATAATTTTTACTTAATATCATCTAAAAGGGTGAAATTAATACAGAATTTTAAAGGTTTAAAACTTAAATTATTCTAATTAAAACTTAAAGTAATTATAGTAAAAATTCATTGTTCATTGAAAAAAATTTTTTTCTCAAAGCAATAGTATCCTTAATGAATACCTTATTTATGAAAGAAATTAAAAGCTTTTCCAATTAAAAAATGTCTTAGTTTTATTGCATTTTTATTTTAGGATTCAGATCCGATTTTTGGTAAATGAGGTTTCTGTTTTACAAAAAAAAAAAAAAAAAAAATAATGATTTAAATTCTCCAAAGAGTTCTGCATTTAGCTAATATAAATATGAAATGGATAAAACTTAATATTTTGAAATTTCATAAAATTATGTGAAGTGGGATGTAACAGAAAAAAAAAAAAAAAAAATATTTCTAAAATAAAAAAAAGAATTTAAAAAAATTCATTTGTCTGAAAATTTCATTAAATCTGGCAATTATCTGATTTTTGCAAGAATTTCCAAATCAATGTGTTTTTATCAGATGCTAAAATTTCCTATACTGATATTTGCCTAAATACTGCTATATGTCTTCAAATTTCTGTCACATTTTCAGTTGTCTGTTACCCTGATAGTTAAATTTCTGTATCCGCTTTGGCATAGAGACAAATACTGTTAAGAGCTAAAAGGAATAGGAGGTTGTGGAGAGCCATGTTCTGATTAGACACAGCACATATAATAGTAGGGCAACTGGAGCCCTTAGTTCTGTAAGGCACTCCAACTTAGGTATAAGATTAGCAACTCAATTCCATACCGATAAATAAACAAACCATTTTTGTGCCTTAAGAAGTAGCAACATCATTTAGTATGATTGTAGCGCTATGCTGCTCAAGGAGTTTGCAGGATGAGTTGAGTTGGGGAATTTTATTATATCTCAACTTGTGTTGAGTTAATTAATGTCTAAATCTGATTTTTTTTTTTTTTTTTTTTTTTTACTACAGTTGAGTCTATGAGTTAGGTTTATATTTGAGTCAGGAAGGTGGCCCCTGTTGGGGTAATATACCCCTCTTCTGTGGATGCAATCAGCTGGCAAAAGTTTGCAAGGCTAAACAATATAAAAGCGAATATTTATAATCAAACAGCAACACTGGCTTATTAGTTTACAGTAGATAAACCACTCGAGAACATTGAATAATGTTATATATTCATCTACTTTATGAAGAACATTTTAAAAGAGATATATACAGGAAAAGTTATATACATTGATACTCTGTTTAGAAGGTGATTTTTTTTTCTATTAAAAAAGTGAAGGTATTAAAATAAAACTACAATACATGTATTCCAATAATCAAGCAGCTCTTAAGACATCTAAGAGAAGAAATTTATAATTTTTTTAGAAAGACTGACCAGAAAAGAAATATAATAAAGGGGGAGATAACTGGGAAAATTCCCTTTAGTAGTGATGCAGTATATAGCAACACATAACATACATAGAATAACCACTTATTTGTTGTACGTCACTATTAACTACAATATAAAAAATGATTAATTGATTGATTTGTTTTACAGCTTATGATCACTTTGTGGGTTAATTAAAGCCAAAATTTTTTTTAATGTTATGAGAATAATTTTATTTTTTTTTACTTTTTTTTGCAAATAGATATTTTATTAAAAATTCTGAGGATAAATATAAATTATATAACAATGATTTTTTTCCAGATACAACTTACATAAAGATAAGTTGTAATTATAAAAAACATTTTTCTTAAAAATAAATATTTTTCTAAGCACAAACCATAGAAATAGATCATAAACTTATATTCTATCAGAGAACAATCTCTTTTACAAATTGCAAAATCTAATTTGGTATGGTATTTTTGAAGGATTCCTTTTAAAAATGTTTAATATGATTTAGTAAATAGTAACAGATGACAAATTATGATAGCAGAAAAATCAGGTATGGTAGAGTATATCTGTAGAGCAAAAGTCACACATTGAACTCTTCAGGATGACATTCAGATAAACAACAAAGGAATACTGCTGGAGATTGAGAAAATTGTAAGAAATGTCATTTATCCGTTTGTTAGCCAACTGCATAGATCAAGCTGGTATATATTTCAGCAATATTTTTTCTTTGATAAGGGTGGTGTTCCTACTATATATCTCAAGATTCTTGACAAAGTTCAAAGAAGGGTCTGTAATTGATCCTGACCTGGCATTTTGACTTCAGTTACTTCCTGTCTTTTCTACAAATGGCAATTGTTCTGATGAGTTTTTTCTCCTTAGCGCCTTGACTGCATGAATTGAAGAGGGCTACTAGATTGGTACCTAGGTCTCACTGTTTTGCTGCTGAACTAACTAGAGGTAACCGCATATTCCATTCTAATAGTTTCTTTTCTTGCATTTCTCGCCTGTGGGACTCCCAATTCTTGCTTCCCTTCCACCTACAATCTTTAAAAATTTAAATGTAATGCTAATTGTAATCTTCTATCTACTGTTCTTTTATTGTCCTTTCTAATTACTAAAGTTTTCTCACTCTCTTTCACTCTTAGTAACCTCTTATGCATTAGTGGCATTATTGCTTTGCTTGGGGTTAAATGATAAAAAATAAGAAGATATTAAAAAAAAAAAAACACCTAAGGCTTTCCCAAATGAAATATTGATGCAATATTATTTTCCTGGTTTCATTCCCCACCCTCATTTGGTCTTTTTCTAATTGAGCTTAGCTTAGTTCATATATCAGCAGACATTCTTTCTCAATGCAGAAAAATACATTATGATTGATATGCTTCCTCAGGTGCTTATTATAATGAGATAGTTCTGAAAATTTTAAAGATATTCTTTGTTAGTTCAATACTCCAAGAGTTACAGTATTACAGGTTTGTGCCAGACTAAAAATAAACTTAGCAAATATTCATACTAAGAAGAAAGCTTTCATTGTGGTTGAGTTAAGTCAGTAATGTGTCATGTGTGATACACGCTTAGGCGATCATGTATCTTTCGATACATGACTGATGAGGCAGATTTTTTCTTTCTGCGGTAGACCAGTTGCCATTCAAGGCTATAGAACCAGGTCTGTCCTGCTATTTATCCATAGCTGGGGACAGAAGAAGAGGATTCATACCTTTCCCAAGGGTATTAGCAAGTATGTGAATGTAATGGAATTCAACTAGAATTTGAACTCGGTGTTCCAATTCCTCAATCCGAGCCACTATCCATTACTCCACCATGATTGAGATAGTTGTCTATTTTCCACTCATACCAATAATAAACAAAATAAAGAAAAAAGAAGGAGGATTTTGAATTATGAAAAAATATAGAAGGCCCAGTCTACCCTGTTATTTAACTTGGGGCTGAGAAGAGAAGAAATGGATTCATGCCTTTTCAAAAGGCATTAGTGTATAGTAAACACAAACAGTTTCAGTCAGAGTTCGAACTTAGTTTGCTAAGTCCATTTTCATATCTGTTAGCCATTCATCTGCCAACACCTCCTAATAGTTAATCCTAAACAGAAACAAAAAAAAAAATACAACAAATTTCCAATTAGCAAAAATATTTTACTTACCATTGGGCTGTTTGCAGCAACAATGAGAATAATGTGAGTGTAAGCTGATAACTCAGATAGTTTCAATATCATATACTGAAAGAAAAAAAAAAAAAACTAAATTGTACCAAAGACAAAGGATCAAACAAACAGGAAAATAAACATATAAACAATACAAAATTACTCAGAATGGCTGGTTTGTTTTAAGGCATATCAACATTTTCCAAGTTATCTAAGGCTGAAACATATTTAGATAAGCAGATATATGAGAAGCAAAAATTTAGACAGATTTGGTTTGCATGAGGGTCAAAAAGGTAGACATGGGTTTAATTTTCACAAAAGTCATAAAGGTAGATATAAGCTCATTTTGAATGAGGGTCAAAAAGACAGACATATGTCTGATTTGCACAAGGGTCAAAGTGTAAAATTGGGCTCGGTTTGCACAAGGGTCAAAAAGGTAGACATGAGCTCAGTTTGCACAAGGGTCAAAAAGGTAGACATGAGCTCAGTTTGCACAAGGGTTTACATGTGGGTCAAAAAGGTAGATGTGGGTAAAGAAAACATGAGGGAAGCTGGACACAGGATAGTTTGTTCAAGAGAAACCTTTGTCCAGCACCTAAAAATGCTACAAAACTAAAATATTGACCTGTGAATTTGAGTCATGTCCTTAAATTGTTTTGTCAAATCTAGACTTTCATATGGAACTCCTGCATGCTGTCCAACTCATTCAGAAATGTCCAAAGTATCATCTGTATATAACAGTTTTCTCAGATAAATGGTTCAAACAAATTGATCCTATAAATCTTAAAGACAATGAACCGTCATCAGACCCTATAGACTGACAATACAAAATCACAAATGAAGAGCTTTGCCAAATAACAAAAACCACATCACTTGAAGACTTCCAACAGTAGCAACAAAAATAATGGGTAGCACATGTAACTTGAAGAGAAAGTAATGATATTATTAAGCTGTTAACTTTCCACACAATCAAAAACAAAAAGTTTGGAAGGAAACTTCCAGTATTAGAAAGAACTATAATTTTTAGTCGACTTGAGAAATCTAATTTCCTGAAAAACTGTTTTAAAAGAAAGATTTTATAAATTTCAGCTGATAGACAAATTGCTCAGTCAATGAAAGACAAAGGTTTCCTTATAAGAAAATGCCTAATTCTACCATTACCATATGATTATTCTACTTGTATATACAATTGTTAAACTTTTTTTTCGCATCAAAATGTAGTTCCCTTTTGAACTGTAATTATTTATGCTTTATGACCGTGTTACATAATATTTTCAGCACCATTTTTTTTTTTTTTTGATATGTGTAGGAATATGTAAAAACAGAACACTGGATTACTAAAAGACAAAATGGCATCAATAGAAAAGCAAGTATTAGTCATTATAATGTGTGGAGGACAAAGTGTAGATTTCAAATAAGGGGTGAGGTGAAACACAACATAATTGCTTGGTGCTTAATAGGCAAAACAATGTAAACTTTGCCACTAAGCAAAAAGGAATTGGAGGAAATTAGGGAAAAGCCAAGTATAGCCATAAAAGGAAGTGAAAAGAAAGAAATGCTAGAGAAAAGGGAAAAGAAAACAAAGTGAAAGAAAAATTAAATTGGGATTTTTTTTTTTTTTTGTTTCATCCCAAGCAAGGCAACAATGCCACTAGGATGCAGAGAGTTACAAGGAGTGAAAGAGAAGACTTTAGTAAGAAGAAGTGAGAAAAGGACAATTAAGGAATAGGGTTCAGCTAGACTGAAGATAGCAATCGATGTTGCATTTAAATTTTTGAAGATTGTAGGTGGCAGGGAAGCAAGAAATTGGAAGGGAGTTCCACAGGTGAGAAGTTTGAGAAAAGAAACTATTAGAATAGAAGTGGCAGTTGCATCTAGCTAATCCAACATGCCTAAAAGTAAAGCACAGTAAACTGACCAGAATTAAAAGATTGTGAAAGCATTTTTTTAATCATTTTGACAGAAGCAAGGTGATAAAAGTCACTAGGATGCAAGGGGTTACTGAGAGTGAAAGAAACAGAGATGGATAATAAAAAACAGAATTAATGGAGACGGATGACCATTAGCCTATTTACTTTTGAAGTTGGTGTTCGATAAAATTGCAAAAAGAAGTTGGGATATCAGAATATGCCATCTTATTGTGTCCCAAAGTAACTGACTAAAGAACACAAATTCTGGTGTAAGGACATTTTTTTTTCAGTTATGAGAGAATACCATAGACAGAGCATGTAAGCAACAAGGAAGTTTCAAGGAAAATGAAAACAAAAAGGACACTTATACTTTGAATCAGAAAGAGACACATAATTAGGAAAGAAGGCTTGGAGAATTTGACACTCCCAGGACCTATTGAAGGTGAAATAGAAAGAAAACCTTTTTAATGAGCTTGTGTAAATGAATGGCAGAAAAGTGAATGGGAGGAATAGTAAATTAACAAACATTCCTAAGAATAACAAAACACAGGAAATTGTGGAGAGCCAGGATCACCCACGTCCTGAAGAAACATAGAAGAAGATAAGAGAGTTGATAGGGATTTTCTGTCACATATATGACTGGTGATGAGATCTGGGTGCATCACATTACTCCAGAGACAAAGTGTGATTGCCTAATGACATTGATGGAAACTGTTGGACATGTGGGCTCCACATTGCATGCTCAAACAACAGTCAGATACTATGAAAGGTTGGACAAACTGGGAGTAACTGTTCAGTGAAATGGGAGTAGGATATTTGTATAAGGGTATCACATACTGTAGCACAACACCACCCTAAATGACAGACTTGACAAAAGTGTGGCTTACATGATATAGCTGGGATGTTTTTACTCCATCCACCGCATAATCTGAAGCCAAATCAGGACTATCGTGTTTGGGCCACTCAAATAATATTTATCCAGATGGTCCCATACAGATTATATGATTGTTGCAGAGGTTATAATTTTTTAGATTCTTTTATAACATGATCCTTGCTTGCTTTTAGTGGCACCAAGCATGCTTTATATTACCATCACAATGGATTTTCTCATTATCCAAATTGATAATCTTTACCCAAAATCTAAGTTTAGTGTTACAGACAGAAACAGAAAATGTCAAATAAAAAAGTTGTTGAACACCTTAACAAAAACAAACTCCTGAGTGACAAATAGTTTGGCTTTTGCTCTTCTAGAGCTACTGCTGATGTCTTAAGTGTTGATAATAAAAACATATCAAGAGTGATAGCCTTAGATATCTCGAAGGCCTTTGATAAGACCTGGCAAAGGGGATTGCTACACAAACTTGTCAGCTATGAATTCTCTGAGAGTCCTCTCAGTTATTGAGTCTTTCCTGTCATGTAGGTTTATGAAGGTTGTCATTAATGGAAAAGTCCTCTAAAGTACATGAGATATGATATTCTCTGTTCTGCAACCCTTATGTCATAGATGAAATGTTGCTACTCTATTGCTAATTACTATGGCAGATATTCTGACAAGTTACATTCCTTAGTTCCACCAGTTCAAACCTTCAGCTAGAATTTGCCTGTGTTCATGGTAACAAATCATCCCCAATCCCTTTGTGTTCCTTTGATAAGGAGCAAGTTCTACTCAGAATTTTCTTCCCAGAGCTGTTACAAGCTCCCAAGAGGATAATTCTTCCATAACTAAAATCTTGGTCTCATCAAATCCAGGGTCAAGCGATGTGTATCCCACATGTCCTCATAATATGTACTTCTTACTTTCACACAACAATCTCACTCAGTAACACTCTACCCTGAGTGGAAATAAAAAATTAAATCTTGTTTTAAATACTAGTTTTCAGAAGACAATAAATTTGCTTTCATTAATGCTGTAGAGATAAGTTTTTAAAAAAATTAAGATGAGAGAAGATTATTTGAAAATGTCTAAATAGAATCTGATACGCTTAAATGTAAAGATTGGTGCACCCAATGTAAAGTGGTTTTTTTTTATACAGTTTAGTATTCATTTTTTTTTTCTGGTATTATAATTTCAGAGAGAATCAATGAAAGATAATTATTAATACATAAGGATAAAAATAGGAAATAAATTCAGAATCTAACCTTTTTGTAGGATTTCTTAGGAAGAAGAGCTCTTCCTTTCTGAGAAAGGTTTGTACAATTGGAACTGAAAAAGAAAAATAAGGAATTTTTTTCAGTAAATTTAGGACATGTATACATGGTATTTGTATCTTAGAAATTTCTCTATATAAAAAACTGTGTGTGTTTATATGATCAAATTAAGAAAATCTTTTTCAATCTAGATCTTAGAATGCTGTGCTTTCTTCTTTTTTTTTTTTTAAACTGAATACTTTTTATTCTTTTTTTTTTTTACAAGATGTAATTATTTTTACACATATTAGTTTAATTGAGATATATATTTCAAGAGGTTAAGATTACTGTGCCTTTTTTTTTTAATCATTTCACCTCAGGTAAGGTAATGAAGCCACTAAGACACAAGAGTTATTGTATGTAAGAGAATATTAGAAAAAAGAAAAATGATTGGGAAAGCATCCTCTCAGGAGTCTGTTTCAACAAAGCAGTGGCTCTTGAGAAGAAGTTGTCCAACTTCCTTCTGACCACTGAAACACAAAGAGAATGTGGATGGCTTTCCCATATGTACATAGCATGATGTGCCTTAGCTGTAAAGGCCTGAACTGGTAAAACTAACGAATGTAGCTCATCGAACATTTTCCATGGAAATAGTGATAGAGTAGAAATATATTCTACCCTAATATGGAGATGGAGAGTCCTGGTTGGCTCATTACATTGTCCTAATGGAGGTGAGGGAGACAGTTTGTATTAATTTCATATTAATGTATTCTCCTCCCAGCTTTGGGTTAAATAGTGAAGTAAACTAGTCTTGGTTGGCAACCAGTTCAAGCGAAGGACAACTCTGAATTTATTATGTAACCCTCTACTCTGAGTGGCCCCTGGGCCTTGTACAGAGTTAACCTTATTGTAAAAAAAAAAAAAAAAAAACTATAGAGAAGGAAACAGGAAGCCACTTTATGTGCTTTCTTAAGAACAGTCATGGCAATGTACAGTTCAGTAATATTAATGAAAATAAATTGTGGGGTGCCATAACCACTTACATTCTACAATGGACATAGAAAGGGAAAATACAGAAGCACATTGTAAGTCTTGATTGAAATAATAACAATAATAAAAAATAGTCTGTTATTGGAATGTCATGTTTATATATCTTGTCTTGCCACAGACTCTGACATTCAAGAGAAACTAAAGTTGGATGAAATTTCCCCTGAAAATGGTAATATTAGCCGTTTCCCTGCAAGAAAACATTTGGTATTCAATAACCGAGCAGCCAGTACTGTTGTCAGCTGAAATTTATAAAATCTTTCTTTTAAAACAATTTTTCAGGAAAATAGATTTCTCAAGTGCAGGATTTTATATATATTTTTATAGATTTTATATAAATTTTATAGATTTTTTATAAATTTATAAATTTCAGCTGACAACAGTACTGGCTGCTCAGTTAATGAAGGCCAAATGTTTCCTGTTATCACTCTTTCCAGTATTGATGAGAATTTCCTTCTTAACCTTTTGTTTAAATTAGTGTGAATCACCAACATCTTGATTATGTCATTATTTTCTCTTTGAGTTACATGTGCTATTCATTTTAGTTGTTGCTGCTATTGGTTGTCCTCACATGATAGGGTTTCTGGTATTTGGTACAGTTTTTGGTGTTTCTGTAGCACCAGTCCACAATGTTCAAAGAAGGATGGTCTTTGCTGAAACTCTCAGACTTCACTAGTTCAAAGCCATTTTTTTAACTATTGATCTCAGAAAGTGGTTGTATACAGCTGACAGTTTAGAGCAGTGGTTTCCAAATGGTGCCGCATACCTCAAAGGTGCAGCAGAAAAGGATAGCAGGTGAGGTGGAATGATTGAAAGACAATCAAAGATTTAGAAACAGTTTAAAAAAATTCACATGCCAAAAATAAATGATTTCAAAATTTCAAATATTATTATGGATTAATTGTAATTGCATACATGAGTCTGAGTATAGTTATAAATAATTATTGATCGATTTTATCATTGTGATATTTTTGCCTTATATTAAGTAAAATGTACTTTTTATCACATAAAATTTGGTGAGGTGTGAGCAAATTTACATTCTGAAAATCCGACCCAGAGAAAAAAAGTTTGGGAAACATTGGTTTAGAGAGTTAAAGAATGAACTTGCCAAGACAAGCTGGAATATTTAAAAAGAGATTTATTCTGAATAAACTCTGACACTTTTCCCAATATTGCTAGAATTGGAGTGGAGAATAACCTGTATAACTTACCAGCGCTTTTGTCCTTGAGGCAAGGTGCAGGCACAGATCCAAGAGTCAGCAAGCTGCAGTAGCAAGAAAACATCCAATTACAAAGACAAAAATATATATATATAAAAAAAAAAACATTTCACTTAAACCTGTTCGATGGCCTAGATAATTGTGTATTTCTCACCAGTGTTCAGGGATTGATTTTTAAACTTAAAAAAAAAGTTATGACTTGTCTTGTTTTGACTGTGCCCAAGTACACTGCCCAACCCAGAGATTGAACTCTCAGGGACAATAGCTTAGTGGAATAAAGTGTTGGCTTATGAATTTGGTAATATATTGTGATGAAGGTCAGAGGATACAATGCCTGAAATAATGTGATAACAACAACAATGGTGAGGATAATAGTCTGCATGTAAACAGTGTACATATGTATACTAGTTACATGCAGATAATGCTTCATCCCAGAAATTCAGACAGAAACATGGTCAGTTATTAATTTTTTTATTGTTGTTGCTTTTTATCACAATCTCAGGCTGTCATCTTACAGTTGTAAGTTAAAATTGTGGACTAATTGGTAAGATAGATGCCCTGCTCTGGGAGGCTTCCCAGGGATAAGGGATGCAAGGTTGAATCTTGCCAGAGGCCTTTTCTTTATTTTTGATCCAAATGTTAAAGAAGAATCTGGGAGTTGCAATCAAAAAACAACAGAAATAATGAAAAAGAATTACTAAAAAAGAGAGAGAGGATTTTCAAATGCTGATGATCAGTGGGATAGAATATTACAGTATTATTTCTCTCTGTTTAGTCTTCTTTAGTTCCACCAGTTCAAACCTTAACGGTTAATGCCCACCATGTCCCACACATTGTAGCCAACCACCCTCATTCACCTTGTATTCCTTTGGTGAGATGTAAGTGCCACTGGAGTAGCTTCTTTCCTCCAAACAAATGCCTTGTAGAACTGACTCCCAAGATGTTGCTTCATCGATCACTACAATCTTAATCTGTTCAACTCTAGGGTTAATTGTTATTTTCCACATTTATCGGCATAAGCTGTACCTCTTACTCTGTAACTCTCTACCTTGAGTGGTCTTTGATCTTGAACAGGGTGAACATCAATGTAAAAGAAAAAGAAGAAAATATCAAGCACAACACGGACACGTGTGTGTATGGTTGATCCTCAGTTCATTTTACAATGAAATGAAAGCTTTATTGAAAATCTCAGTGAATAATTAGGAAATCTAAAAAAATGGGTCACATGGATACATTATGCCTCAAGTGTAATTTGGACATATGATCTCTAGGTTAGTAGGACAATGCTCTAAGCTTACAAGGTTTAGTACAGGTGAGTTGGAGAGGGGAACTACAAAGTAGAGGATAAAGAGTAGATTGTTTCAAATAGGTACAATTAAATATAATTAACATATACTAAAGAAATAATATAATTGGAGAGCCTGCTTTTTCCACAGGCGTCAATATTTTTGTTGAATCCAGATAAACAAATTGAGATTTTTAAAACAGAAAGTACACAAATTTTGCAGAAAGGTCTAACATACACATTCTACCTCAGTTTCATTTGGACTTGTGACATATTAAGCTAAGCTTAGTATGTCACAAGGCTGATCATGTATGTCACATGAGCTTAGTATGTCAAGGTTTATTAGTTTGTTACATGTGCTTAGAGTGGGATGTGGTCTGAGCTAAGAGCGGAACTTTGTCTGTGCTTAAAGCAAGGCATGGTCTGAGCTTAGAGTGGAACTTGACCTGTGCTTAGAGCAGGACATGGTTTGAGCTTAGAGCTGAACTTGGCCTGCACTTAAAACAGGACATAGCCTGCATTTAGATTGACTTCAGTATACAGAAGTCATGTGAGTGATGGTTGAATTTAATGCTGCATTATGTCATAACCCAACTTGGCCATTAATTTCAAATATCCATTGTAAGTAATTTAGTTTATCAAACTAGTCAAGTTACCAAGCTTTTATAGCAAGGAAATTATTCAGTGAATATCAGAACATTCATTGCTTAATTTTGCCCAAGTTCCACTTTAACTTCACCAGTTTCTTTTTTGTGCACTTCCTACCTGTGAAACTCCCTTCTGATTTCTTGCTTCCCTGACAACTACAATCTTCAAAAATTTAAATGCAACATGAACTGCTATCTTCTGCCTTCTTGAACCCTGTTCCTTTTTTCATCCTTCCCTCAATCCTCCCCCATTCTCAGTTTTCTCATTCTCTTTCACACCCTGTGTTCTAGTGGCATCATCAACTTGCTTGGGATAAAACAATTATGAAAAAAAACTTAAATATCTAAAGTGTGCTTGGTTGAGAACAAGAATTGATGTACTAATCTTGCAGGCCACTATGCTATTATTTTGGCCTTGTACCATACTAAATTTAGTAATTATATAAAAGGCTCCTGGCTTTAAAAAATAGTTAAGGAGATTGTCTGTTTAATTATTTTAAATCTTATGAGTGCCATCTTGTTACTGTTGCTTTTTACCCCAAGACACTGGGTTGATATATCCTTTGACTGCCACAGTAGTCAGAACAAAATCAAAAATAAAACAGTAACCTCTGAGAAGGCTTGAACTCACAACTCAAACAGCAGCAACTTTGTTATCAATAGACATATCCTGAAGTAATTTAGCTTTAAAAAATCTGATGATTAAAAAAGACAAAAATGTGTCATTCAGTCACCCACTCTTGTCTGAATGCTTGAGAAGCACTCATGGTAGAGGATCACTGAATGAGGTGTGTTATATGGAGGTTGATATGTCCTGGAAAGGGATATATTGAATTGAAAGTGGTTTTGGCTACTATAACCAAGTAGTACACAGTAGCAGTAATCAACTGGTACTTGTAGTTGCAGGTAATAAGTGTAGATCAATAGAATAGCCAATGGCATAGTCCAATGGTCGTCAGACTCTCTCGTACCTACACATCCATCTATATTTATGATGGACACCAGCCAATCATATTACAGTGAGGGGGAACTTAGGTGTATGCATATTCCACTATATCGGAGGTAAAAGGAAGTGAAGATTATGAGCATAAGGAGGGTAGATAACAATCCCTGACTTGAAGAGGTTAAGACTGTAGTGTTCAGGGAAACATCCATGAGGGAGTTTGTTCCATAGAACAGAAGTTCTCTTTGGTCTGTCTGAATGGAACTTTCTCCTTATAAATGGAATACAGAGGAAATGAAATATGGAGTGAATTCTATACACAATCTTTGACTATTAACTAATAAAAGGAATTTAAAAATTTATTATGAAATTTTCAGGTGAAGCAGTTTCCTTGTTATTATTGCTTTATTACAGGTTTTACTCTAGCAGGTGAAGAGTGCACTGACTCAAGTTTATAATAAAAAGAAATTAAAAGAAGATGGATTAAAGTAATAACATAATAATGTGTAGGCAAAGTGATGAGACAGATAAACACATACACAATGAATGTCCCAAGTTGGCACACACAGAGTATAAATGACAACAATGATTAGATTGGTACAAGAATCCATTGCTAAGTATGCCATAAATTTGGTCTCAGTATGAAAGAGAAATGGTATGAATATCAGCCAGAAGCAATGGTATAATATGATAGTCAAAAAATATGGGATTTCTCAGTCTAGACAGATTATGTCTTTGAAACACAAAGATCCAATCTTAGTGAGATAGATATTGTTGGCTGGTTGTTTTATTTAGTAGCATATCAACTTCTATTGGTTATTCAATGTTGAAATCTAAATAGTTTCTAAGTAATTTTAAGTTTTTGGAGATAACAATAATTTTAGTGATACAAGTCTTACTAATTAACCCATAGCTGGGGAGAAGAGAGAGGGGGAATTCATACCTTTTCCAAGAGTATTTGTAAATAAGTGAACATAAACTCAACAGGAATTGGAACACTTCTCCAATTAAGAATTTCAAGCTATTATCCATTACACCACCCACAAATCTAATCTTACAGCACCTGGTATTTCCAAGCAGTCACCCATCTAGGTAATGACCAAGCTCGATGTTGCTTAACTTCGGTGATTGTATGGGAACTGAGATTGATAAAGAAATTTGCAAATGTTCAATTATTGATTTTATTGCTCCATATGATACAAGAGTGGATTCCAAAGAAACCGAACGTTTGAAAAATACCAGGATCTTGCAAGGGAGTTAAAAATGGAGTTAAACATACTCTTGGGGTAATTTCTGTAGTAATTGGTGCACTTGGAACACCATCTTGAAACCTGAAAAAACACTTATTCTATAAGGATTCTCCACAAAGCTCTTGATTTGTGAGGAGTCTTGTTAACAGTATGCCTTAAGAACAGAATTTCTATTGATGTCATCAGTGTGCAACACCAACATAATAATAATAGTGAAAATATTAATTTGGGTCTAACTCATTAACTGCAGCAGAAATTTCCTTCATTTATAGTCGAACTGCAATGGTGGAAATTCCAGTCTTCAGCAGATATTGGGTGAAGTGACATAAGCTTGGGAGGAGGTAGAAAGTAAAATGTGACCCTTAACTGGACATTAAAAAAAGATCAAATCTCAAAATCAAAGAGGATGACTCATTTCAATAAAAATAATATCTTTCAACTCATTGGTTGCCACCCAAGGCTATAGAACCCAGTTTTCTCTATTATTTACCCATAGCTTGGTAGGGGAGAAGAGTTGGATTCATAGCTTTCTCAACGGTATTAATGAATTCAGCTGGAATGCAAACCTGGCTCTCTGATTCCTCAATCCAAGCTGCAATTCATTACTACATTAGCTAAACTGTCAAAAAAAAGGTTAAAAATGATGTACATAATATCAGGATGGAGGCTAATGTTTACAGACATGATAGACTACCAGTGCTTGAACTGAGCTCAATTCCTGAGCCTAATTCCATAATACTGTAAAATTAAATATAAGTAGAGTGGGAAGTTTTCTATGTCAACAAATACAGTCTAAAATACAGTATATATACAAATATTTTCTATTCAGAAACATAAGAGAAATAAAACTCACCACATCACTGACAGCTGTAAAGTGATCCAACTCCATATCTCCAGGTACAGGAATAGGAGACACCAAATATTTCACTTTGGAAACCTTTGCAAATAAGCAAATATTGCGCTTATATACATTTTTAGCCAAAAAAGAAAAATAGCAGAATTATTTACATATATACATTGGCAATCTTGTGTAAGATCAAAGTTTCTTTCTCAGTGCTCTACTTATGGTTAGAATGTCATAACTAAAAGGCTTGAAGCAACATAAATGTGGTTCTACAGAAGGATGCTGAGGATAACATGGAACAACTATGTGAACAACAATGACATTTTAGAGTAAATGGAAACAAAAAGGAAACATAATTAACATCAGGATTTAAGATATAGAATCAACCTGTCAAAAATTAATTATGAAGAAAACATCTCATCTGAATTTTTGTAAAGAAAAATTATTATACATTGATTTATTCAAACTGGTGTCTCCATCTTGCTGGTTTTAGTCACAATATTTTGACTATTTCTGGGATGAGTAATTAATATTATATACTGATTTATTCAAACTGGTGTCACCTATTTTAGTTGTTATAGTCACAATATTTTAACTATTCCTAACTTGGAATTATCATTATATTATTTATTCAAAATGGTATCTTCATGGTAGTTGTTGTTACTATTTTGAACAGGAGGATGCCGAGTATATCTTGAACCAAACATGGGAGCAACACAAAGTTTTAGAAAAAAATGGAAAAGAAAAGGGCCCTTATACTTAACAGCAGAAAAAGACAAAATTTCTAGGGCACATGAGAAAAGAAGACTTGGAGAATTTGATACTCACAGGATAGATTGAAGGCAAAAAGAGAAGAAAACAACACATGATCTACTTAGTGAGTTTGAGTAAATGGATGGTGGGACAAGGTTTAGAAGAAATAACAAAAAGACAAAATTTATTCAAGTTTACAAAAGACAGGAAATTGTAGAGAGCCATGATTGCCTATGTCCTGAGGGATCATGGCACATAAAGAAGAACTGCACTCTACATGGAAATAATTACACTTACTATATATCAGCTATTAAAAGTTCTCAGCCTCCCAACTTTCTAAAATCTGATCAATATTATTTTTTTAAAATAATTTATGGGGTAAGCCGAGAATTTTTCAGTACACTTGTCTATGGCTTTATTCAAGTATTATCATCTTTTAACAATATTTAAAAAGGAATAGTAGCCATTAAGAATAATTACAGCAGTGAACAAACTTTATGATTCATGCAGACGAGGCAGTATTAACAGCAAACACAGAAAGGAAACTACAAGAACTTCTACAGAAGGTATTGAAGGAAAGCAAGAAGAAAGGACTAAACAGAATGCATGGTTGTTAGTAAAAGGAAGAGCCCAAGATGCAAATTACAAATTGGAGATATCAAAATCAAACAAGTAGAAAAATTTAAATATGTGGGAAGTGTGAGACTGAAAAGTTTCCTATCCCTCCTCTCTTGACTCAATTTGAGGTGTTAACATCTGCTGATAAAGCAGAATGCTTTGCTTGTAAATTCTCTTCAAATTCTGCTTGACTCATTTCGACTATCTTTGTCAGACATTCCACTTAGAACTCAGTCTATATTGAGTGATATGCATAGAACTCCATCCATGGTTTATGGTATCATCTCTAAACCGAATCCCCACAAAGAAGGTGAACGATGCTATCCTTAGAATAGTTATTAAGAAATGTGCTCCTGAAGTGGCTCCTGTTCTTTCTAAACTCTGCAATAAATCTCTAGATGCTTCTTGCTTTCCTACTTGTTGGAAATCCTCTTCTACAGTTCCAGTCTTTAAGAATTCAGGTGAACCATTCTTTCTATCAGCCTATTAGCCTTCTCTCTACCTTTTTTGGTAAAGTACTGGAGGCTCTAATCAACTCTGTATTGCTAAAGGATCTGATGTTGCAGGGTTTTCTTTCAGAGAAGCAATATAGATTTTGCTTCTCTAGGTTAACTATTGATGTAGTAACAATTATTGCTAAAAAAAGTCTATCAAACTTTAGATAAGAATGAAGCTCAGGCTATTGCTTCAGATATCACAAAGGCATTTGACAGGGTTTGACATACTGGTCATCTTCACAAGATGAAAGGTTATGGTATTTCTGGAAAAAAATTTTTAATAAACTAATAAATATTGCTATTCTCAAGATCACTAAGATGAATTGTGAGTATTAAGGATTTACCTGCTTTTGGTGATAATTCCAAGATGATTTCTCTTGAAGAATCCATGGTGCCTCAGGATCAATATCAATTGATGTCTTCCAGGATCTCATTGGACGGGTTTTTCCTGGATGCTCAAGAAAATGGGTTTGGAGAACTTGCTTTTTAAAATCTAAATTATTTGTGATCTGAAAAGGGCAAAATCATCATAATTGTCTCAAAAACAGCTAACAAAACAGGATCTATTGACACACTAACACTAATATGAGACACATAGCATCAAATTACATTCAGTCATCACATTACCTTTTTTCAAGTAAATTAAAAAGTGAATGGATGAACATGAATGTTACATATAGACAGTTACTGCTTTGTTAACTGTAAATGTTAATTAGAAATTAGTTGAAACTTGTCTCAAAATATATTTTATTTCAACAATAATTCAATGAAACAGTAAATTTGAAGAGACTAAAGCCAGTGACTAAAAATGCTCAATTCATTTTTCCTGGTCTTTCATATTTTCTCAGGAAAACGTATGTCTTTTTCCATAGATTTTTGTTGAAAGTGGTTAGGCAGAATAAAGTAAAACATTTTTGACAGATAAAAAAAAAAATAATTCCAAACATTTCTCAGACTATTGCTTTTATTTCTATCTGAATTTCTGGGATAAACACTTATTTACATTATTTAAAATTGCCCTAATATCCCCATCCGTGTTGTCGCTATTAACAGTCAGACTAATATCCTCATCTGCATTGTTGTTATTTACAGTCGAACTAATGTCTTCATTTTGTTGTTATGATGTTTTGGCCATTGTACCCTGCAGCCTTAGTAGCAATGCAACTGTAAATCATGTAAATATAACTTTTATCTTTACTGTTTTTAACCACAAGATTTTAGCCAATATATTCTTCAACCATCTGTAGGTTTATGTTGAAAATTGTAGTCTTTAAAAGTCACTTAGTATTTATTCATCAAATCACAAACATTACAAGAGTACAGAATTGGGGATCAAAAATTTGTGCTGGCAAGAGAATTTGTTAATTTCTAAAAATATACTTTGATAATATGCATAATGGTGTTAAATCCCCAAGGGAGATTGACAGAAAGCTTTCCATTAGAAATACGTAAGATGAGTGCCAGTTATGCTAACTGAGGATGAATCAGTGTGTATTATGAATTATGGACATAGTAAAGGATTAGGTTAATAGAATTAACTGCAAAAGGCACTTAATTACAACAAAATGATTTGGTGCCTGAAATTGTCTGGTTTTGAACTTGCAAATTAATAGGATTTTAACTAATATGACTGTGAAACATGCATGCACCCCTCACCAACACTTGCCACTGGAAAAATGCTAATAGAGTTAAATTTGCAAACTTGGAATTTTTTGTTTTATAATCCCATTCATTGTCTTGACTGTATATTATATTATGCCTTTGAATTCCTTGAGGAACATAGGGCTGCAAGATATTGTTGCAATTTCTATAACAAGCCAATTTTTACATGAGTAGGTTGTTAGCCTATTGCACAACCTCCAACCTAGAAGATCTAAACCAGTTGCCACCCATGGCTATAGAACCCAGTCTGTCCTGCTATTTACCCATAGCTGGGGGGATAAGAAGAGGATTCATACCTTTTCCAAGAGTATTAGCACATAAGTGAATATAATGGATTTGACTGGAATTTGAACTCAGCTGTCTGATTTCTCGATCTGAGCCACTATCCATTATTCTACCATGCCTCCATGGTCAAAACATTATAAAAGTATAAAAATGCCTTTTTATAGTAAAAATACCAGCAATATATTTTTGAAAAAAAATTTTTTTTTTTACCAGCAATGAATATTTTTCTATTCATACAAACCTATCATAAAAATCTTGTTGGCATTAAATAACCCATTGAGGTGTTGATATGCCGTAAAACAAAATAAAACAAATCAGAAATTCAGATAGAAACAGTGTGATAAAAACAAGATAATTTTAAAATAGTGTGGAATAATAAAAATATTTCTTCATGGAATCTCAGGCAGTAGGAAAAAATGATGTTCAGATTTAATTGTTGAAGTCCATTCTGGTATTAAATTATTTAAAATCTACTTACAGAAACTAATTGCACTAAATATATTTAATTCCACTGACTTAGAACTTCTAGCACAACCAATTGAAATTAAAGCAGTTTTATGATATCTGTTTTATGCCTTACTGACTTACCTGGTTAGTGGTACGGTCAACCAAGTCAAACAGGGCTCTGTTGGTAATAAGGACTATTTGACGACACCTAGAAATATAAATAGATAAGAAATAAAATGTTGCTTATGCTGAAACAGGTTCAACAAAATTATACCACTGGGAATTTCAGCTGTTGATTAATGATAAAAGAATGTAAGATGGTTAAATAATTGAGTGTCAGACTCACCAAACTGCACAAAGGTGATCAGTAGAGACCCAAGCAAAAGGGACAGCCGTTGTCTGTAGATAGAAAATAAGAAATAATTAATTATAAAAATAAAAAAAAATTAACAATTTATCCTCTATTTAAATAAATAGAAACAACTATTATATTTTTTTTTTGCAAGCTCAATCATATTTTCCTTCTTAGAATCAGAGTGTAGTATCTGTTCAATCCACACCCCAAAGGGTGAAAGAAGAGAAAAGGCTTGAAATAACTGTTAATCTTAGTTGTCAACACCTATAGAATTTCCACATGCCCAACTAGCATGGATGGGAAACAAAGATTGGTTTAATTTACGGCATATCAACCTCAATGGGTTATTTAATACTGACAAAATTTTCATTGTTGGTAATATTTTTTCCTTCAAAAATCTATTTCTGGTAAGAATTTTCCTTCGCTGGTAATATAACTTATTTTTACACATTCATAGTATTTTGACCCCAGTTTGAGGGTTAACTATTTGCCCATAGCTGGGACCCTAACATCAACAATTAAGAGGTGGTTCTACACTCCCCAAAAACTCCTGATCAGAGGCCTTGCTGTTGGACGTAGTTTATCGTCTTACCCAGGACAGACAAAGATTGGAAGGGATAAGGGAGACAATGAGAAGATACAGGCAAAGAGCAAGAGAAGAGCAAAAGCATGAGATAACAGATAATCTTAGCAGTAAACATCAATGGAATTTCTATGGGACCTGCTAGTATCTGTTAAAAAAGGAAAAAACTGAATGGTAAAAATTCTGTTCAAAAGTTGATGGTTTTGTGTGTATGCGTGTATGTTTTGTTAAAAATGACTGACAAAATACTTCTATTAAGTTTTTAATTGCATTTTTCTTGCATACAAATAAGAGATTGCTTTTTTGGATTTAGAGAGTGTAGAAATTGTCCAAATGGTTGTTCGTTTTGAGTGCTTTCAGTTAATCTATTAGCCATTTTCAAGAGTTTTGATTGTGCTATTGTAAATGGTATGTAAGTGCTATTGTAAAAAACTTTTCAACAACCTTAAGCCTGTTTACAATAGAATTTACATAGAAAATAGAACAAAAAAAATCCTTGAAAATTGATTGAATCAATTGCTAGATCTGCTACTAGGAAAATTGGTTGTGCTAGACAACTTTTCTCTCCAAAGAATCTATTTTACACACTTGTAAGTCTACCATTCATCCATGCATTGAATATTGCTGCCAGACCTGGTCTGGTGCTTCTGCTATGTATTTAGAGATTCTTGATAAAATACAAAGAAGAATCTGCAATGTTATTAGTCATGACTTGGCATCTCAGCTTCAATCACTTTCTCACCACCATAATGTATCTTCCCTGTGTCTTTTCTATGAATACTTTCATGAGAATTGTTCTGATGAACTTTCCTCTATGATAATTAGACTTTATGAATTTAAGCATGGTTCTAGATTGGTGGCAAGATTTCATCATTTTACACTTGAAAAGGCCAAATATAACTGAAAGTTCTATGCTAACAGTTTCTTCTTTCGCACTTTTCATTTGTGGTACACTTTTCTGGCTTCTTGCTTTCCAGTCAACTTTGATTTTTGTATGTCTAAATGGGCATCTGATTGTAATGTGTCTTTGTAATTGTGTATGTGTGTCTGTCTACTGGGAGTTTTATCTTTGTTTGGTCAACCTGCACAGCAGGGTGTCATAAGGTTCTAATTTGTGGCTGACCTCTTTAAAAATGTATTTTTTGTATTAGACAGATATAAGTTAGATTCTTTAAGAATGGATTCAAAGAAAGTTGGCGATGTAATATAATGTTTTAGGCTTGTGTTTATAGTTGGTAATAACATTATTACCAACTATAAACGCACACCTAAAACATTACATCGCTATCTTTCTTTGAATCACATCTTGTCTATAAAAAGAATACCCGCTCGGCCCGGTGGCTAGGATCAAAGTGTAGTATCTGCGCTTTGTGAGCTGCCAGGTCAGGTGTCTGTCGAACTCTCTGCTTGCAGAGGGGAACCCGGACGAGGCTCCGCCGAAGGGTGGGGTTTCGTTCGGGGAGGTTGACGGAACTAGCCCGCTTGGACGGGTTTAGATGGGTTTTATTTTTGGCTGGGCCTACGGGCTCAGACATACCCACATTAAAAAGGCCTTGTGCCACATTCAATTCCTGTGGGTGAATTGATAAATACCATCTTTCTTTGAATCCATTCTTAAAGAATCTAACATATCTATCTAATGCAAAGAATACATTCTTAAAGATGTCAGCCATAAATTAGAACCTTGTGATACCCCGCTGCACAGGTTGACACCAAACAAAGGTGAAGATGGAACTCCCAGTATACAAACACACATACACAATTACAAATACACATCACAATCCAATACCCATTTAGACATACAAAAATCTTCACAAACCTACATACACAGAATTATCTATAGTTTTAATACACATGACATGTATCTGACTAATGAGAACTGACTCAAACATAATTGAAAATACCAAAGTTTCTGTCTTTTTGCCTGTTTTCTCTCAATCTCTGATAAAGCTTTAATAAAAGTTAGATTGATAAATGTTTTCTATTTGTTCTTTATCATATATGTATGTATGTATGTAAAACAATGGTCATAAGGCATGTGAGGAAAAAAGGGTGGATTGTACAATCTTGGAAAGGGTTCTTCAAAAGCAAGACATGACCTCAATTCGACCTGAGAATACATGCAACAACTGTGGTAGGGTCTTCTTTTCTAAAGCAGTACTTGCTAGTCATCCAAAAACTTATTACGGTAAGCAATCCAAAGAAGACTATTTTGATAGCTATCCACAACTTTAATAAATTTATGTCAATTTTGTGACAAAATATGTGGGATTAGTATCAAGTCTGAATAGCCGCAAAACAGTGTATAAGGACTGGATAAACTTGAAGACCATACACAAATCTTTCTTCTGTTATATATGCAAAAAAGGCTGCAGAAATAAAGCAGGCCTTTTGAATCACTCAGTCCAAAGAGATGACTACCTTCTACTAAGTAGTGGAAATTAATGTTAAACAGAATATTGGTTACAAAGACTGCTGGTATTTACTAATGATGACTATTGTTGTGCTTTACTAAGACATTTTATATAAGAATAAATAGCCAAAATGGCTAGGTTAATTTAATGAGATATCAACTCTAGTTGGGTGATTTTAGGCTTAAATCTGATTTTTTTTTTTTTTTATTATACTTGAGTCAAAAGGGTAAACACTGGTCCAGTTTATATCAGAGTCAAAAGGGTAAACACTGGTCCAGTTTATATCAGAGTCAAAAGATAAGCTTTGATCTGGCATATACCAGAGTTTGCAACCATCAACCCATAAAGTGGCTCCTTTTGTGGTGTTGAGATGCTTACCCTTTTGCAGGGGATGTAGTTAGTTTATTGTAAGCCCTGCCAAAATAGCAAACCAAAATGCCAGGACTCACATTATACATTAGTGCAATATTTTAACAATTTTATTTGTCCCAACAAAATAGCAGCTACATGCTTTGTTCTTCAATCTGAAACATATCTCATTAAATAAGAGTAACCTGTCTCAGAAGTAGAACTTTGAGACCGGTTGATCATAATGTGATAATCCAGCAAAAAAGTGCAAAAATTAAACTAAATAATCCATTGACCCTCACTGAAGAGGACAAGGCTATTTACATTATTTACACTCAGACTAATGACCTCGACTTGTCCCTCTGACCTTCATTCAAGTAATCTTCAGGGAATTACAAACTGAACCTTTTATTTAATCTACAAGGATACATTGTTTTTATTACATTGTCAGTGTCTATGGATATTTCATCTTATTTAGTGCCACCCAGTTATTGCTTGCTTTGTTTCCAATGAGTCTAAGTCTATCCTATTTGGTGCAGGGATTGAACTCACCATTACCAAATTCACTTAAGATATAAACAATGTAAGCATCAATTAAAACAATGAAAAATAATGTAAACTCACTGCAGCACTAATTGACACGTCATCATTAGCAATCTGAAAATCAAGAAAAACAAAGACAATTATTATAAAGAAATATTTTTTCACATGTTCTGATGTACCATCTTCTGTCTACTTGAATCCCCTTCATCTTTTGTTCTTTCTTCAATCCTCCCTATTCTCAGTCTTCTCTTTCACTTTCTGTAACCCCCTGTGTACTAGTGGCATTCCTGCCTTGCTTGGGATTAAATAATTTAAAAAAAAAAAAAAAAAAAAATTTAAGTGCAGATATAATGTACTTTGCAGCATATAAGATGAACTTATATTTTCAAAATCTGTATCTCAACATCACTCTACCCTGTACATGAAGATCAGATCTCTACAGATTAATCAACAATAACAAGCAAGACAACATTAGAATTAACATTTTCAACATATCTGATGGTAAATTTAGGATGCATTCTAAATGCTACAAGATACAATGTGTATATATATATATATATATATATATATATACACACACACACATACACATACAGGGTTTCCCAGAAGTCACGAAGATGTGTAATGATTAATAAAAAGAACATAAAAGAAATTGTTTTAATTAGTACTCACGTAGTACTTATGATTATGATCAATAAAGGTGTTTTTTTACAAAAAGCTGGATGGCGTGTGACTTCTGGAACATCCTATATATATATATATATATATATATATATATATATATATATATATATATATATATATATATAAATGAGGGAATGTAACAAAGGAAGAATCTGAGCTAAAGTGATAGATTGGTCAGTGTCAACATCAAATTCATGGTCACATGACCAGGAAATTCAAAACATAGAGAGGATCTTTCAAGCACCATGAATTCTGTACAATGTTTATTTTGTTACAGAATACTTTTTTACATGCCTCCATGGAAGATGTGGATTGCAATAGGAACATGTTGAGAAGACCCTATACCCACAAGAAAGATACCTTGATTAATGTTTAGATACACACACACACACACACACACACATATATATATATATTGTTGTATCCTTAAAGAGGTTACAAACAGACAAAGGTGGTACTTGAGTGAAGGAACAGCAACACATGCGTAGATGAAATAAGAGAAGTTTATTGTAAAAGAGAATGCACTACTGAAAGACAAGGAATCAGGTGGCAGGCTAGTAATTCCCGAAGCAAGCTCCCGTAGGTATATCCTGTGCTCACTATATATATCTACTGATATAGTCAGTCCACAGAGGCGATAGGGAGTGTGAGGCATTCCATTACAATACCTCCCCCGAGCTAATTTTCTCATAAAATTTTACTCAAACCCTCTTTTTGGAGTCAGAACATAATTGTTTGACTTTTTCCTCTTCCTAGTACTTTTCCATCTCACCAGCACAAAATAAATATATGTCTTGAATTAGCTTGTCTAATAATAATAATACACAGTAATAAATAATATTTATATTATAATGATGCAATTTCTGGATTTGTTACCATAAACGTAGTAATAATGAGATCATACACTTCTATTAAGTAATGCAATTAAAATTCTCTAAATTAGACAATAAAACAATTTTTAATAATGTAATCCTAGTAATGAATTCAATATAGTCTTTCCAACACATGTCAGCAGAGAACGTTATCCCAAGAAGGTGCAATGAGTTCCTTTCCTGGAGGATAACACCAACCTTGCTGATGGAAGGGAGAGAGGGGGGCTCTCAGATGATTATTGGTGTTTTAATTATACCATATTGTATCAGCAGCAGTGAGGTTAACCCTGTACAAGACCTGGGGGCCAATTGAGGTAGAGGGTTACATTAAGGGAGCAGTTTATATGGTTTGGTTTCTTTGTTCAACAGCATATCAACTCCATATGGGTTATTTAATGCCGAAATTTTATTCTCTTGTGAGCTTTTTCTAATTTTTTTACTATGAAAATGTATTGTAATTTTTTCTAATGTATTTTTATATTTTCATATTTTGAACCCAGTTTGGAGGTTCACTATTTGCCCATAGCTAGGACCCTAACAGTTGTTACCACCCTGGGTCAGGGTGGACCTGGAAACAACAACAATTAAGATGTGGTTCCATGCTCCTCAAAACCTCCCAATCAGAGGCCTTGCTGCCAGATACAGTTTAACATCATACCCAGGATAACAATTTCTATGGATAGGTGGGGAGGATAATTGTTAACTAGACTTGAACAGGTTAAGATTGTAGTGATTGGGGAAACATCCTCTTGAATTTCTCAACTACAAAGACTCAGAGACACTTCTGAACTCTATCGAGACTGAAAAGTGAGGACTGGGCAGCTCCTGCCCAAATATGACAACAGTACTCCATTTTTGGATTGTGAAGAAAGGAGATATATTGCAGGATCCTGGACATAAATTTACTATAGGGAATTCCAAAATCAGTGCACTTTCAATACATCTTTGCCTTAATAAATTACTTTCTTTCCGAATTAAAATTGCATTCTTTAAGTTGAAATTATGGTCAGACCTAATATGATGAACAAATAATGCATTGAGTTTATTGTTTTGTAAAAGATTCCTTTAAAACAAAAATAGTGCTGATGCTATGTAGGATAATTAAAAACCACAGCAATAGAATTAAAAGGAAAACAAAACAAAACAATAAAAAACTAAATGAGATCACCTAAGTTAAACAACTGGCTACATCAGACATCAAAACTTAAATTTAAAACTGAGTGTCACTGTATCTTCAAAGCTTTCTGTCCAAAATATAAATTCTATAAATAAAATAACTTGACATTCAGCAATATTCACTGAAGGAGTCATTTAACCCCTTAAAAAGGTCAGAAGATCCCAAATGCACCTACAAATTTCAGATACTTACAGTTTGGGAGTGCCTGAATAAACCTGCAATTGGATAGCAATGTATTTCAATACAGAACATTAACACCCATCACTGGAAATGTACAACTTTTACAAAATTGTAAATTTCCAAAACCATATCTCATAACCAGTTGTATGAAAGGGGGTTACTTTTTTATGGTTTACCATCCCTTTGTAGGTTATTTAAAGCTGAAACATATTTTGGATTGCAAGTATAATTTTTTGAGTCATGTTTTTGGGGGAGATGGATTTAACCATTCCCAAGAGTATTTACACGTAAGTGAATATAATGAAGCTGACCAGATTTGAACTTGGCTCTCAAATTTCTCATTCTGAGCTGCTATCCATAACACAAAGGGGATTGATATTTCTTCATAACAATAATAAACATTCTACTTAATTTGTGCTACAAAACACATGCTGATAAAAATGTTAAGAATAGATATTAATAAACTATAATGGTACATCAACACCTACAATACATTATTTTTAGATAAAATTGGAAAACAACCTATCTGGTATGTTCAAGAAGCAATAAAAATGACAAAAGAATGTTATAAGGAAGGAGGAAGAAGAAAATGGAAGAGAAAGAACTTACATTACTGAGAGATGTACTCCAAGTAGGTACCTGGTAATCCCGTTCACCTCCTCCAGTCGACACAATTGTTACATTAGCCAGCACAGTGTCACTATTTTCGGCCCAGTAATGATTCACTTTCTTATAGAAATTCACCAAGTAATTGTCCAGAGATACCACTACAGAAAAAAATGAAGAAATGAAATAAAATTACAGGATTGTTCCAAAAGTTACTTAGATTCGTTTTTTTAATGACTTTGTTGTTACAGTTTTTCAACTGATCTCTTCAAGAGTCCTCACCCAGGCACCTTCATTTTTATTTATTTATTTTTTTCAATAGAGTAAGAAATCCTCTGACAAAAAATTAAAATTAATTAATTATAAGGCTCAAAAACACATATTGGGTAAATTGTTGCCATTTAATATTTTTAATTTCACGCATGCGTGTTGTTTTTGATTTTGTTGACTGCACAGTATAGTGGAGCCAGTTGGGCACCATTTATGAGAAAAAGAGTACCATGATGCAATTTACTCCACCAAAAATATGGAAACAGCATGCTGTACTGCTTGGCATTTATACTGGAAGCTCCAATACAAACATTTCAGAGTGTTATGATGTAAATCTGAATACAGTGCAGAGGGTTCGGAAAGAGTTGGATGAGTCTAATGCTGATTACAAAGGTATGGCATCTTGGAAAACTCACTCTGATAAGAAAAGAACTCTCGAATACGTTGGTGAGGATCTTAGACTTAACATGGAGGCCTACATCAAGTGCCTTGAGGAGGTAATGCTGCCCAGGGTCAAGAGGGTGGCTGCTGCAAGACCCTATGTTTGTGATGGCTGTCAGACAATTTCTGCAACCACATTATCCCTTACATCTGGCCACCTAACTCCCCAGACTGCAACCCCCTTGATTATTATGTGTGGGGCGCAGTTGAGCAAGAGACCAACTCCTTGTAACACCAAAGATGAACTAAAGACAAGAATTATGGCAACATTCACCAACTTAAACAAGGAGAATGTCCAGAAGTGTTGCAGAAGATTCTGAAGTCGTCTGGAGGCTATGGTTGGAGCCAATGACAATTTTATTGAATAAATTTACTCTTTAGTATTTCAAGATATTTTTGTGTAATTTTGGTAAATATATCTGTTAAAATGAGACATCAATATTACTTTCATTTTTGTATATTTTAGACAATTTATCCATGATGAAAATAACAGACATATAAAATGACGACAATTTACCCATTGCACTCCGTTTGTTTGTGTGTGTGTATATAGTTTATAATGTAAATTTCATTTTATCATATATATTCTTATTGAGAATGTCATATCGTGTTGACAGTCTCAAATTTTTTAAAAACAACCTAAAGATGAAACTTCATTTTCCAGGGCCAGCGACTGTTGTAAAACTGTTTCATCATATGAAAAGACTTCAAAAATTGCCAGAAACAAGTAACTGCAACCAAAATGTCTAGGACCAAAGTGTAGTATCTGTTGCAGCGTCAGCAGCAAGAGCCAGTCATCCAGTGGTTCCAGCCAGCATCAACAATACGTGATAAACTGTCCTTTCCAAGACAACACTTTTCAACAATAACAAAACTCTCCTCCTCAGGACAACACTCTTCTCACCCTCTACATGAACATGCAGAGATATTTTTTGCCTTGTGCACTGCATCCTTATTTTTGTTAATGTTTTTTTTGTTAATCTTTATCGAAAATAAAATTGGCAATATATTTTTTTTTACTCAAGTTTTTGTTTCGATTTGTTTGTTGTCTTCTGTCATTCAATATCTATTTGTATATTGTAGACTAATATACCACCCACAACAAGAATATTGATATTTTTTGGGGGAAATGGCTAGTTTTATTATGAAAACAAAATGCAATACAAATTTTCATTTATAAACAAATCCAACATATATAGACCACAGAAACTTATTTTTGATTAACAGAATATGCTATATATCTGAATAAATTAATATTTTACTATTCTACATATTAACATAGGAGCATGTTTTTTTTTTAGAATTGAGTTCACGCCAAGCAAGGTGGTAAAGCCAGAGACACGGGGGGGGGTTACTGCGTGTTGAAGAATTAGAAAACAGAAACATTACTAAGGAATGAGAACAAAAGAAAAGTAATGAGGAATACAGTAAATAGCAACTGACATTGCATTTAAATTTCTAAAGAATAGAATTGACTGGAAAAGCTGGAAGAGAGTTCCACAAGTGATAGGTGTGAGAAAAGTAACTGTTAGCATAGAATTTATGGTTACATCTAGCTGACGCAATTGTAAATTGATGAGACTTTGTCGCAAGTTCAGTACTGAGCTTAAAATCACATAGTTACCATAGAAGAAAGATCATCTGAACAACTACCATGAAAGTATTTATAGAAAAGGCACAGGGAGGCAACTTTATGGCATTGGGGAAGTGATTGAAGCTGAGACACCAGATCAGGACAAATATTATTGCCAATTCTTCTTTGGATTTTATCAAGGATCTCTAGATATATAGCAGGACCACCAGACTATATGTAGCAGCAATATTCTAAGCATGGTTGAATGGTAGACTTGTAGATATCATAGAGTAGAAACTGGAGAGAAAAATTTTCTAGCACAACACGTTAATACACGTTCCTGGTCTTTTGAACAGGATTAGAGGTTTATCACTTGTTCCCCGATTAGGATTGGGTTTCTGATTCCTCCTATAGTGTATGCCTGAACTCTGAAATTCTATTCACTAATTTTTTCCTCCCCCTCTCTCAATAGATGTAGATATGTTCACCTAAAATTTGGTTCACACTCCGCCCCAGCCTTTTGAACAGGAGTAGAGGTTTTATCCTTTGATCCTTGTCTAGAATTGGGTTTCTGGTTCCTTCTAAAGTCTGTCCATTCTCTTGTTTTCCCATGATCACAATAATATTAACCTCTTCAAGTCTAGAATTAACCATTATCTTTCCTGCATAGCCACATGTACATCACATCTTGCCTTTTCTTATGCTCATACAACAACACACAGTAACTTTCTACAATGAGTGGCTCTTGGGCCTTATATTGAGTGAACATCAATAAAAACGAATGCCAAATTTGAAACTGCTTATGTCATTGATATCTGCATGTGAAAACAAACATTTTTGTTATTTTACAAAAAGATTTTCAATAAAGAACAAATGGAGATATACATGTTTATGTCTGATTTTATGAAAATATTTTAAACAAGCAATTGTTTGGCAAAACAAAGTTTTTTTCATCTTTTGCAAAAAGATTTTTTGTCATTAAAGAACAGATAGAGACTTTTTTTAGGGTAGTATCACATTTTTAATTCAAGAATAAAAATTTACATTAAGAAACGTATAAAAAAATGCAAATATCAATGATCCAAGCTCATTTTCAAGATGCAACTAAATAAATTTAAAATAAACTAAGTACAAATAACTCTGTAAAAGTCAGTGATTGATTTGACAATGTATCAATATTATGAACAGGACCCCTTTCTAAATTGGTAAAATGAATATTTTTCAATTTGTTTTTTTTTTTTTTTTTAACAAGTGGACCTGTCTATTTAAGTAGTGCCTAGGCCATTACAAAATATAACGTTGAAAAAGTCATCAGAAATGTTAAGATTTTTCTTAGAAGGTAAATTTCACAAACCTGGCTGTTGGTGAGGTGTGGCCTGTGTAATGATAAGATGGACATGGTGAGCAGCAAATTGGGGTAATGAAAACAAGGCACGGGCAATGACCCCTCCCTGGAAGAACAAGAACAAACAAAATATAAAATCAATGCCAGAAACAAGATCAGAGGTTCAAAGTTGGGTAAGTGAAAGATTTATAGTTCAATGTGAAAAATGACATTACATTTATGATATCTAATAAAATAAATTGAACATTAAAAAATAATGATCCTTTACTGATATATTCAAATTGTTGTTCTTGTTTTTAATTAATCACAATATTATCAGTGATTTATATTATTATTATTATACACTCATACACTGATTTATTCAAAATGGTGTTCCCACTTTGTTATAATTAAAGCATTTTGGATATTTCTGAGATGAGGAATTATCATTATTATACACCAATTTATTCAAAATGATGTCCTCATTCTGAATGTCATTATACCAGCATTTTGGTAGTTATATCCATTGGCCTTTTTTAAGTGTTTAATGTATTTGTTAACCTTCTGTGGAGGGCTTACAGCCGCATCACGTTGAAACACCAGTTCCCATAGGATCACCAATGTTAAGCAACATCAAGCCTGGTCAGTACTTACATGGGTGAGCACTCAGGAATGTCAGATGCTGCAAGCTTGGATGTGCAGGTAGTGTAATGGATAATGGCTCAGAATTGTTAATTAGAGAGCTGGTTACGAGTCAGGTTTCTTATATTCACTTACTCACAAATACCCTTGAGAAAGGTATGAATCCACCTCTTCTCCCCCCAGCTATGGGTTAATTAGTAATTATCTCCAAAAATAAAATTGTGTACAAAATATTTAGATTTTGGCATTAAATAACCCATAGAGATGTTGATATGCTGCTAAACAAAAGCAACCAACCAACATCTGTAGAGGAGAGCAGAAGGTACAACAACTGAAACATGGTGACTATAACAAGGACACTAATGTAGATAAATCGAATTATAATAATAATTCCACATCTTAGGAATAGTCAAAATATAGAGATTATGACAACTAAGATGAAAACACCATTTTGAATAAATATAATAATGATAATTCCACATGTCGAGAATAGTAAAAATATTGTGACTATGACAAATAAGATGGAGACTTCTGTTATGTGCTGTGTCCTTTCAGGACATTGACAATCATAGCCCTCCACAATTTCTTGTCCTTTGTAGCTATTGATAAATTTTGTCTTTTTTGTTATTTCTCCTAAATCCTGTTCTGCCATCCATGTACTCAAGCTCACTAGGTAGGTTATGCATTATTTTCACTTTTCTCTCTTGCCTTCAATCTGTCCTATGTATATAAAATTTTCCAAGCCCTCTTTCCTCATTACGTGCCCTAGAAATTTCTGATAAGTATAAGGACCCTTTTTTGTTTCCATTTTCTTTAACACTTTGTTGTTGCTCACATGTTTGGTTCTTTTGTGGCCTGTTTAGGGGCCAGAAAGAAAGACACGAAAGACAAAGGTAGGTTGAACAAGTGTATTAAAATAACAGATATATACAAAGCAAGAGTGTTAGTAATAAACAGATAGAGGTATACGTCTGAATGGTAGGTTAACACTGTGTCTCCGCTTACCAACCAACTGCCTAGGAAGTCTCGCAGTTAGTATTTATGAGAGGAGGAAGAGTTCATTCTACTGTAAGTGGGGGTTTACCACAAGAGGTTCATGGTATTCTCAGCATCCTCCTGTTCAAAATATTATGACAACAACAAAGATGAAGACACCACATTGAATAAATAATATAACAACTCCACATGTTGGAAATAGTCAAAATATTGTGACTATAGCAACTAAATCCCAGAAACAGTCAAAATAATGTGACCAAGACCAGCAAGACGAAGACACCAATTTGAATAAATCAATATATAATAATAAGTTTTCATTACAAACATTCAGATGAGATATTTTCTCGATTCATTTTTGACAAGTTGGTTCTTTATCTTAAATTTTGTAATTTTGGGAAGAGTCATTCTCATTCCAAAAGTTGTTTAGGTTATTGATATCATTTTTTTTTTCTTGATTTTATGGTTATCACAATGTTTCAGCCAATAATTTCTATCAGCTTCTTCAGGGGTACATCCATATGGAACAAAATGAGGAAAGAAGTAACTTTTTCTCAGTAGTACAAACCAGAAAGTGGCAGCTTACAGAAAAAAAAAATGGTTTCCTCAGTGATTTCTAACTTCTATATGGAATTGTTTTTTTAAAAAGAAGAAAAATTTTCCTTAAGAAATAAATCAGATGTAATATCTACCTATAGGGCTAATTATAGTTCAGGTGAGAAAATAATGTATATTTATTATTAATATAAATAAATATATATTTATTAAATATTAATTTAATTATTATTTATAATTATTAATAAAGGGGAATTTATTCAGATTTTGGCTCCATCAAGAAAATGTAAAAAGTTCTTATGTGAAAACAATTACACCTTCTATAAATTTCATGACCAAATAGCATCAGAACAAACTTGATTTGTTTTGTTTTTTTTCGATGTTCTGTGTTAAGAAAAGATATTCTCTTACTTTTAACATCAAGAAAAAATTATCATTTCCAATTCTAAGTATCTCAAAGAAGGCTTAAAGCATATAACATGTACCCGTCAATATATGCAAGGGAAAAGTGGACAATTTACATAGGTGTGTTAATGTTGTATCCTTAAAAACATTACAAACAGACAAAGGTGATACTCGAGCACAGGCCTAGATGGAAGAAAGAGAGGTTTATTGTAAAAGAGAATACACTACTGAGAGGCAGGGAATCGACTAACACTTCCTTAAGCCAGCCAGACAGACTGTGGTATGTCCTGTGCACACTATATATATTACTAATATAGTCAGTCCACAATAGGTAATAGGGAGAGTGGAACATTCCATTACAACAGTTAATGTATCAGGTTCAGCAATAGCTGAACATTTGATTAAAAACCTACAATGTGTAAAGTCTTGCAGCCCCGACATGTTCTCAGTACTAAGTAAGGCTAATACCGATTTTCACTTGAAGGTTTTAGCATCAATATACATTAAGTCCTACTAACCATCTCTCTGTAAGCATAAAGAATAATTGGTGGGTTTACAGTAATTAAGCTTTAATGTTATATTTTTGTTTCCATATAATATTAGTCTGGAGTTGTATATTTTTAATTCATTGTGCACATTTTTTTCCTCAATTTTGGCACTACTTCTATGACTAATACTGCACTACCAGGCCCAGGGATTGAAATCACAATTACTATATCATGAATCAATGCTGTAATTTACTAAACTATTGTCCCATGTCAGTAGAAACAGCGCAAGCAATAAATAAGTAGTACTGAAAAAGAACAAGATGAGATATCCCAAGTCAGGGACAATGGAATAAGAATTATCTATCCCTGTAGATTGAATAAAGGGTTCAGTCTGAAATGCCCTGAAAGATACCCAGGTTGACAGACACTTGAACAAGACCATTGGGTACTGTAGTGAAAGAGAGAATCCCCTACCTCGAAAAAGAGTTTGTGTTTTGTGTGCGATCTGCCAAAGAAAGCTAACCAAAAGTAGTTAACAAAAATCTACTTTAAGTATCAGAATCTATGCTAATGTTCTTTCTTCTCCTGAATGACGTGGCCAATCAGAAAAATCATTCGGAGAATAAAAGCAGTTGTTTTTCGTTTACAAGGGTAGGATTTTTCTGAGCTTGGTGGACGAACATGTGTTTTGCTGGTGAGAAGTGAAAGTTGGATTTGTGACCGGATTTTGTCATTTCTATGTTGCCTGTTGGACTGTTATGACGGACTATCTTTTGAACTGTGATTTGGCTACAAGTGTTGAAGTTGAGAGACAAAAGAAACCTATTGCAGTCACTTATTGCTACTATAAGTTTACAGTTTTTTTTTCTTTTCTTTACCACAACAGTTACAATGACTGAAACATAACAATAACAAAGATGAAGTCAATAGTCCCAGTGTAAAAAACATAGATGAACAAAAAGAGTTACTGAACAAATTATTTGATAATGTATTCAAGAATTCTACTAATTCTAGTTTAGTCATATTGAAATGTCTTCCTTCTTTGTTAGAACCAGGAATAAAAAAATAATTTAAGAAACCATGGAAGGAACTTGAGCATTAATTCTTATTCTTGCATAAAAATTAAGCAACCCAAACACTGATCAAAATCCTAAGTTGCTTATAGAAAAAAAACAAAGTTACCATTTTCTAAAAAAAAATCAGTTTTTCACTTTTTTCTTATGGATTATATACACTTGATTGGTCAAAACATTCTGATAACATCGGAACATAAAAGCATTCTGATAACAACATTGGAACATAAAGGAGTTCAATTATATTCACAAAATTTGGAATGTAAGAGTCATTTTCAAATAGCACAATAATTTTTTTTTTTTTTTTATTAAAGTTGGTCCTTCCCCAAGAGAATTGAATGACTAAAGATTATATAAATAACATCCCACATAAATTATATACCTCTGTTATTTGAAACAGCATAGGCAACAGAAATGTGGTTCTATAGAAGGATGCTGCAAATTCTTAAAGAAGTCTTAAGAAAAATGGAAACGAAAAAGACACTTATACTCAGAATCAGACAGAGACAGTTGACATTTCTTGGACACAATAAGGATGGAGGTCTTGGGCTATTTGACATTCAAAAGTTACATCAAAGGAAGAAGTGGGAGGCAACATGTAACCTACCTGACCAGTTTGTGGAAATGGATGGTGGAACTGCAGGAGTGGGAGGAATGCCAAAAAGACAAACATTGCTAAAAGATACAAAGGATAGGAAGTTGCGAAGAGCCATGAACGTCCACATCCCTAAGAGACACAGCATATAGAAGAAGAACAGTGCACATCTTGTTTGTCATACTCAAATTTCAGCCAGCTTTCTTCAGGTGTCTATCATAGAACTCGGTAAACTTTTCGGAATTTTTAACCAGATTTTCTCAATATATTACAAAAATAAATAAATAAATGCAATGAACAATAAAAGACAAAAGTAATTACCATAGAATGACCAACCAAAACAACAGAGGAAGGTGGATTACGAGCTTTCTTGTACAAACTGAATATCTTCTTAATACAGTAATGGACATATTCTGAAATGGAATAATAGTCAAAGTAGACATACTACATTTTACACACACACACACATATATCAATTCAAATTCAGATGAATCTGTTCATTGTGACCACTTTGGAGACAGGGTTATTTTGATTACAATAACTGGCTGATGACATTAATCAAAGGAAATAAAAATTATAAATAACTATACATTATAAAAAATTAATACAAAATGTGTTTATTATTCATTTTCAATTAATTTTAAATAAAATGTTTGGGACTGACTGATTTTGATAACTGTAACCGGTTGTTAACATTAAACAAAGGAAATAAGAATTGAAACAATTTGAGTTCATTGTTATGAATTCATTATTATAAATAACTTTACATACTGGAAAATTAACATAAAATTTACTGAGTTGAAATTCTTATTGATTTCAAATTCATTTTAAATAAATTGCTTGGGAGTGACTGATTTTGATAATAAATGGTTGAGAACAGTAAGCAAAGGAAATAAAAATTGGAACAATTTTCATTCATTGTTATAAGCAATAGTATTTAAAGAAAAAAAACCCCAAAAAAAACAGAACATTGATGATAATGATTAAGTTCATCTATATAATAAATGCAAATGTCAGTGTGTCACTGTGTCTCACTTTTTCAACTTTACTCCCAGAAGCAATAGCCCAACATAACATACAATTTTGGAATCAGTCCGATGCTGTGAGCAATTTAAAAACATTCTGGGCCAGATCTGGAACTGCAATCCTGAAATTTTGGATTCCCAACTTTTCATTAATGTGGTTGTTTTTTGGCAATTTTTTTTAATGTGATTTTTTTAACTTGGAAATAAATTTGGGAATAATCAAAATTAATTGTGAAATCCAACGAAAGTCACCCATGAAATAAAAATAATTGTTTGTATGGAAAGTAAGGACCTACATACATCAAATGACTTTTAAATTAAATGGCAGCAGAAGAATTATTGTTGAATTTTTAAGAGGTAAGCTTAATTATCACAATACTTAAATTAGGTACCTCCACGGGATCGCTAAAAAAAGAGCATAGCATGATGAAAAAGATGCCAAACTTGACGAAAACAAAATTTTATCGTCTAAATGTTTGTTTTTTGAGTCAGCAAAATTGACCATTTTTTTCCATTTTAAAAAAAAAACTGGAAATCTAACTTTGAATTTTTTTAAATATCAATTATCATTTTTCAAAACTTATTTTAAGAAAATCAGAAATTATAATGTTTATTTAAAATATTTTGAACCAAACTTAACTTAGCTTTTGTGCCAAAAAAAAGATGTAATTTGAAAATAAAACAAAGCAGGTCATAAACTTTCGCGTCTTTTGACACGTGATGAATGATATATTTACAAATTCCATGAGGCTAATTTGTTCTTTGAAGGAGAAAAGTGAAATAATTTACATTTACGTGAACAAATTATTTACCCGTTATTTTTAACGAAAACTTTCAGCGGTCTAATTTTTTTTTTTTTTTTTTTTTTTTTTGTACTTAGCTTTCACCTTTACGTTTATGATGCTTTATGGGAAATATATTGTAAAAGAAATTAAAATAAAACTGTTAAGAGTGACATTAAATTTCATATTTCTTAAGAAAGGTATCTAATTAATTTATAGGTACCTTTCTTATGAGATTTTTATCAGAATTGTACATAAAATACTATAATTTTATGTACATTTATTACATTCTACTGTTATTTGTATTTGCATTCATTTTATTATTAATTTTGATATTTCATTTATGGAAAAATGTCGCTGAGATTAATATAAAAATAAGATCATATAAATTTCATAAGATGATACTGATACTTGTAGGTACCCTTCTCAGTTGAAATTGAAAAAATCAAATTAACTTCTCCACACGTGTTTAAGAAAAGTAAAGGCCTTAACAGCGGAGAACAATGCTTAACTCAAATAACTAAACTTAATTATATTCTGGTTGGTCTTCCGTATTTTATAATTACAGCTCGATTATAAGCACAAAAATTACATTTCTTAATTACTGGGGATCTTCTGATTAGTCAAAATGATACAATTTACAACGCTTAAAAAAAGATCTATCTCATAAGGACACTTATGAAAGCCGAAGCTTTTAACTAATTTTATAATATTTTAACAACTTAAATGTAAAATCTATTATAATTAATGAAATAACAAATAATTGTATTAAAAATTCATTTTCATCGAAAAAAATTTTTTTGCTTTCAGAAAATATTGTCCATATTCATAAAAACAACTAAAATCAAATAAAAGCATTTGAAATTAAATAATATCTTTGTTTTATTGAGTTTTGTATGTTACAATTCAGAGCTGATTTTCAGGTACTGCGATCCAATTAAAAAAAAAAAAACATGATTTGCATTCCTCAAAGCCCTGTGCTTTTAATTATTGTAATCACTAAAACCTATGCGATGAATTTCTAGCGTTTTCCCAAAATTAGTTGGGGGGGAGGTAATAAATATTTTTAAAAAATATTTCTACCATGACTTTCATAAAAAAAACATATTATAATAATTTGATCATCTGTGAATAGTTCCTGAAAGTTTCATTAACATCCGATAATTATTTCTATTTTTTGCACGATTTTTCAAATTAATGTGTCATAAAAAAAAAAACGTGCTAAAATTGTCTATGTTATTTACTAGTTTGATACAAATAGAAAAAGGTTTTTTTTAATCAAAATTTAGAATGTTCTAAAAAGAAGGAAATTTTTTAAAATAATTAAAAAAACTTTGGTCTTTCCTCTTAATAATAACATAAGCATTTAGACAATAAAAATTTAGTTTTCGGCAAGGTTGGCGTCTTTTTCATCAAGCTATGCTCTTTTTTAGCGATTTCGTGGAATTACCTAACTTAAATGCAGCAATCAATTTTGAGTTCTTCTGTAGTTTATTGTTGCCTATCATATCTAATCTTCCCTGATGTGATGAAGGCACAATCAAGAGCCCTCTGCAGGAGCTAGCTTAAATGCCTCCTGACAGGGTGGCTTTTAAGCTAGTTTTAAATACACATGGGTTCCCATACAATCACTGAAGTTAAGCAATGTTGAGCCTGGTCAGTACCAAGATAGTGACTGCTTGGGAATATCAAGTGCTGTAACCTCGGATGTATGGCTGCTGTAATGGATAATGGCTTGGAATTGTTAATTAGAGAGCCAAGTTCCAATTCCTGTTGGGTTTGTTATATTCACTTGTAAATATACTTGGGAAAGGTATGAATCCTCTTCTTCCCTCCACCCTCAGCAATGGGTTGACTTAGTATCACTAAAACATTATTATCTCCAAAAGAAAAAAGAAAAAATTCTTACAATCTGAAAGTATTTTAAATAACCTTTACATAACCTACAAAGGGTTGACAAGCTGTAGAAAATGAAACAATTAGAAATCTAGGGAGACCCATAAAAAATAAAGAAATATGAACACACACACACACAAATAATAAAAAAAAACATCTCACCAGTTTGTTGCTGGAGTGTACCTCCCATCATCCCTGAAAATTCCTACATGAATAAATAAAAATGTTTGGGAAAACAAATTAGGGCTAAGAACATTGGTGGAATCTAAATAAATGCAGTGTATATCTTTAAAAACAGGTAATCTCAATAATTCTGGAATTCTAAGATAACATAAGGCCAAATTTAGAATCTTCTATATGTAGAGACTTCAGGAAAGATGAAGTAAAGCATCAGTTTTAATGATAATTTACCATACATATGAAATGATGACCAAACAAATATGTGCAAATAAACCTTAAGTATTTTAATAATTCTATTATTTGTTCCTGCAGCAAAAAGCCAATTCCAATGAACTTTAGCAAAGAGAGGTTAATTTCCTGAAGATTCACTGTCATTTAATCATTTATCAAGAGAATTCATCCTTCAGTTTCTCATTTACTAATCATCAGAATGCCTGGTTTGCCAGCCTCTGGAATACCACATACATACACCCAAAATAGGCTTGGCCACCTCCAGAATGCCACATATTTATGCCTGAGCCAGACTGGGTTGCATCCTGAATTTCACACATGCTTGAACTATCCTTGGCATTCACCAAAATGCCACATTCACCAAAGGCTCTCTATTTTATTAGAGAAATAATAAAAGCAGTGATATTAAAAAGCAATTCCTAACAAAAAAAAAGAAAAAAAAATCCTAAAAAAAATTATAGATTACCATAAAATGGTAATACTCAAAATACTAGGTGTGGCAGAAGTGCCTCCTATATAATGGTAAGACATTAGCTTGACCACTGCCACTAATGTTTTACCATTATGTGGGGGGGTATTTCTGTATTACCATTTTATGGTTATATATATATATATATATATATATATTTGTTACCCCTCTTTTTGTATCATGAATTGCTTTTTAATATGTCTTCTTTTATTTCGCTAATAAAATTTTGCACTATTTTCTAATTTTAACCTAAAGATAAATGGAATATTGGTAGAAAAATTGTACTGCACCAATCTTTTGAAGAATCAATCTGCCTTGAAAATTAGTTGTCAAAATTCTAAACTTTTGTGCCAATTTCTAACTTCTGGCACAGAATGTAAAATAAAGGCAAGTCAGGGGGTAAATATTTTTTGTACTCTTTCATTTGATCTTAAAATGCAAGTTTTATTTGGAGAATAGCATACAAAAATTATGAAAACAGAAAATTCATAATACAACAGTGTAAGTTAAAGATAAGGAACAGTAAGATTTTTTTTCTCTTTGTTATTTTTGTTTCTCAGTTTATAAATTCTGTCACACTAAAGTAAAGAAATATATAAAAACTAAAAAGTTAATCCTATTCTGATTCAAATGCCCAACTGGGAGGTGATCAGGCAAGTGACATATTCATGACACCAGCATTTTCTTACTTGCTCAGTATGATAAAATGTGCTTACTATTAGGTTGAGTCATAAATATTTTCCGATTTGGGGAACCAATAGTAACGAAAAATGTATTATCCTTACTACTAATCATACATGACAGTCAAGAATAAATCTGAAATATACTGCATAATAGTGGCAGCATACACAGTGGATTAAAGAAAGCATGTTGTTCTACTCCATGACTACATACAGCAAGAATGTCATAGGAGAATGTTTTGAAATTTGGTTGATCCATTCTACCACACATACCACAATCGATTATTACCTTTTTTTGAAAATGATTTGATGTGAAAATTTCTCTAATGAAAATCAAATTCAAGAATTTGGAAATATTTTCACATCAAAATTTTACTCAAAAGGTATTGAAGAGGTGCCTGATAAGTGGCAACAAGTCATTGCAAATGAGGGTGAATATTGAGGAAATTGTAGGACAAAATATAAAAAGTTTATTTGTGATGCGCTTCATCCATCAGGACATCATTGTGCTGGGTTTATCCCACTTTGTGATAACAGAAAATCTGCCAAGAATGGTGATACATTGTAAGAACCTGGACGTAAATTTACTGTGGCTGAATTAGTGATTAATTCACTAAGACAAAAATGTCTAGAAAGTGCTTTAATCGCTAATTCAGCCACAGTAAATTTACATTCAGGTTCTTACAATGTATCACCATTGTTGGCAGATTTTCTGTTATCACAATGTGGGTTATTTAAAAACAAAGATGTTGGAAAGAAAAAGAACATAGATGAATTTGGATAGAATGCAAAAATTATTTCAAAAAATTTTGAAACTACCAGCATCTCTCATTCATGCACATGTGCAGCCACAACATCAACAAACCCAATCCAATGAAGTGCTGACTGATAAATGCATCACAAATAAACTTTTTCCATTTTGTCTTACAACTTCCTCAATACTGTCCTTGATATATAAAAATATATATCATTATCTCATATCAATGGTGAATATGTAATTGAATAAAATGTAATTGTACTTTATTTTTTGAAAAATAAAGTTTATAAAATAAAACTAAAATGGAAATTATTTATAACTCAACCTGATACAATAGAGTGCACAGATATTAGACTAATCTTAGGCAGAGGATAGGAGCACACAGATACTACTATCTGATCCTAGGCAGAAGAGCTGATCCTGTCATTTGGTGATGCCTGGGGTCAACTCTTTGGTTGTATGCCCCTAAAACTCAAGTAGGGGAGGGGCTACAAGGCATAGTACTGAGAAATGGCAAAAAGGAAGACATTTTAAATATGTAAAAACAGATGGAACATGAAATAAACACTGCAAACAAAAAGACTAAAAAAGTAAAAATAAATTTTTTAAAAAAATAACAGGTATGTGAGCCACTTATATTCATTCAACATAATAATTCCTCAGATAATATCTACAAATTTTAAAAGTCATCATTCCCATAGTGTGGATTTCAGCATAGTTTGGCTTTCTCTGGTCAGCAGAGAGGGAATTGGAGAGCATCTCCATCTATAACTCCTGTGTTACACAGGTTGCAATGAATGATATTGTATCTGTGGCTTAGTGTTGTTGGGAAGGAACCAAGTTCTTTGATATATTTTACCAAAGTTCTTTTCTGTTTTACCAGCAAATTTTTTTCATAAAAAAGAAAAATATTAAAAAGAAAAGAAAGTGAATCCTCTCTTTCATTACAGATTGTATATCCAAAAATTGATCAGTCAAACTATTTTAGTAACAACAAAAGCAACTGTATCTGTCTATATTTCTGAGATGAGGTACTATGTACATTATTTACATTATTCAGACAAGGACGCATGGCACAATGGATAAAGGTGTTGGTTAGATCCAGTGACAGGACCCAAAGAGTGTGAGTTCAATACCCGGTTAAGCAGTGGAGAACTTGGAGAGGGGAATTAACAGGAGATAACTGATAACTGACATCCATTAAGCAAGGCACGTGGAACTATAACAGTCTACCCCAGTAAGTGAAATAAAGGGTTCAGTTCGACATTCCAACCACCTGAAGAAGGCCGGAGCGTACAACGGCTGAAACGTAATAAATATGGTGACAAAGATGAGGACAATAGTCTGAATAATGAAAAGCAACTGTTCCTGCAAGTGGGTCAATTATATGATACAAACACGGAGACTACAAAAACATGTTGGCCACCAAGGGAAGAAAAACAACTCACTGCAACACTATAAATTGTGGAATGCACAGTCCACCATTGATTGTAGCCACTCACAAGTTTCTCTCAATGGCTCCTAGTAGCAAACTATCTGCTACTTCAAGCAAATTCTTAAATACATGTCAAACTCGTAACTATTCCTCAGCTGACGGTATTATAAGGTTCACACTTGCACATGTACACTTCTCGCATTGCAAATGGCTGTCTACATATGAAGCATCCTGCTAGTTTAGCTTCAGGTAATTTGTTACAGCAACATGAAGACTGATTTCAATTATCCAAACACCTCTTAAAATAAATTATATTCATTATCAGTTTTGACAAATTAGGTCAGCAATACTTAGATTTGGGATAGAGTACAATAATAGGCTAGGGTGGATTTCTACAAGCTGTGATTTTCTTTCCAAAGAAGAGAGGTGATGCAGGTGATACTAATTTATATAAATTAGTATCAGCTGCATTATACGGGTTACTTTGATTAGTATGATCTGTAGAGTTTTCATTTTTGTTAATGAACTGATTTGGTTTGTATATCAAACAATACATTATTTTTTTACCTTCAACTATCTCTATAGAAAATAAGCCTCACTTTTTTCTTATGGATTGTGCACCCAAAGAAGGCTGTTGAGTGAATTGGCTGAAACATTGTAGCAACAAGAAAAGTAACAGAAATATTTTAAGCAACTCTTCTAATAATGCATCTGTATTTTCCTTTACTTTTCTTATATAATATCTTGAGAAAGTTGTTCTTACCTCATTAAGATCGACAGAGAAGTAGTTGAAATGAAAAGCCATATTCTCAGCTTTGCGCAGTGCAACAGAGGCTAAAGAACGGACTGGAAAGTAAAAAAGGAAAAAGTTAAAAAGAAAGTGCATCTTTGAGAAGCTGTGTTGATAGACATTTAACAAATTACAAACTATTATGATCATGACAGAACAAATATTAAAAATATAGATATAATGAAAGTAACAGCTTTTAATGTCATAACAAAACAACTGTGAAGGAAAATAGAATATTTAAGTAAAAATACCAATAATCTGATGCATAACATATAAGAGTCTCTTTCCTATTTGCATTTGACCCATACCCTCTTGGCTTCAGTTTAAACCAGTGTTTCCCAAACAGTGCAGCGCACCTCATAGATGCAATAGAAGAGGATAGCAGGTGAGCCACAATCGAAAGATACATGATCGCTTAAGTGTTTATCACGTATGGCACATAACTGACTGATTATATAGGGAGGCTAGGTACAATTACTGCTAGTTCATAGCATCTGAATAAATAGTAACCTCCCATATACCTCAACTTTACATCTAAGACAGAATTGATATTTGAATTAAATCAGTATCATTACTGAAAAGATTTTCCTGCTGTACTAATTACAGGTTTGTTCAAGATTTTTTTCCTTTATTACTCAACGTGATTATAAAGAATGGCCTAGAGCCATGAAATATAAATGTTATTCCAAATATTAATCCAATCCCACAGCTCAATACACTTAACATGTAGTTTCTTGAGATTCTTTAAATCTTCAAAGAATAAAATAAAATAAAAACTGTTAAGAGCAATGTTAAAATTTGCCTAGTCTTTCTCTAGGAATTTTTTTCACCATAATCAGCAAATCGCATTCAGATTATCATCTGAGAATTTTTGAGACCATGAAGTCTAAGCAGCTGTCACTCTGCAAACAAAAGTAATGGCTGCTGGGTCTAAATGTAATCTCTTTGTAATTTACATTGCTGATTCCATGGTACTCTTTTTTTTTTTTGCACTCCCCATTTTTTTTTAGTCATTGTGCACATATTTGTCCTCAATTGGCTTTGAAGAGCAAGGATTGATAACCAGTTAGCCCCTCTTTGTTATATTTTTTTAATCCACCACTTTTATGGTGAGTAATATTTTCTTATCCTTGATCTTCCACCACTTTGTTTTATATATGTTAAGAGTATCTTTTTATATTGATTAAACATTCAGGGTTGTTTAGATCAAAAACTTCAAAGAAGTCTTTGATGTGGTCGGATAACCTAACAAAGTGAGGGGTCTTCATCTGGGTTTTTGTTGGTTGGTTCCAAAAGAATAAAGTGAGTTGACTGGCAGAAGCTGTTGTAAAAATCTTCTTTGGAGCTACCTGCTAACCACTCATGGGACATGTAAGTATGCAACAAAAACATAACTTCTGACTGAAGACACTGAATTAATTTTAACTTCTAGCTAGTAAGCATTTTTTTTTCTTTTAGCCCACTGACCAAAACTCTAAATTAAAGTAAAATTTCTTTTGTTTACTATAAAGAAACTTAGTTGGTTTTCTTTTTGTTCCCTTTGCTTTATCTTATTCCTTTTGTTGCACATGTGACAATATATTTGCATCTACTTTTAAAATTCCCATTTTTAAAGTTCTAATAATATTAAAAAAAAATAAAAAATACTGATGTTTGGTCATGTAATTATTTTGTTGACTAGATCAAGTCCAGAAGTTTTCAGCACCCTCATATACTACAGCAAAATATATTTCAATAATACTGAATGCTTACCCATACATACACATTAAAGCTTTTTTTATTTATTATTTCCTGTTGAAATTGAGGGGTGGGGACCTTATAAGCCATCAGCTACAGTAGTTAATGTTATAGTATCTTACCTTGTTTGTAGCTACCAGCATTTCCATGGATGAATAGAACTGGAATGCCATGCATATTGAGTCGTCTGGAAAAAGATTCAAGGGAAAAAATCCATTATCTAGATAAATTTTGAAAGAGCACTAAAAGATATTGAAAATTCCTTTTGACTCAAAGGGTAGATCAGAAGTCCATCCATATAGTAAGTGTTGTGAAATACTGCCTTGTCTCGTGACCCAAAATTCAGTCAATATAAGAAGAAGAGAGCCTGTGGAATGACTTCTCATAAAATCCCTCTCAAGAAAAAAAAAAAAAAAAAAAAAAGGTGAGAAGGGAGAGAAGGCAGGCCTTAAGTAACAAGGTGGTAGACCTGTGCATCCCACCACTTCTGGTAAAAAGATTACAAAAACTAGTGCTTTGAAAAACAAGCCATGGCAAACACTCTGCCTACCACACGCAACCCTACACACACAGCTAATTTCACTTATTTTTCTACAAAGAATAATTGTCTTATGTGAGATAATATTTTACAACTTATGTATAAAGTTTGGTTAAAAACTAACAAAATTTGGTACTTATTGATTTTTGTATATTTCTGACCATTTTCCTTGTTTCCAGTACATATTGAAATATAAATTACCATACATATTTGCATATTATGCAACATTTGAAGACCTAATTTTGAAGCTAATTTTAAGAGGGTAATATAAAAAATATAAAATTAGCATATGTACTGTTGGTCCTAGCTACACCATTGACCAAGCTATATATCCATTTACTGTAGTCAAATTAGCTTCAAAATTAGATCTTTAAAGGTTGCATGATATGCAAGTATATATGGTATCTAACATCAGAGTAGTTTTATCTTTCATAAGTTATCATCAAAGAGTTTTTATTTTTGGTGCTATGACAGTTTCATTGTTTTTCAAATACCATAATTTCACGTGTTATGTTTTTAAAGAGCTGCTTTTTCATGTGACAGTTCATGTATCATTTTATACACACATGCACGCATACATATTATATATATATATATATATATATTAATAGTTAACAGGAAAGAGTACATATCACATACAGGTATTTGAGTGGCACAAGATTTTTTTGATTTTTGGGGTGAGGAGTTATCATTACATACAGTTGTATATATGAATATATATATATATATATATGAATATGAATATATATATATATATATATATATATATATATATATATATATATATATGAATGAATGATATACACTATATTTGGCATCCAACAATTTACAAAAGGTGGTGACCGTGATTTACCAAAGTTCTGTAGCATCCTATTATTTCAAGTTTCTTCTGATAAATGCATCCCCTATTGTTATTATAACACAATATCAAATATAGTCTGGTTTCTGCTTATTTGTTTTTATTTAAATTGTGTCTTAAAAGATTGCAAGGTAGTTTACAAGATCCAATAGTTTCTTTGGGGTATTAAACATAATTATCATATTTCCTTAACAAAAAAACAATGGTTTCATAAATAGTGAAAGTTTTTTTTTTATGGCTATTGAAAGACAATATACATTTCACTTTCTGGTAGGTCATTATATATATAACTTTTATATACATTACACTTTCTGGTAGGTAATTGGAAGCTAAAATACAAAACTTAATACTGTCACATTAAGTCGTGAAAAATTTTCCAGGTCGATAACTTCATTGATTTCCTTCTAAGGGTAAACCAATTCACACAACTACCACTCTGATGTCACCATCTCCTTTCACTTCCCATTTGAATAAATGCTGAAGTTGGTTATAAAGAAATTGGAATGAGAACTACAGGTCATTCTGGATGACTTATCATAAGCTTTACAGGATGTTTAGTCCAAGTAACCAGTTCTACTCGGTGTAACCACAAAAATGACAAAGATGAAAATATGTCAGCCAGGATTATACCAATACAATAAAGGCATCAACACTTTTAATTATAAATAAATGGCATATAGTAATTCAAACTTTGAAAGATATGAAAGATTGAATCACTGAACTTACCTTAATGAATCTGCATAGTAGCTGAAATAGAAAAAAGAATATGGTTAGTATACAATGTCAAATAAAAGTCTCATTTAATTGTACTGTAAGTGGAAAGTAAATTTTATAATATCAAATATTTAATTGATTTTTTGGATGAAGCATTGTCACTATTTTCACTATTTACATGTGGCCTATTTTTCTTCATTTTTTGTTGTTATCACAACATATCAGCCTTGCATCCCTTATTCCTGGGAAGCCTCCCAGAGCAGGGCATGTATCTTATCAATTAGTCCACAATTTTAACTAACAACTGTAGAATGACGGCCTGAGATTGTGATAAAAAGCAACAACAATAAAAAAAAAAAAAAAAAAAAAAAATTTAATTCAAGGTGCTAATAATTAAAAAAAATAAAAATATTAAAAATATGGTCAAGTGATATTTAAAACGGTTTTTCTATTTACTTAAGGGATAATATTTTTCTACATCAGAAGATTAACCCCTTCCCTAGCATAGACATGTATATACATTTTTACCGAAAGTGTCTTTTTTGACATGTATGAATAAACATGTCAAAAGCAACTACAGACATGTTTATAGGTCAATCTTGATTCTTTTTATGCCCTTCTGAGCTTGAAACGAGTCTCCAAGTGTCAACTTATATGTCTGTTAGAGGTGTTAGCCACTGCTCAGGTACTTCAAGGTGCCTCCTCAGTTTCTTAGTTACAATATTAAAAACAAATAAAAAAATTTGTCTGAAAATGAAACGTTTTTTCCAAATTAATTGGTGGGTAAGGGGCTAAGAAGAAAAGAATTCAGCTTCTGCAAATGCAGGAAGAACTAAATCCAATTAAAATGACTATAGTGTATAATTAGCATCAAAGATTATCTTCAACTGGATTTATAAATTTGGCAAAAGCAATATTGACTTTGAAATGCTTAAATACATACATATTAATTCTTATTTATCTTGATGTATAGTTTTGAGTTGAGTATCTTTGATGGAATGATTTCATACTTTTTCCTGCATAACTTCTTTTTTCTTTCACTAAAGAGGGCTTGGAGAATTCAACACACACAGGACATATTAAAGGGAAAATGAACAGAAGGCAGTGGGCTTACCTACCTGATGAGCATGGATGGTGGAATAAGGGGTGAAGGCTTGGCAAAGGGACAAAAGTTGCTAAAGGTTACAAGAGATAGGAAGTTGTTGAGAGCCAGGGTCACCCAAGTGAAGAGACAACACACATAAAAGAAGTTAATTTTAGACTTTTTCTACTGTTGTTAAATAAAATAATAAACAGTATCTAAACCTGTTTTTGCCCGATGTGTCCTTTTCACTATAAGTCAAAATGTTATTCCCCACCTTTCTAAGATTGTCCGACTCAAAAGGTGCATTCCAAATAATATGCACATATTACTGAAAATCATTCTTTTTCATATTAATGTAGGGGAATAAATTTTCTGTGCTTCACCATTGTAAACAAATTTAAATTGAATAAAAAAACAATCCTTTAATAAAATTAACTATCAATGATTATTTTTTCATATTTTATTTATATTTTGTAATCTAAACCAGTTGTATGAATAAGCAACAAATTGGCAAGATAACTGAATCAAGTCAATTTAGTGTGAATCAACCTAAAAAGAAAAAAAAAGAAAGTAAATATGACCCCAGTATCTAAAATTTGTGCTAAAGCTATAGTAGAGCAATTTCCTGATGACTTTTATACAGAAGAAAATGTTATTTTATAAATTCTGTCTCCATAGTGTTGACACAAAGATCACACCAAAAACTCATTTGACAAAAAAGTCTTAAAAGTCAGCTCAACTGAAACAGAAGACAACCACAACTTTGTTGAAGAGTAAAGAGGATCAAGATGATTTTGTCCTTAATTTTTTGTAAATGTGTACTTTGTCTGACATTCCCCTGCACAAAATTGACAAAATGAGGCTATTCATATTAAAACATTGTAAAAAAAGGTGGTGCTATTCCAAGTGTCAATTGTGTCAGCCAACTTCATCTACCAAAATTATTTGCTTGTCACTTTGCTGTCCTGAAAGCCAAGCTTGCTAATCAATTAGTCAGCATTATAACAGACAAAACAACTGTCATGACCACAACATTTTGAATGTAATTGCAAGCATTCATGGGGAGTCATCTCTCATTAATGTTGTAACCTTGTGAGAATGCAATCATAAAACTGTAAGTCAGACATGCATCCGAGCCGTAACTCATGTGGATATTGCATTTAAGGATATTATTGCTTTTGTAATAGATTCTGCAGCCTATTGCAAAAAGCTCATAAGGAAGTGTTGTCAAATGTTTTTTGTTAACAGTTGCCATGTGTTGTGCATAGCACATATTTTAAATCTTGTTGATGAAGTATTTTCACACTGGCCAGCATTTGATAATGTTACCCAACTCACTGCTTTCATCAAGTCAGCCTTTTTTATAAAGCCTAGTCAGAAAAAGTGATACTTAAAATGGCTTGAAGCTTCTTTGCCTAAGGAACAAGTGAAACTACCCCCTGTACCAGTGGCAACCAGATGGAATTCCTGGTTTAATGCAGCCAAATAACACTCATAAGCAAAAAAAAAAAAGAGCCATGGCCTTGCAGTAGATAAGATTCTAGAATTAGTACATGATGGTCAACTACATCATGCCTCTTACCATAATTTGCACATAAATCAGAATTTTATAAATGAGGACTGCACTCATTTAATAACAGCTTTGACAAACTTAGAATAAACTAAGTCTCCGCTTGCATGTGTTACATATAACATGATGGTACATCAAAATCAACATTTGGCCTAGAAACTGATTGTCTTCTGTCTGAACTAGAAAACACAGAGAGAGAGAAAGTTATCTTAAATTTCCAAGATTTTTTCAGCACATCTTTTTCAAAACTGAATACCTGGATACCCACATTGTGTATAATTTTTACAAGGCAGCTCACCTGTTTGATCCTAGACAGCTACCCTGTATAGGTCATGATTTAGACAGTTTTGTAACCATCAAGGACTTGCAATGTCCTACTGATCTTGAAGAATTACAAATGTATGTGAATTACCAAGATGATTTCCCAAATCTTTTTAATATACCATCATTTTGGAATGCATATAAGAGCAGATTTCCTTTTCTGGAACAGATTGCCAAGAAGCTCATATGGATGCTTGTTACTAGCAGAACATTCATTTTCTCAATAAAAATTTATTCAGTAAACAATATTTAAACACCTGGGCTTCAACATAACTGTTGATTTAAATTTGAAATCCATCCAATATTTAGATGTGGAATTGAACCTTACTACTAATACATAAAACCAAATACTGCCCTAAGGTATGTGAAATCAAACCACCTTCCAAGTGTTATCAAGCAGAATCCCAGAGGAGTTCAGTACAGACTGTCATGAAATTCGTTGAATGGAGATATTTTTAAACATAAAAAAGTGATTTACGAAAATGCCTTATGAGAGGAGGGGCATGCTGCTAATCTATATTTTCAACCACAAGCTGGACCTGTCGGTAGAAAAAGATGCAGAAACGTGATTTTGTTCAACCCCTCTTTCAACATCCAGTTGTAAACCAAGATCGGCCATATGTTTTTCCATTTGTTGGATAATCATTTTGTGAGAAACTCCATTTTGGCAAATGTGTTTAATAGAAACACCATCAAGCTAAGCTACAGCCATGCAAGCAACTTACAAAACATTGTAAAAAGCCACAATTTGAAAATTCTGGAGGCTCGTGATGGCAATAAAGACAAAGATTTACCCTGTAATTGCAGGAACAAAAACATTTGCCCTTCAAACAGTAGGTGCTGTAAGATGGGTATAGTCTATTTGGCAGAAGTTAGTGACAGTAGCAGCTTCAGAAAAGTGTACACTGGTTGCACAGAGGATCCCTTTAAAAAGAAGTTTTACAATCATACTACCTCATTTAGACACAAAAGTGATACAAAACTGAAGGATTGCATCTGGAGCTACAAACAAGAGAACAGTAGAGATCCATGTGTGAAGTGGAAGATAATTAGAAAAGTCAACCCAGGCAGAGTCCATGTTAAAGGCTGCCGTCTATGTCAGGAGGAGGAGCTGGCAATAGCAACTTATCCAGACAAGCAAGTGTTGTTCAATAACTGGAGTGTTAACTGGGTGCAAACAATTAAGCAAATATTTATTGAACAATTACGAGCCTGGATGAATGTTTTCCCCTAAAATTATTTTTTTGCGATCCTCCTCCTTTTTAGTCCCACTCCCACCAATACCATCCACTTCCTAGTGTTCTGACTCTCCTCTTCTAAGTCCCACAGTGTCCTATAAATTTGTTGTGGAGTTCACTATACTACAGCTTTTTGCAATCTGCCTGAGGAGATCTAGTGATCAAAACCCAGATAGCATGGTTGTGAGAGATTTTTTTCCAAGGTGTGTGTGTGCATATATATATATACATACACACACACACACACACACACACACACACTGGACTCTCCTGTCGTTTTCAACATATGAGGGTCAAGCAACTCAGTTACTAGGAACAGACAGCCAGACACCTGCTCATATGATTTGAATATAGTGGTGAAGGATTTGTGCAGAACCAACCACGCTTTTTGAAGCACCGAATACAGACCTGGTGCACCGTGTGCCACAAGGTCCCCAAACAACCCCCCACAGGTTTTGAATTCAGAGTTGTCCTTCTCCTAGACAAGATGCCATCCAAGGCTATAGAACCCAGTCTGTTCTAATATTTACCCATAGCTGGAGGGAGAAGAGGATTTATTTTAAGCCATTTATGTAACCTGTCATTATTAAACAAATCCAATAAAACTTTCACTAAAACAGAGTGTAATACAAAATTCTGGTGTTGGGGGAAAAATGTGTAACAATAACTCTAGGTATATATTGGTGCCAACTGCATTTGAAGTGTAATATATTCTGGCAAACTTTTAGCCTTTCTGGCTGATTCTTTACTTGCCACTTGTATTTTCTGCATTCAGAAACAAAACAAAAAAATAGAAGACTAACTACAGAATTTGGAGTATAAAATTTCTTTGAATTTGTTTCAGTACATAATATATAGCTGCATATTGAAAATCAGGAAAAAAACAGTATCAGTGATCAGGAATTAATAAAAGCCTTTCTGACTGAATACTGCTATAATATCAATGTCATAAATGTATTGTTAATGTCTTTACTAGAGAAATTAATTAAAAATTTGGAAGAAAAGCATTATCTGCAATCATGAATTAAAGCAAGCATTGCTGACAGAATAGTACTCATGGTTTTATTATAGAAATTCATTGAAAATCAAAAAGAAAAGGCTTGTCAGTGATCAAGAAATAATGAATAAGGCTATTATTATAGGTATAACAAATGATTTAACCATAGAGGTGCATTGCAAATGATTCTACAAAAATGCATTGTAAATAAGGAAGAAAAGGATTGTCATAGATGACGAATTAATATAAGTAGACAGAATAAGGCTCTTGTTACAAATGTAGTGTGAAATGCATTGTTTGTTTAGTGGCATATCAACTCCTTATGGGTCATTTCATGCTAAAATTTAATTGTTTGGGAGCATTAGTAATTTCTTTTACAAAAATGCATTGTTGGTAATATTTTTTTTTTTTAATATATTGCTGGTAGTAATATTTTTTTTTATAAAAATGTATTAATGGTATTTTTTTTTTTTTACTATAAAAATGTATTTTTATACTTTCATAGTGTTTTGACCCCAGTTTGGTGGTTAACTATTTGCCCATAGTTGGGATCCTAACAGGTACTACCACCCCAGGTCAGGGTGGACCTGGGAACAACAGCAATTGAGAGGTGGTTTCACATTTCTTAAAACCTCCTGATCAGAGGCCTTGCTGCTGGATGTAGTTTATCGTCATACACAGGATGCAAAATGCATTGCGAATAATCTTTTTATTGAAATAGATTACAAGTGTTTACTATAGAAATGAATTGAAAATCAGGAAGAAAAAAATGGAATGATAATATTATCTATTAGTTGAATAGTTAAAGAAATCTATTAAATAGTATTTCTGCTTTAAACTCTTCTCCAATATGCTTTTTTGGGGGAAAAAAACCAAATAACATTGAGTTGTAGCAATTTAAAGGACCAACCTTGTCACAAATCCAATGTCATGTTTCTTTATGAAATCAGATCAAATTTATAGACTTACCCTTCTCCATAGACATAAAGATTATAGCGTGGATACTTAGAGTTGACTTTTGATGATAATGGCACTTTCTGTAAGAAAACAAGCAAAAAGTTTTAATCCTCAAGTTTCAGGACGTTTTTCTAAAATTTATACATTAATCATGAACTTTAATATTAATTTGTATTTTTGTTTTTAAGCATATAACAACATTTTGCAAATTATTTTTGATGAATAGCCTTGTTTGTTTATGTTGTAACCTAGAAAGGGTTACTGAGTGAGAAATAACCAAAACAGAGGTTTGAAACGAAATGGTAATCTTTATAACATCAACAAAATACAGTACTTGCCAGTGGCATGAAGTAGGTAAACCACTGCTAGTGGTGGACTACTTAGCATATTAACCCCCCCCCACTAACAATAGTGTCCAACATATTTATGTGCATTGGGACATAGCCATTGGTGTTTATAGGTATGGCATATAACAGTTTAACAGCATATCAACTCCTTATAGGTCATTTGAAATATGTTGAAATTTAATTGTTTGGGAGCTTTGAAGTAATAAAATATATGCTATTTTTTTCACAACTGAATACATGGTAGATGATACCCAGCTTTTGTGCATATATTTGTAGATAATTACTAGAGGCGGTGACAGGTGTTTTATGTTGTAGTTTTGTTGAAGTTACAATTTGGAATACAGTTTCATTTGTAGGATATTGTATGGATTAATGCCATGAAAGAGTTCTTTCATGTTTGGTTGATTTTGTTTAGCAGCTTGTCAACCTCTATGAGTTATTTAATGTCAAAATCTAATTATTCTGAACACAATTTTATGGTTTCAATTAAATATATTTTGAACACAATTGCATGCCTTCAACTACAGATAAAATTTATTGTTGGTAATTCTACTATAAAATGTACTGCTGGTCATTTTGTTATAAATATGCATTTATTAATTTTACTAAATAAATGTTTTTATATACTTTCATAGTCTTTTGTTTTTGTTTGTGGAGGAGGGGGTTACTATTTGCCTATAGCTAGGACTCTAACAGGTGCTACCATCCCGGGTCAGGGTGGACCTGGGAACAGCAGCAATTAAGAGGTGGTTCCACACTCCTTGAAACCTCCAGTCTCCTGATCAGAGGCCTTGCTGCTGAATGTAGTTTATTGTCATACCTAGGACTCACTAATAACATTGCTATTTCTTATGGTGAAACAGATTATTATATTCAGTTGACACTTTTACACTTAGAATTCTCCAAGTTCACAAATTGGACAAATCATTTCACTAAAGCATATAAGACATGAAAGAATCATTAATGAGTAGTGCTTGATTATAAGTTTTAAAAGTTTCTATTGATGTAACAAGTAAGTAAATAAATAAATAAAACTTCCTGCACCAGGCTGGGTGTGGTACCAAAATCCAAGAGATTTAGGTTTAGTACTGTGGTGGCATCTATTAAAATTTTGAAAGTATTTTGGTACATGGGTACTAAAATACCAAAATTGTCTCAGTCTTAATTTTGGACCTTTGGTTGCTTGCTAATCAAAATAAAGGAAATATATCAAATGCAAAAAAAAAAGCAAGGGTGTAGATGAAAGGGAAGTGAACTTCTTATCCAGGTATCATTTTTTAAAAACTTTTTCTTTCTTTCAGGATTTTGCAAATCAATTCAACTTTTGGGGTCCCTTTTTTAAGATTGGATCCCCAAGGAATGCATCATCATTTTAGTTTAAAATGATTTTTCTTTTTCTTTGAGCTGGTTGGACAAACCTTGAACTAACTGTAATTGATCTTTAAAAAATCAGTGTACTGGTGAACATTACTTTTGGGATTGGTAACTTATGATACTAAACACCTTAATTTGTAAGTGAAAAAAGTATAGTTTAAAAAAAAAAAAAAAAAGAAAAAAAAAAGGACCTAACATTCTGGCATTATACCAGATACTTTTGAAGCGATTTCCCTGATCTAAGAACTTGATCAAACAAAATAATAAAATTTATGTAGGCACCAGGGAATTGGTGCATAGGAACCATTTTAGTACCTGTATATACTTACTAAAATTTCAGAATTAAATGGACACCACCCACTAGTCATGCTTCCAGTATCTTACTTGCACATCTCTGAATAGTGAATATGAATTTATTTAATGAGGTTGTCACAAGTATACCAGCTGCAGGACATTGGACATGAGAATACAACCAAATATGGATGGTGATTCACTCAAATAGCTCCCGAATATTACAGGTGTAAGAAAATAGCAAAATTTCAAACAATGGTGGCATCATAAATGTCTTTGAAAGTTCGACAGTATTTATGTCGTCTTGGATTTATTTTTGGTACTGGTTCCACTCTGTCTTTTCCATGATATTCATTTGAACATTTCAATTCAACATACAAGAAGACGCATTTAATTAGAAAAAATATCGATATTATTCAGTTCACCGTCGCGGTGAACAAAATAATATCGACATTTTGTGGAAATTCGATCCGTATTGAAAGAAATCGTGCTGAGCAGTAAGAAATGCTTTTTTTTGGTTAAAAAAAAAAAAAAAAAATGCGTCCTTACTCGTTTTTTAAAGATATAAAGTAAAAACTAACCTATGTATAAAAATCAGTGTATTGTCAAAGGTGAAAATGAAAAAGATAAATTATTTGTTTATCTTTTCATTTTCATTTGTTACAAAAATCAAAACTCTGGAGACTTGCTTAGCTTTAGCTAGTAATTGACACAGCTAAAAATGCGTAGAAAGATTCCGTTGCTTCAATCTTACTCTTAGTCTTAAGTGAAGAAGCGCGGGCTTTTTAACTGGGTTCTGGCTCCGACCATTGGCGCTAAGATACTCTAAAAACCTATTTCAGCAACCCAGCGAAACATGTTTGTAAGTTGTATAGTTTAGTTAAGTCTTCTACAAGGCCTTAACAATGGGACATCCAGTAAGAATCGAATTTAAATAATAAAAAAAAAAAACAATCTATCGAATTGGCCCGTAAAACGAGCTTCCAATCATCGTGCCACTATATAGGTGCCCCAACAGAAATTCCAATTCGGTTGAGAAAATTGAAGTCACACAACAAACCAAATTGAGAGAGCTAGCTTTTAAACTCAACGTTAGTAATCCTGGGCTCTAACTCTGACCGTTGATGCCGGAGAGAAAATAGGCAACTGTTTTACTTTCACCAAACCATAAATCATCAGTTCTGAGTTGTACAAAATAATAAGAGTAAGGCGTATACTCAAACTAAAAAAAATAACTTCAAAGTACGTACTGCATAACAATGAAAAGGTGACTGAAATAAATAATGTAATTATTTGTGAACTCAATTTTTCAGTATAACATAACAGATTTTTACTGTTCGGCGCCAAAGACTCAACAGGTATATCGTCAGGTGTGTTCAACAAGGACTTGTTGACTATATCAACATAAATGAAAAACCAACACGTTTAAGTTTTCGACTTTACTGAGTGAATGAGAAGCAGAGTTTTTTTTAAGGGGTCAAGTGAAAAACATTTTTAAAATGTTTACAAATATAAATCATTTATTTTTGTTATTCATTGAATTGAAAGAGAATGCTAATCTGTGAACAATTTTTAAATAAAAAAAAACACAATCTACAACTTAAAAGAAAATAGCCGATTAATTATACAGCTATATCAGTATGACCTCTATTTTACAGTACCTTAAAGCAAGCATTTCGAGAAGTAAAGACCGAAGGTTTGAAAAAAAAAAATAACGCTATGACATTTACTTACATGGTACTGAGGAGTTTCGTACATATAAGTCATTTCACAACCATTCGACTCCACATTAATGAGAATGTCTATTAATCCAATAGTTAAAGCCACAACAACGATCAGAGAGGCGATCACTTTCCACAAAACAAACATTTTTTTTATCCTTCTGGAGTATCTAGAAACCAAAACACGCCGCGAAGACCGCCATTCACAACAAAACCGGTGTTAAAAGCGTGGCTTATCGGTGTTGAGGCTATTATGAATTCCTAACTAATTACAGTTCCGGCAAAGTTGTCGTTATTAAGTCACTTAAAACATTTTTGTCGTTGTTTTACATTGTACAATACAAAGAGTTATTATCTTGGTGTACTTTGGAAAATGTCAGATTTAATTTAAGGGCAGCTTTATAACTTCAGCTCAAAATAGACCTTCAAAAATAACTTTCCGTTTATTATTTATAAAAACATAAAATCGGAAGTTAATGCATGTTGCATATCAAGCAAAAAACCCAACAAACTACTGAATTTCGTATCTTTGCAACATGGGTTCAACAAAGGCTAATTTTTAATGAGAGTTAAGAAGACACATCGGATGAAAAACATTCATGCAATGTTAGGCATATTTTTAGACAAAAAGCACGGTTGACAAATTCGACATAAAACTGGATGTTGCCATTTTTATTCTACTTTTAGTTTTAACGCGGTAATTTTTCTTTTGGGTGAATTTTTTTTTTTTTTTAGCATTCGCTGCAAAGTTTAAAAAAAACTGAATCAGCTAAAATTGCCATTTATTAATTGGTACTGTCACGAGATGCTAAATATTAAAGAGTTTCAGAAAATGTAAAAAGATTATTCAGATAATTAACTTTCTATCACAAAAGCAAAGACATTTAAATTTTAACAACGTAAAAAAAAATTTAAGTATACATCCTAAAATTTAGAAAAGGATTCGCTCCTAATTCTTATGAATTTAGAGTGACTTCCCTTAAGACTTAAGTCTTCTGACGTCACAAAATTTAGTCACATGATCAGTGGGCTTTCAAGATGTCTTCATCGCAATTTGGTTCTCTTCGAGAAGATGTTCTGGTCAACTTGAAGAATGACATGCAGACTGTCGAAAAATTCGACAGTGAGGTCAGTACATTTCTAATGATTATCAATAAGTAGATAATAACTGGAATATATTTTAAGCATGAGACATTTTATTTTAGCAATTAAAGCTGTGCACGCTTTTTAACTGAAGTGAAAGTATTTTTGTTTAATCAATTTAAAAAAAAAAAAACAAACTATCGAGCGAATGTAACCATTTTAAATTTTACTTTACAAAAATATCCTTAACAAAAATGCTTCTGAATATTGGCTTGTTAAACACACAATCTTGTAAAATAAATGTTTATCACTCGAAGTAATTAACAGTTTTATTCTCGGAAAGCCATTGTCGTTAATTTTATTCTGACCATTGCGATGAAAAGCAACAAAAAAATAAAATAAATAAATAATAAAAAAAATAAGTACTCTTAAAGAAGAACTTTAAAAAAATAATCGGCCAACTTTAATCTGCAAAAACTTAAAAATACAATTTCAGTCGCTATCTACTGTCCTCCTATTACGCCTTTTCCCGTTTAATGTTTCTGTTCCTAATTCTTCCACACTCTTTGAACCCTTTTTGTGGCTTTACTGCCTTACATGGGGTGATATCAATTAAAAATAAATAAAAACATTGATATGAAATATGTTGTTTTTTTTTTGTTTTTTTTAAACGCAGTCTGAATGTTGAATAATGCCTGTTTCTAGGCTCTACGGCTCTCTAATTCGTTACCGACTTCTTAAAATGAAAAAATCATTTATGTCTTCACTGCCTTCAGAGATACCACAATACCTAAATTAACATACGGATTAAATAACTTCATATTTCAATCTCGGACATTGTCTTCTTGCTTCTTGTTTGTCAAACAACATTTAGAGTGTTTGTTTCCTTTGACCGCGCCCGCCGCAATTTGCTTTTAGACTTTTGTTTCAGCCGAACCACTGGTCCACTCATTTTTGTTGTGCAATTTTCTTTTTCAAGAAATTGTTTTTTTTTTTTTTTTTTTTTTAAACGTCTAGACAAAATGGCAAATCGCCTTTTTATTGTTTTATTTCTCATTATTCTTGATGCGGTACCGCCCACTGATGTAAAGAAAGAAAGAAAGACTGATGTTCTGTTATGAATGGAATTTAATTTGTCTATTTTTTTTATCTCTTTGTTATTATTGAGAGGGCATCAATCATGGATTTAATAGTTCTACTCTCCAAGTTTGAATAAAAAAATATATAAATTTAAATAAAGACGTAAAATATGTGTGTATCAAAAAGAATGCAAAGTGAAATGATCTAAGGGAGGTAATTCAGTATTTGGTATGCAGAAATCGAAATAAGAGTAAATAAATAAAAAACAAAAAAAAAAAACTAGGTTTATTAAAAAAAAGAAAGTTATTAAAACATGTAATTAAAAAAAACTGGTATAATGAATCCAGATGGGTAATAATAATAAAAAAAAATGTCTTGAATTAAAGTAAAAAGAACAAAATGATTATTGATGGTTTATGAAAGACACATGTATAAAATTTGGTTCTAATCTAAAATGTAAAAAAAAAAAAAAAAATATGGAAATTCTTATGGTCAGAAAACTCACCAAAATAAAGTTTGTGTGTTGTTTAAAGAAATACTGAAGAAAAAATATTTTCTATTGTGTGTCGGTGTTGGGTGATGTTAAAAACCAAAATTTAAATGAAAAATTGAATTCTCAATTAAACTCAAGTTTTACCCGTATACGATCTTTAAATTAATATATTTAAATTATTAAATACACAGGACTAAACTGCCGATTTCGTTCTCGGCTTCTTCATAAGAAAGTAACAACAAAAAAATACTCACTGAAGCAATAAAATTATAAAAACAAGTATACTGTTCACAGATAAATATTTATTTTAACAAATCAAAAATTACATGCATATTGTTCCATATGCTAAGTGGGTAACAAACAAAAATAAACAAAAGGATTTTTACTTACCAAATTAATGTTATCAGTAAGCAGACGACACAACTCAAACATCTTTTCCCCAACTTTTTCTTTACAATAAACAAATCTTGTTATAAAATCATTTAACAGTCAATTCAATTTCTTCAGATTCTTTTGTTTGTGTTCTTTCTTCAAATATTTCTTTTTTTCTTCTTTTAAAACTCTTTTTCACTTCCTCAGGTGCTGAAAGTAAATTATAAAACACAAAGCCTAACCCAGTCTAGAATCTTAAAATATTCTTATTCCATGAAGAATATCCTTTAAAATATTTTAAATCTTATTTTAAAGTAAAGAATGTGAATAAGAGCAGAATTCCCCGCATCGAACGACTCTGCCAGACAAAAAGAAACGTTGACTCTCCGAGTCAACAAACAAATAAATCAAACAAAATGCAATAATTCACCTTAGGGAATTAAATTACTTCTTTTAGCTTTGGATTTTCTACCGAAGCTAACAAAATCTTTTCTTTAAACTTTTTCAAATATAAACAAATCTCAGCTACGGAATTCTACCGAAGCTAATAAAATTTTCTCACAAAGACCTTCGATGCGAAAACTCACCCTCCCCTCTTCCCATCCATAAATAAAACCAGTAATATAGCTCAATATTAACTCTATAAAAGGTAAATAATTCGATATTGTAAGTCGAATTATTAAAGATAACACTTTATTTTACGTGGTAAACTTAATTAACCACGGAGCCAGAATAAAAAACGTCTTAAACGACCGATGATAAATATCTGACTGAGGATAAAATCCTCTGATAAGGAGTCGTCTGCAGCTTCCAATTCCATGAAAAAGAGCGGCAGCAAAAATTATCGTCTGTTTTGCCATCAGACGCGTATTATACAAAATATCAATACATCATCTAATATTTTATCACTGAAGTTATTGAAAAGATTTCTTCTCACTTTATTAATATTCTAAATTTCTGTAGATAAAAATTTTCTAAAATCTTTTTTGTGTTTTTTAACCAATGAGGAAAGTAAATTACACCTATGTAAATTTCAAATTTGGATTAAATCTGGAGCTGATTTGTGGCTGTTTAAGAAGTGCCAGAAAGGTTACAGCTTTCAGATGTGAATGACTGTGGGCTGTTTCTGTACAACCTAGGTCTACAATGATGAAAGGGAAGCAGCAGAGAGAAAAAAAAAAAAAAAACTGGAGATACTACAAGTTTAGAGAGATATACTTTGCTGGAGAATTACCTCAGAGGTCCAAGAGGGCTAGAGTAGTGTAGCCTAAATGTGTGTATAGGATGAGTGAATTGCTAGTGGGGCAAACTGCCTAAGCATTGGTGCTGGAATGACGAGGCACATGCATCATTGAGTCAGATCGAGGCTGGCAGCATGCTCAATATACAAATTCTATGGCTTGGCAAGAATGTATAAAAAAGGCGAGTGTTGAGATGGGAGAAGTCTTTTACTCTCAACACAAATCACATCTGTAACAGTAGCCTTAGCAGAAATAGAAAAACTGCTAAGTGCCACAAGGGATAGGAAGTTGTGAAGAGCCATGATCACCTATGTACTGAAGGAATGTGGTACAAAAAAGAACCACCTTAGCAAAGGGAGGACATCCGTTAAGGGCCAATAGGGGTAGGAAGTTTTGGAGAGCCATGATCACAGTACATAGAAGTACTTTAAGAAAATTTCTTACTTTCATTTTAGCTATCATTGATGTCTGGTAAGTATGGATCCATTCCCCAAGCAAGCACCACCTAAGAGGGATAAAGTCATGAATTCATCCTGACATCTATAGCAGTGGCTGAAGGAATTTGGTTATTATTTTTGGATGATTCTTGTATTAAAAATGATTGTGCTAGATTTTACCTTTGTAAATACATAACCCATTTTTGCCAGTTTCAGTGTTGTAAACAATAAAATATAGGATATGAAGTATATAATTTCTATCTAAATTTCTGGATGAGGAATTTACATTTAAAAAAACTCTGTAACTTCCATGATGAATTTCATATTAACATCAAGAAACCGATTAGACAACTCTAAAAGATCATTATACAACTAAGTAGACACAATATGTCTATATTATACAATGAAACCTGTTTGAATGAAGATATGCTGCCTAAATATGCATATATAATAAATATATATATATATATATACACACACACACCTATGATAAAGCCTAATTCATAAATTTTTCACAATAAGAGTAAGAAAAATAACAAAACGGAACAATTATAACAATGTAATCAAAGTTATGTGACAGAAGACTTCTTACTATACATCTTAGCATCCTCAGCTTAATTTTTTTTTCTTTTTAAGTCAAACATAAAAGAAGCACATTACAGTTCTTCTTTGGTATATCTGAATAGCCAGTATTATTATTGTTTCATTTTGGGGCCATTATTAAGCAAAACTTATTGTTTATATCTGTGTTGAACCACAGGTAACTGAAATTCTGAAAAGTGTGGTGCCACTGCATTGTCAAGATTCAAAATTTATCTTTACAGCAATTCAATCAGCTTGTGCAGATGATTTTCTCATTTCTGGCTGATCCAAGTAAGGTAAGTTTCATGATCATAATTTCTATTTTTAAATTTTCATAGTCTTTAGTTGTACATGTGGTTGAATGAAAGCTAAGCATGTGATTAGATCACATTATTTATGTATATGTATGATTATATGTATGTGTAGGTATGATTATATGGGTTAACCATAAAAATATATCAAAACTATGTGGAAGCAAGAAGTTGTAGAAAGGATTTCACTTGGTTCTTACCACCATTCCATGTGATCAGATGAAATGGGTTCCAGGTTTAATTGAAGCAGAAATCTCATCTTGAGTTTAATCTGTCATTCTTTCTTCAGTCAGCATTTTGAATAAAGTGAAAACGTTTTGAAATTGTATTTAGACAGCCTATTACTAGTTGATGATCACTGAATTATTAACACTAATTGGAGGTGGGGCTCAATATTTAAACTATTAACCAGTTGTTCAAAATTTTAACAACTAGTCTTCAAAAATATCTTTTATTTTATCTGATTTCTCGGGAAAACTCCATTAGACTTAATAATGTTTAATTTGCAAGTTTATTAGCAAACATTTCAAGTATTTCACTAATTTTATATATTTCCTGGGGGGGATTTTTTCATAAGTCCCATTTACAAGGGAGAAGCCTAGCATATAATATTATTATTAGTAGTAGTAGTACTGATCAGTTATTCATTATATTGTATTTATTGGTTTCCTTTTAATTTGTAGTCTTCTCAGCTGTTCAACCAACTTGAAACCTTTGCTGAAGATAACAATGTCAGTCTCCCTGGGTTAAAGAATGTCTTCAAAAGTTTGTTGACCATTCCAAACAGTAAGATTCTTTTTTTTTTATATACAAATTCATAAATTGTTCGAAGGATAAGAATATTGTACTTCAAAGATTATATTTTGTAAAGGACTTTTATAACATTGATGGGTTCTGCCAGAAGAGTTTTCTTTGTTTTGCTTTTATTTTCAGTGAATCATTTTCTGGGTGAATATCAAATCATAAATTGGTGGTCACTGCACTATTGATCTATAGTAAATTCCATCAGAACCATGTTAATAAGCACTGAAATTATTTGAAACTATTCATTTTATTTAATTTGGAAAGATAACTGCCAATGATAAAAAATAAGAGGAATACAAACTCCTATTTTGCTAGTTATGTTATAAAATATATTGGCAAGTGAAGGTTATATGATATAATACTAAGTGAATTGTGTAAACTACAAGGTGTTTCAAAAGTCACATTACCATTAAAAAAAACCCAAAAAACATTGTAAATCTTATAATTATTTACCAAATGGAATAATGTTTCTGTATGTGACAGTATATTATTTATTAAGAAATTTTATTGGTTGAATTATGGAAGATGATGTCATGCAAATTTCCTCTGCTTGCCATTTCACAAATGTATGTTTTCTGCTAATTGTCGCATGGCTTATGGAACACTGTACAATAGTTTGGTTTTGAAATGTAGAATTAATAAAGATGACTTGAAACAAGAATATCTTTATTGCTGCTAAAATAGGAAAATGGGTAATTTTGGTCACCAAAATTTTTACAGGCCAGATTTCCAGAATATGGAGATAAACTTGTTAGAATTCCAGGTGTTATTGCAGGAGACCAAAATCAATTTATATTGTTTAGTATTTGTTGTTTGGTGTTACCTTTTATTTTTTTTTTAAACCTGTTTTTGCAAACTCCACCTAAAATTAGCAACATAGAAATTTAGAGATCTTTCTTTGATCTTATTTCACAGCCAAATAATCAATACCTTACTAAAATGGACATAATCAGCATCGACTCTTACTCCCTTAATTTATTGTTTACAACTCTTAACCAATCAGTGGCAATCATTATGATGGATTTTCTTTGAGTGTTCTTTTTTTGTAAGTTTTGGTACCTAGACATCTATTCAAGTATATGATTGAAGAAAGAAAACTATGGTAGTGGAAGTCTCCAGGAAACCTTTAGATTCATGAACACTCAACAATGCTTAAGAGCTTTTCTTGTCCTTTCTTCACTCAACATAGGTTGACACACCATAAATTAATAAACATTTAATAAATTATTAAAATATGTGAACCAACTATAAGGAAATCCTTATTATTTACCATTCTTTAAAGTTTGAATCAATTGGCAATTAACCAATATTATATCAACCATTCCAATAAACAATCTAATAGTGTTTATTATTTTTGTTGTCAATGCTCAATAATAAAGAAAATGTATAAATTCACTTTCATATCTTTAGGCTTTATTACAATTCTAATCATCGCTTTTTAAAACAATAAACATTACCAAGGTGTGAAGATAATTAAAATAATGTCAATGGAAAAACTGTCCTTTTGACCCTCCATTTTTTTTATTTTTTTTTTTTTTTTTTTTTTTTTTTTGCAGGCACAAAGATTCAAGTTTGCCTAAAATTTAATGTTTGTCCATAGCTTTCACGATAAGTCTTATAATGATGGAAGTATATAGTAAGGAGCCAGTACAGTCATTATCTTATTAGCCCTTTTGGGTGCCATATTTGAATCTCAAGGGTCACAAAGATATGATTTGACTTTTTTTGTTGTTTACAGCAAATATTTTCTAAAAGTCAGACAAAACTAGAAAATCAAAAATATTCATTATATTATTAAATATAACTTCATGATTTTTATCAGATTTTATTGAAATTTATTACAGATGCCTTGAAGAAAGGCTCTACAGCAGCCACATTCCATGAAGAACTTAGAAGTCTTGGTAAGTTACTTAGAAAATTAATTTAGACTCTGTTGCATGTAGATGAAGTAAAGAAAATATAAGTTTGCTTGAAATTGTTTTATGAAAAATTCAATGCTTTAAATTTGTCTAATTCTGTATGATGTGGGGTTGCAACTCCCAGCATCACTCACCAAATGAGTTCAAGTACAATCCTTGTTAGTCACATTATATCAGTACTTGAATTCATATTAAACTTAATAACCAGGCACCAAAGTGCATGAGTAGTGATGCAGACAATATTAACATGCATATTTTACTTTTCTTTCTCTAGCAATTATTCTGACTGTCATTCTGTAAGCGTCTTTTATGTCCGATTCCATGCTCATTACTGATGACTGTAGAATGACAGTAATCATAATGAAAAGCAACTTAAATTATGATGAAAAATACTTGTCAGAAATTACAGATGATTAATCTTGAAAAACAATTTTTTTTATTATAAACGTATTTGGCCATTATGGACAGTAGGAAGCATAATATTTTTGAACTGCTTGCATATTTAGTTCATTTATATACTTGTAAAACCTACCCTGTTCAAACTTCTATAAACTTTCTAAAAAAAATGAATCTATCTAATAAGGTTTATTCACCTTATGACTTAATTTAGAACTAATATATCATGATTTCTTACATATTTTTTTTTTATCTTCTTGTCACATCTTGTCACTTCTTGACCCCCTAGTGTAGTCCATGCCTTGCTTATAGTTTGTACTTTTACTTTGTTGATTCTTTTTTTCTATCACTAGGATTATCAGAAGAAAAAGCAGATTATTTCACTGAGCAGGTAAATTTGTTTTTTTTTCTTCACTTTTTAAATATTTAAAAATCATTTATTGTAATCAGTGTGACAGCAAATACTTTTTTTATAAAAGTATTGAGAAAACTATCCAATCTTTTGATTTTTCATTATTCTTGCTTATTCTGTATTCAATGTTGAACCTACAGAAATAGATTGCATTTATGATATAGGTTGTTTTACATTATTTTTATGCAGTCCTTGGGTATGACGATAAACTACATCCAGTAGCAAGGCCTCTGACTGGGAGATTGGGGGTGGGGTTGAGGAGCCTGGAACCACCTCTTAATTGCTATTGTTCCCAGGCCCACCCTGACTTAGGGTGGTAACACCTGTTAGGGTTCCAGCTATGGGCAAATAATGAAGGCCTGGGTACCCTACTTCTGTAATTTATCCCAAGAATCTTCTTCTCATAACAGGAAGAAGCCGGCTCAATCCGCACAGTAAATAATGAACCCCCTAACCAAAACACTATGAAAATAAAAAATGCATTTTTATAGTAAAAATATCAGCAATACATTTTTATATTAAAAAAAAAAACCAAAAAGGCAGTAAATTTTATCTGTGGTTTGAAGGCATAATATTGTCTAATATATTTAGATTTTGGCATTAAAAAGCCTACAGAGGTTGATATGCCACTAAACAAAATCAACCAAATCAACTTATTTTTACAAATGCATAGATTTTTAAAATATTACTCTGCATTTTAAAGTATTACCTTTTTATATTAAAATGTGATGATTTACTTTAAAATAAAGTCCTGGTTATATTTGCATTATTTGACAGGTTTATTTTAGTCTTTTACTTATGTTTTTGTATTGTCCTATTTGACAATAGGGTCTCTGTATCAATTCTTGTAAAAACAGGTTTCCAATATCTTCATAGTGTTGTTGGTATTAGAAATAGCACAACTTGCTGTTCTTATGATTGCTAGCAGCCCTCACTTTAAGAAAGAAAGGTTGAACAGGAGGTTTCCTTGTTGAAAATTATCAAACCTCTTCAGCTGTATAAAAAAAGCAGGAAAGAAGAATCAAAGTGCAAATACTTTTTATGTTTCCAGGCCGGCCAGGTTTACATAAGTACTTGGTGATGTGCTCTTAGTTATTTGCATTATTTTCTTTTAATCATGTCCTTTTATCCTTTTGTATATTATACAAAGCTACATATCATTACACTTATAGATTCATCTTCTCACACACTAATGAGAATAATTTTTGTGTCCCTTTATTTTAAAGGGTAATTGAAATTACATATTTCTTGATATTCCAAAAATGGAATATATATAAAATTAAATATAAAGGATAAAAACTAAAAGATTTTCCTTATCTGTTATCATCAGTGAAACGTGTATAAAAAGAAGATTGCTTTCCAAATATATATATATATATATAGGATGTATCAAAAATACTTTTACGAACTTTGGGAGCAGGTTCATCAAAACAAGGACAAGGATGTGTTCTGATACCTGGATTGTCTGTAGAATGTGTTCAGCATTGTCAGGCATATGACTGGACCTTGCTCTTTCCCAATCCATAGTTTGTGGTGCCATGGATCCTGTCTCAGCAATGCGACAATAAACAGCAGCAAAGGTTGGATGACTCATCTTCCTTCAGACTGGGAATACAATCTGATACAGTGGTGCAGCCTCACTTCCATTACCATTTGCACAGTGGTATGTAAAAATCATATCTGCCTGCTCACAATATGAATATCCTGCCATTGTTAAACAAAACACTTCTCTGTTAACTCACTATGACACACATTAGACATTGAAGACAGGCTACATGAATGACAAATGTAACTTAGTGTATATAGTAACACAGCACCATCTACTGTAAACTTTCTTTAAACTTAACTCAAAAACAAAGGATTTGCAGACATGTTTATAAGGAATTTCGTCCTTGTTTTGTTGTGAGAACCCCCCACCACCAAAGCTTGTAAAAGTATTTTTGGTAAACCCTCTGTGTGTGTGTGTGTGTGTATGCATATATATATATATATAAATAAAATGTATGTATGTAAAATTTGTCACTTGGCTGATTGATGTTATTTCCAGCATCTCAACACTAGAGTTTCATAGGCAGACCCTCCAGTAATCACTCCATCCACTCATCATGAGCTACCAGTAATAATGTGTGTTAATAGGATCAGAACTAAAGTCGAGAAATCAAACAAAGTGGAAAAAGCTTTTTACTGACAATGTGTTTCACCTCATTAATTTGTCAATTGGTCTTGTGTTAAAAAATTTGCCCTTGCATCTCAAGTGCCAGTTTGATGATGTTCATTAACTCATCTAGTGAGAAGACCTGCAAAATCCATGAAGTAAATGAAAAAATTACCTTGCCAAACAAAACACCCATATGTAATCTGTCAAAAATTGTCATAAAAAAAACTTGGATTTTTATAAAAAAAAAAAAGAAAAAAAAAGCTTTGGCAGCTTATGCAAATTTTCATTTGACCAATTTTTGGTGGCCTGTGAATATATAAGCCTTTTGAGAGATGAGGGCATGTTTTGCCTTGTATGCAACTTGTAGCTACTTTTTCTGACACTTGCAATTTTTGAACTTGTTAACATCTTTTTGAAACAAGCCACAATGTCAAAGTAAGCATAAATGCTAATGTCTTTTAAAAAGACATTTCTATGTCATGCTATGAAAAGCAGCCAGTTCTCTCATGTTTGCTTGTTAGATTTTTTTTATATATTTTTTTAATTGATAACCAATTGGCTTTTTGTAAAGTGACTGTCTTGCCTATTTGTTCTTCTCAGATGCATCAACTTGTGTGAAAAGCTTCATATTTGTATCATTAACATTTTGAGACTTTTTGATTGATTTTGTAGAAAGGAGAAAAAGATTGATAGCAAAATTCACAAAAGATCGAGTTCTGATTTCATTTCCAAACTCCCCTACACAAATGAAATGCTTTAGATGTATATCATTTTCTTAATTTAAATCTAAACATTTTAAAGAAAAACAGTCAGATTTTACAATTTGAATTAAACTAGAGATTAAGATTTAAAGATTTAAATTGTACTCAAGATGGTCAAAGAAAATATCTTAACTTTGGAATCTCTTTTATAGAATGAATATTGCAGATTTTGAGTTAGATTTATTGTAACTGTTTTGTTCTTTAAAGTGGAAGAAAAACATGGCAACTCTTTCCTCCATGGCTCTTGGACAAACTTTGATGGTAAACCGACTTGTTGATGTTGACTGGAAATTTGGTGGTGAGTGTCTTGATGTTACTCTTTTTTCTTCACCTTATTTGTATAAATAATCTTATGAAGCTCATTACATTTTACACCTCACGATACTTGCCTTGAGACATCATACACTTCAAGCATCCCTTCCACTTTTGAAAATGGTCTACAAAGTCCTATTTTGGGATTGCTATCATCTGTCTCATTGCATTCTTTTCCACAGTCTGAAATCTTTCAACAAGGAAATCTTGAAAAACTGGTTCTCATATGATTACTGAAGTTAAGCAATGTCAACCCTGGTCAGTGTGTAGATGGGTGATTGCTTGGGAATAGCAGTTGCTGTAAGCTTGGATGTGCGGTTGGTGTAATGGGTAATGTCTTGGAATTGAAAATCAGAAATCCAGGTTCTATTTCAAGTCTATTTCATTATATTCTCTTAGGTGCAAATACCTTTGTGAAAGGTATGAATCCACCTTTTCATTCCTTGGCCATCCCACCATGGGTTAATTAATAGGACTTGTAAATAATTTTTATCTCCAAAAAAAAAATTCTTGCAATGTAAAACTATTTGCTGGCTTTAAATAACCTGCAAAAGGTTGATAAATTGTAAAAAAAAAAAAAAATCAATCAATAAGGAAAGCCAAATCTGGATTGTAGGTGGGCTGACAAATCCAGAAGATGGTCATTTACTCCCCACTCCCTGCATAAGATATAAAGAATCTACTTCCTCAGTCATTGTGAATGTTTGTAGTCCCACACTGCTCAAGTTCATTCAGTGGTATTTCATTGCTGACTGAGTAACCTCATAGGAGACTCTGTTCATATATGCACTGTATCCGATCAGTGACCTCATTACAATCTTTGTTTTTCACTTGTGTCTCCAAATTGTCTTGAATTATTATTTGTGTCACTTATTTTTAAGGGGTGATTTTTTATTTGGCCACAAATGTGGCACAAAGTCAAGGTTTAAAGTGGGTTTAACAGCAATACCTTGGAAAAATTGCTCAGTGTGAATTTGAACTTACTACTCAATTGTAATTGATCTGGTGAGACAAGCTTGCTAACTATTACACCATGTCGATGGGCCCATCACTTTTTTTTAAGCACCTGGATGTTGTTTACTCTGTGCCAACCAAATCACATAAACCTTTGCTAGGCATAAATGGAAAATACATAGTTGGTGGTGGGTATATGGAATTTGTTTGTTAACAAGGTGGGAAAATTGCACTATTTTTAGCACTCTTATTACAAGAACTGTGAATATGTGATATGAAAAAGCTTAAGACATCAGCTTCTCCAGAACAAAGAAATGTCTTGCTAAATATTTCATTAGTTGGTTCAAAGTGGTTAAATTAGGAAAAAAGAATCCATTTTGTTAATTTGGATTAAAGATTTTTTTTTCCAATTACTTGTATTTTATAATGTTTAAGTTGGAAAAATCTTTCAATTTTGATTTGATAAAAATATGATTCTGTTTATCTTGGCTTTGTGAGTATTGATTCATTTTTGGTGATTGTCTTTTTAGTGACCCTTGCCAGCAGTGAAATTACCAAAGTAGGAAACACATTTGTACAGGTGAGTGTCACAGTTCAAATATGCACTGAACTCTGTCTAAACATAATTTCTTTCTATAATATTAGTATTTACCATACATGATAGCATATAAACCTTTCTTTACACCTCTCTACCACCACCCACAAAAAATTGCTCAAAAACATCTCCCAGGTCAGTCTAAGAGTGTACAGATACTACACTGGTCTTACTCAGAGGACCTAGGATTGACACTTTAATCCCAAGAAGAGAGTGAAAAGATATACTGATCCTGGACTGAAGTGCTGATACATAAATAAATCTGCAATTTTTGATGGGTGTTCTGCTAGTTTTTATGTATTTTGGTCATAAACTGATTATATTTGGGTGGGGGTGGTAGCAAGTATCTATGGTTAATTTATTTTCAATCATTTGATCAATTTTAATATCTCTTTTTTTTTTTTTTTTTTCCTCTCTCTCTGTTTCTCTTTTAGCTTAAACTTGTGCTTAGCAATGGAACTGGAGAACTGAAAAATTCTTACATGGGTAAGTCACTTTTTGATTATGATTCAGTTATATAGGCTTCACTTGTACAAGGCTGAACACTTTGATAGAAAGGCATTGTTTTGCTTTGTCAAAGTTTTATGGTTGACTGCAGACTTTGCTTTATTTGGCTGTAAAATGAAGAGAGCTTAAACAATAGACTGTTTCTTGGTCTCTGACTTCACAAATGCTTAATTTATGTTTCCTGGCCATCTCTCATAGGCATCTGACAACGTCATTAGTTGATTACACAAACTTTTAATTCTGCTAAGCAACTGAATTTAAGATGGAAGAAATATTAGTCAATAATAATATTACTGTTAATAGTACTAGTATATATAAATAGAACAATAACATCAAATATGGTAGCCTTAAGCAATTGGAGTGGGGATAAAGTTTCCTTCTTTAGTGCCACCAGTTCTAACTTTCATAACTAGGACCCACCATACCATATACAGTGGAACAAACCATTTTGTATTTTCCTTTTGTATTCCATTAGTAAGAAAGAAGCTTCACTCAGATAGCTTCTTCCCAAGTACTGCTACTTTGTGGAACAGACTCCCAAGAGGATACTTTCCCAACCACTACAATCTTAACCTATTCAAGTCTCTGGTTAATTGTTATATTTTCCACATATCCTCATATGCTGCACTCCTTGCTTATCACTCATGCAACAACTTTATTCAGTAACCCTATACTTGAGTGGCTCTTGGGCCTTATATTGGGTAAATATTAGTAAAAAAAAAAAAAAAAAAAAAAAATAAATATAGTTTATCTTTTGCCAATTCTTAAGCTCTTGTAGTTCAATTGGTTATAGCAGTTATCATGGTAAGATAGTCTTCTTGAAGCAAAAGGGAGTTTGATTCATTTTGAAAAGTTTTATTTATTCCTAATCCATATTGTTTACTGATAGCCATAAAGTAACACTATAAGCAGTTGCTATAAAAAGTAACTGAAATTAAGATGTGGATTATAATAATTAATAAGATGATATTACTATTAGCCTGTATAAATAATATGATAGCCTTGAGTAATTGGGGTTTGGGATAAGGAATTAATATATATGGTTAGATATGATATTCAAATGATTCTTAAGCCCTTTTAGCTCAACTGGTTAGAGCAACTGTCATGGTAAGATAGGCTTCCTGAGATCAAAGGGAGTGAGTCTTTCTGAAAGCAGTTTCTTTATTTCTGTTTCATTATGACCATAAAATGGCCGTCTAAACAATTTGTATAAAAAGCAAGTGAAATTAAAATGAAATACTAGTCAAACATTAGTTATGGTTAAAAATGTTTTAATAAAAATTCAAGAGATTGACACCACTTATGTTGATTAAAGGAAGTTGTATCAGTGATATAAAAGGTTGTATGTTCAATTTTTGGTTCAAGATTTGTTCATAACGTGCCAATGGTGGATATAAATACATAAGGTAATCAAAAAATAATTTTTTGGTTTCTTTTGACTTTAAAAATATATGCACAATATTTAACTAGAATTTTTTTTTTTTTTTAAATCAGTATTGATATATTTTTGAAATATGAAAGTGATTGTTGGCCTGCATTTTCATTTCTAGAAAAAAAGAAAATATTTGAAATTGAAATGAAGATAAGAACAAGTCATAAAAAATATTTCTTTTAAATTTGTTCATTTTAACCTTTAACACTCTGCATACTTCACATGCATTACTTTTGACACTGCCTCCTCAACTGCAGTGGATTCATTCTGAATTTCAAACAAGGTGATTTTCACTGTTGCTACAGCAGGACATTATAATACAACTTTAGGATTCAAATATAACATTTGTTTAGCAAGTGGAGTCACCTACAATTGTAGGACAAGCATTTTGCTTTGGGAATAGATCATCATGAGAGTGCTAATAATTAATGGAATCAAATTTTTAGTCAAATTATTTTTTGTAATCTTCAGTTAAATCTTACATCAAATCCTCTTATCATAGTAATACTAAATTTATTATTTACTAGCAGCCATACCCAGCTGGTTGATCAGAAATTAGAATGGAGCAAAAACAGCATCATGTTTAGATGTAACAGTGTCTATCTTCTTCAATTACTTTAAAGTACTTTCATTAAAAAACATTTTGAATTAATGCATTTACCGATATAACAGAAGTAGTCTGTATTTATTCAATCGAAGTTAGCCAAGGACATGAAGGGGTAAAACAGGCAACATGAAGACCTGCTTCAGACCACAATTATTTTGGAGTTTTTGAAATTCAATTTGTCTTGTGTACTACCAGTGATGTGAAAGAGGATACATTTATAAAGCAATTGTTAAGTTTGATGAAAATTGGTTGAAAGATCAATGAAAAATAAGAAACCAGTAAAAATTTCTGTTTTTCACTATTTATGCAGGTTTTCACTAAGCAATCAACTTATTGTTGGCTACAATTGAATGAAGTTTGTATTAGATCGCTTGAAAATTGAAGTTTAAAATTTTTTGTGGTTTTTCACTAAACACAGTGGCGTAGAAATAAAAAATGAGGTCTTGAGCTCATCATGATGTAAGTAACTTACATACCTAGTTTGAATAAGGAAAAAAGTTGAATTTATCAATTTTTGATCAGCTTTATCGATTATTGATTTTTTTTGAAAATTGACTTTTTTTTACACTAAGAACCTATCTCTTACATTGTATGTGCCAAGTTTGGTCAAAATCAGTGGGAGGGATCTCGAGTGAAAAAGTACCACACACAGACATCCTGTGTTGTGTGTGTGAGTGAGATATATATATATATATTTTTTTCTTTAATGCTAGACACTGTAACATTTTATTTGTTCACCAACATTTTTTGATTACTACAATTTTGTCCATATGGTGATGCATTTAATATCCAATTTCAATTGCAGATTTCAGTATGGGTATGTTTAATTCAAACAGATGAAATCTTTTTTTTTTTTCAATTCTAAATGTCATCTTAATTCAGTTGAAATTATCTTGGGCAAATTGAAGATGAAGTATTGACACATAGATTTGTTCTTATGTATGCCCAGATATATGAATATCTAAAAATTTGCTTTTTATAATTTATAATGCTGCTAATTAAATATTGAACTTTTCTATTTCAGAGTTAAGCCTCCAGCAGTTTTATTCTTTCTTACATGAAATGGAAAGAGTCAAGGCAAGCCTGGAGATACTGAGCTGATGGAAGAAAAAGAGAAAAAAAAATGTTTACTAGTCTGAGAAGTCATTTTATTGTTATCTTCATAAAACAGGAAGGATACGGCCATGAAATGTCAGTCACTTACCAATCTTCTCCCTGATCTGCTGACTTTGGCCCGTTGCCATGTCTTTCCTATTTGTTCCTATAAAATCATATGTAACAATTCTCATCATTCATGATCATTTAATAAATTATCATTCCACACCAAATGCTTGTAAAATCTTTTTAAAAAGCTTTATATCTGATATTATCAAGGTCTCTTGACATTCATCACTGTAAAATGACTTTATTCATAGTTCAACCAGCAACATTTGTGTCACTTTTTTTTCTTCATCATTTCACTCCAAGCAAGGCAATAAAGCCACTAAGACACAAGGGATTACTGTGTGTGAAAGGATATAAGTAAAAGAAAAACATTATTAAGGAAGGTGAACAATAACAGAAAAAGTATTAAGAAGACAGAAGATACAAATCTTTTAAAAATTTAAATGCAAACTTAACTAGAAAGTTCCATAGTGTAACTGGGTGTGAAAGATAATGTGAAGACTTTAGAGGAACCAGAAACTCAATCCTCAACTGGAAACAAGGGATAAAACTCTACTTCTGGTTCAAAAACAGGGAAGTAGTGTGAACGGGGCCATAGGCAAACCTATCTACTTGTAATAGTGACAATGAAAATATTTGTAGAAAAGGTAGAAGATATATGGCATGACTGGAAAGAAGTTGGCTACCATTCCAGAGAACAAAATGATTAGCTGCAGTGCTTGTTCAAATCAATCAAATAAAATTTTTAAAAAAGCAATTAAAATCAAAGATTTAACAGAAATGGCATAGTATTTCATCAGTCCCCTGCATGTTTCTTTGGTGACCAAGCAATAATTGTCATAGTTTAATAGGAAAGGTTTTATTGCAAAGGATCCATCCTTGAAGCTGCTTGAAAGATGGTAGATAACTGAATGATGAAAGAGAAGAAATTCTATGTAACAGATTTTGTCCCTTGAAAAGACCTCACTTGGCCAAAACAATGTTCTCAAAGATGGAATTACCATATTTTAGGGAATGTAAGATGCATCCATATTTTGAAAACAGTTTTGCCAGGTGTCTAATGAAAATTGAAATATTGATTAGGTAATTACCAATGTTAACGGCATTAAGCACTCTGATTGGTGACATGCATTTCACATTTGAAATTCATACGATTGTTATAAAGAACACAATCAAGGGAACTAAACTATTCATAATTGTTTTTTTAAAAAAATATTATCGCAACACCAAAATTTCCATGTTTCAAAACTGAAACGTCAATTTAAATTCAATCATAAAAATTAGACTTAAAATGCAAAGTTCCATTCCATCATCAAGCGATGCTAAGAATAACTTTTTAGAAATTGATTTACTTAATTTATAAGTTCAGACCACTCTGATATTTTGAGATGTTGGGGTTATATATATATATATATATATATATATAAAAAGGGGCAAAGGTCCATGTATGCACTGCATGCCTTACATTTTTTCCCAGGACAAATCATTTTGTGTAATATGAAATTAATCATTGATAATTTTCACTATCCTCTTTGTACTTGTATTTTTGTATTTCCCAATTCTTAGGTTAATTGTCACAAGCAATATTATTTAGGGTAAGTAGGGAAAATGCTTGTTTAGCAAGAAAAGATGCAAGTAAAAAGCAATGAATTTATTAGCCTTTTTAGTAAGGAGTATGAGAGGCAGTCACTGAAAAGTAGAAATTCTTTTTTTTTGTGTTAGAAAAGACTGTAGGTTTAGCCTTCCCTGTTTTATTATTCCCTTTAAGCTGGGTGCATAAAAAAGAGACAGAATAATAAAGTTGGAGGGGGGGGTAACAGAGAGAAAGCTACCGAAAAAGCAAAAATTCTTGTGCTTGCTTTCCAGCCGAAGTGATGAGGTCTATTTTCTGTGATTAAAATTTCATCCATTTCAATGCTTAAAATTTAATTTTAAATGTTCAAAATTATTTTTTTAAAATTATGCAAAAAATTTGATAATATTGCATTTCATTAAACATGTTAAATTTTGTCAAAGGACATATTTAAAAAATTCACTGCAATACCTAATTTTAAAATTAAATTTAAAGTATTTAAATTCAAATTTCATGCATTAATGTTGGTTTTATTTTAAAGATGGAAGGTGGAACTTTATCTTGGGTAATTAAAACAATATTAATTTAGTTTATGTCAAAAAGGGTATCAAGTCTGGAGTGGATCCTCTTGGTAGAAGTGTATTTTCTCACATTAAAATTAATTCACACAGATGGTTGGGCAGGGAGGCAAATAATTTTCCAGGGGCACAATGAGGCTCTCTTTTTTTTTTTTTTTTTTTTTTCTCCACCTTAATGTTTAGCTTGCATAATGGACTGCATACCCTGGTTCCCAAGTTTTGGGGTGGAATCAACACTGGCTTTATAGTCAGTGACTCAGAAATGACTGCTACAAAAACTGTGTGGCCTTTTTCTAATTGGTTAGAAAAGATCTTTCATGACTGGTATTTTTGGATGGTATTCCAGAAGTGGATACATGGAGTTGGACAAAATTAAAGTCTTGTTTTTGCCATATGTGCTGTGGAAGCCAAAGTGAGCACTTTTGTTTGAATTAAAGAATTGGAGTTTTTGATAGGTTATGACACATACATTAAAATAAGCGTTCAGTCCTTTTTTTTTTTCTTATTTGAAACTGACTTCTAAAAACCTTTCAAGATTATGAAGAGACTACTATAAAATAACCTGTAATGAGTTTTACTTATTTGTATTAACTTTGAACAGAAGAAAGTATTGTTATTAACTATTACTGCTTATTGCAAACACTTAATGTATTGAATTTTATTTTATTATAATTTTTTCATATTTTTTTTTTCTTGTTCTTTTACTTTTATTCATTGGAAATTATTTAGAGAAAGTTGTGCTTTTTAATTTGTTTAGAATTTATTTTTAAACACAGTGGTGGATACTCAACAAATGTACATTTGTTTTAAAATATTAACTGTTAATCAATACAAGTCTTATTAATTTTTTAATCACATTTACTTTTATCTAAACTTTTTAGTTGCATTTTTTTTAAATCACAGATTTACTTAGGCTGTTGATTCTAAAGCAGTGAGTAGGCATATGCATTTTAGAAAAACATTTGTTTTAGTTTGTGCACTCATTGTTTGATAAAAGCATTCTTTTTTTTTCACATGATAAAAAACACTGGTTATAAAATAAACAAATGATTTATTTTGACATACTTTTAAAAATTTTTTTTTAAATAAAGAAAAAACTAAAATACGAGGAAACCAAACATGAAATTGAATTAGACATAACAATTTCATTAATTCTTGATAATTCTTTCCCCAATTTGCAACACATTACTTTAGTAAAATTACATAATAATTGTCTTATTCTGTCAATAACTCTTGTATTAATTCTTAACCATTGACAATCCTCTTGTCCTGATTTTCAATGCATTTTTATAGCCAAGTCACTTACAACACATTTTTCTATACATACATACAACCCTACTCTGTTAGTAACACTTGCATTCATTCCTAATCACTAACAATCCCTTCCTTCATGTTCAACATTGAAAATTTATATAATTTCTGGTTTTAAAAAATCCTTAAATTTTCCCCTATCACAAGAAATATTTACTCTTGATGTTAAAAGTGGCTGAAACTAAGTAAGGAACAATTGGGCATTAATATAAAAAAAAAAAAAAACTCATTCTTAGCTGTAACAGGTTCAAATGCAGTCAACTATTATGTAACTGTGATTATCATTTCATTCACCCAATCCCCAACTGTCAGAAGTTGTGCAGTGGATATGTCTGAGACAAGAATTCTTGACAATACTCCACCTCTTCAAGTTGGTTTTGATTTCTCCTAGATTGTCTGCCAAGTTTTCTTTCTTCTAGACTGGTTGTCATCTCAAGGCAAGAGAGCTGAGCCTGTCCTGCTATTCCATCCATAGTAAGAAGGCAGATTCATACCTTTTGCAATGGAATTAGTACAAAAATAAACAGCTTGAATATGCAAGCCGCTAGATGTAATACAGTTTAATAAATAGAATTGAGGTGTCTATTCCAAATATAAAGTAAGTAATGCAAATGTCAGATTAGAAATAAATCCATTAATTCTTTAGACATTATCTTTTATAAATTCACTTAAGACCAAATTAACTAAATTATCTGTGTCCCCCACCTTACATCAGCAGAATAAAACACATGTTAATGAACATTTAACAGCCTTTTATTTATTTATATAATATATATATATATATATATATATATATATATATATATTACTAACAAATGTGGTTTACAACATTATCAGTAACATTCTATTTGCATAACAATTTTTTTAAAGCATATTTTAATAATTACTTCATGTTATTTATTTTTAATTCAAATTTTTTAAAACTGATGATTGACATTACATTTGAATATTTGAAGATTATAGCAATCAGGGAAGCAAGTAAGAGGAAGTGAGTTCCATTATCAGGAAGTGTGAGATAAGAAGCTGTTGGACATTTTAAAAGAAACAAATATAATCTTAGCTTTTAAAAGTGAGTTTTTTTTTTTTAAAATCTTTTTAGAAGTGAATGTAATTAATTTTTTAAGATATTGAAATTTTTATAAAATTCTATAATTTAATTTTACGTAATGTTAGTCATGCTGTTATTTCCTGCAGTATTCATAGTAACAATTGTTGTCATCTGACATTTCACATTACTACATATTAGTTCAGTGATTTTCATCCAGTGTACCATGGCACACTGGTGTGACATGAGAGTATCATATGCGTGCTGCGAAATGAGTGTACATATCAAAATTAAAACCCCTTTAAATTGATTAAATGACAAAAAATTGCAATTAAAATATTCAAAAGATATTACGTCCTTTTGGTTCTTCCTTAAATTCAAAAGTATTAAAAAAAAGCAATAGAAATACTTTCCAAAGTCATATTTGTACAAAGCAAGCATTTGCTGCAATAATATTTAAAATCAAAAATCTAAAATCCTTAGAAGATTAAGGGTATGCCTGTCCAAAATTCAACCCTGCAAAGAAGATATTCTAAAAAAACATCCAGCACAGGTATCTTATTAAATGTTAAATTAATGAGCAGAAAAATAAATGTATGATTTTAAGAATTCTAATAATTCTAATAAATTGTTGTTGTTTTGTGTGTGTGTATGTGTGTGTGAATAAATAAATCAGGAAAAAGGATACTATATTTTTTTTTTTTATTACCATGATTTAAGTGTGCTTAAAATGGTTAAAAAGATTGTATTAGTTGAATGGAGCTGAAATTTTTTTTTTTTTTACCAAATCATTTAAAGTCAAAATAATCTCTTTAATTAGAATTTCTTAAAGCTGTACTGAATTATTTAACCAATTGAAAAAAATAGTCATTTTTCTGAATTAATTATTATTATTAATACAAACATTATAAGATTATTCAAAGGTTTTGTCCACAGTCAGCTATGTCCAAAATAAGAAATTCCTGCAGAGTTTAGAAAATGGTTATCTTGTTGAAAACGTTTATGCAGAAATATTTAGAGAGGGAAGAGAACTTTGACAACAACTTTTCTCCCACCGTAGGATAGGTATTCAGCTAGTTTTATAACAAAACTTTGAAGAAAATTAAGAATAATTTCATAAACAAAAATAAACATAACACAATAGAATTATTTTATCATAACCAAATGCATCACAATTGTGAAACAGCCATCAAAAAATATTCTTCACAATTGAACATGATAAATATAAGATATGTAAAGTATAAAATAAAATTTAATCTTATTTCTAATTATTGTTATCACAAAATCAATGTTAAGCCATTTTAATACCATTTATGAATATTTTGCCTCTTAAGAGATTGTCTATCTTGTGTTTGATACACATCTAATTCATATGTTGGCCATACAACTATGACTTTGTCCCATATATAACTTTCCCAGTCAGAATGTAATCTAATTATATTGATGAACATATACCAAACAGTTGTCAATAATATTTGCATATTATGCAATGTCAACTGATATTTAAAAAAACAATAAAAGAACTTCAGATTCTTGGTTCATTAAAACAGAGAATCCAAAATAAAGCATTTGAAGTTTTGTATTTCACAATTGAATGAATTTTACTTCTATGTTGCCTTGTGAGTAATATTAAATTCCATAATGGAAATATTTAAAATTTGAGTGTTAAAAAAAAACAAAAAAACAGTAACTATAATCAGTTTTTGTCCACAATTATTATTAAGGTCTTGATCTATATATCACAAAATGTCTGGATTTTTAAGATGGCTACATGAATAGTTTAAAGCATTTGGTTAGGAACTTATTGACCCTATCCTTCAATGAATTCACTTCTGTGAAAATAAAAGTAAACTCAAATATTTGGCATTTAATAAAATTTGTATTATATATATAAAAAATACAAATTTTATGTATTTTTTATACTTTTTATAAATTTTTTATATTTTTGTATTTTATGTACTTGATGTACACCTGTTAGGCTGACCTATATGTGAACCCTCTCACTCATGTTGCATTATATCATCACAACATTTAGTAAAAGAGAGATACTATATAATGGCATACTATAATGCCATTATAAATACCAGTAATAAACTTATTTGTTATTGTTATTTTGTTACCTCTTCTACAAAAACTACACATTACATTCATTCTTTACTTTTACACTGTTGATTTCCTTACTTCCACTTTGGTAACCTAAGCTTCAATTGTTGCATGTGTGTGTGTGTATGCATGCAAAATGTGAAACATCCTTAGATAATGCAATACTAAATATTTATGTGCAAAAATGAAACCAATAATTTAAAAAAAAAAAAAAAAAAAAAAAATGTTTTATCTGAAAAAAAAAAAAAAAAAAAAAAATTTTTAAATCCCTACCCATATATAATGGTGAAAATGGAGCTATGTTCCTAAAAGCTTTTTGAGAAAGAATTTTACAAAAGTTCTAAAGAATATTAACAAGACACAATTTCCAGGGAGCATTGTATAAATATTAATTATAGTAATTTGTATTTTAATGTACATCACATTGATAAAGAAAATCAGTCACTATTCAAAAGCGACTCAGATTTCAAATTCATGTACGAAGAATATGGAGTTCAACTGAGCTGTTAAATATCTTAAAAAGATCCCCTGATAAAAATGTAAAACAACTGTCATGGTACAGCATTTTGATTAAGGGATTCAATGTATCAAATGAACAGCTCAACAAGAGTGAAGAAAAACAATGGCCACAAATGCCGATCTGGGTTTTACAGGGAGCACAATTTTGAAAGAGATTTTTGAAGAGCATTTATCTGAAGTTGAGGTAGTTCTGTAGGATTTCGGGAATATCTAATTTACTGATAAGATGATAGTTCTTGATGCACTGACGAATGCATTTGCGAGCATAAAACATCAATGACTGTGGTGTTCCTAAAAAAGAAAAACAGTAATAAAAAGGATTATTTCTTTAGAAAGAAATGTATTGCTATAAAGAAAAAAGTGCAAAAAATCATGTCTTTATCAAGTGTGTGTATATACATATATATATATATATATATATATATATATATATTAGTATTTAATCATTAACAAGCAGAGATGTTGCTAGGGAACTAGTTTTGTCTAAATAAAAGGACAGACACTTCATTTTATTTGTATAGATCAGTGTTTCCCAAATTTTTTCAGCCCAGAACAGCTTCCAGATAGAATCTTAGCAACCCCTCTCCCCATATGCACATGCAAGCTTTTTTTTTCAAAGTGAAAACAACAATATTAAACAAAATATGTGTTGAAAAATACTAGTTAATTTATTAAAACATTTTATTTAGTTTTCACAATTACTCCTAATGGGATGGAGTGTACTTGGTGTAGGGATATTAGTTTCTTCACATCAGGCTGGAAGTCACTAAGTCATAGATCCCCATGTTTGGTAACTTTAAGTCTGTTCCTTTGCTTGGAAAGAAGCAAGGCAACTGCACTGAAGCTCCATTCTACCAAATATGATGTTGGAAAGACAATAAAATATATCTTCATCTTGTTCCATAATACTGGATAGAAGTCAGAGATTTTTTTTTGTAACTGAAAATCTTGATATGATATCTTGAACTTTGGCCTTAGCTCTAAACTAATTTTTCCTCTGTTTCCTCACTGCTGACATCTAAGAATGGATTGATTACCCAGTTTGGTATTTTAAGATCCCAAAATCTTTCAGACATGTTACTTTGAAGCTCTTTCTGGTGAGCATAATATACTTGAAGGTCATCATCTGATATGCTCTTCTCTTTATCCAATTCAGAGAGGTTTGGAAACTGGTAGAGTTCATGACGGGCTAAGTTTCGTTTGAATAAATTACACTTAGACAGCAAGGTGGAGATAGAAGATTTGACTTTAATAAGGTTCACATCATTTCCTTGCAACAGCAAATTAATTTCACTGAACTTTGTGAATATATCTGACAAATAAGCAATGTCATTCTTGATGTTTTTAAGATCATCACAGAGACCAGAGCAAGAGTCTTGAAAAAATTCTACTACTGTATCAAACAGTGACTAGAAACATTTCAGGAAGTTTCCCTTTGATAACTGTCAAACTTCTGTGTGTAGCAATAAACATTCAAACTCTTCATCATTATCTATGCAAAGCTGTCGAAACAGTCTGGAATTGAGAGACTGTGCCTTGATTTTATTTACTGCTGTGATAACTGTATTCAGTGATTTTTGAAGTCGACCACTTAGGTTTTTTGCTACCAGATGCTGCCTGTGGATTACACAGTGGACTGTAAGCACACCGGGTGCAGTTTTCTTTTTTTAAGAAACTGATGAAGCCACGATGGCGACTTATTGTCAATGGTGCTTGTTGCACAAGCAAGCATGTTAGAAAGTGGAATGTTTTTCTCTTTGAAAAATTTCTCAACAACATTAAATACTGATTCTCCTTTAGCGTCTGTTTTAAGTTGTCTTGCAAATAACAGCTCTTGAACTAACTTTTCATCTTTAATAAAATGAATATAAGCAAGAAGCAAAGATTCATTTCCTGGTAGAGTGAACTCATCTAAGTGAAATCTAAATTCTGTTGTGGCAAGAATGTTGCTCAATGTTTCTTCAATGTTTTCAGCTATTTCATCTACTCTTCTTTGAACTGAGTTATCACTAAGAGGGATGGCTTTTATAATTTTGTCAGGTGACTTATGTAGAACTCTTATTGCAGGCAGAAGAAGTTCCTCTCCAATCATATGAGGCTTACCAGATCTAGCAATCAGCAAAGAAATGTTATATGAAGCATGCAAACCGTCAGTGGATTGTTGTGAAGTGTTAGCAAACATATTTCCAATAGTTTTTTTGTTTCAGAAACTTTTCTTGAAGTGAATGAAAATATGCTATATCTTTGTATGCTTTGTCAGAGTGCATTTTTGTCAAATATTCCAAGAGTTTGGAAAGTTTCATGGCTTTGTTTGAAAACACTTTTCTCACATCAGACACATAGGTTGCTGTTGTGTGTGTAGTGCTTCTACAAATCCATATTTCAGATATTCCACACTATACTGCTTACACTCCTTTTTTGTTTGGTGTGGTGTTGGCATACTTTATTCTGTAAAAAAAATAACATTTATGAAATATATATATATATATATATATATATATATATATATATATATATATATATGGTTTTTCGGGCAAAACTAATACTCAAGATTGCACATTTTGATTTTAAATCAACTAAATAGGTTTTAAAATCTCCATTGATATGTTTGTTATTAATTTTATGATTTACCATCCCATACTTATTCATAGAAGCTCTAACAGAAATATTTTTGCTTCTAATACATGAAACGTGTGTATAAGCTGGTGTTCCAACAGATGAACGGCCTCTTTTTGTTCTAGTTGATAAGTTGAAACCAACTTCATCAAGAAAGATAAAACGTTTATCTTCAACAGAATATTGTTTTTCAGTGTATTCTTGAGTGTAATTAAAACAAGTTTTTAATGGTGTTTCAGTATTATGAGCTGTATTAACAGCAACCATTGTTTTAAGAATATAATGAAACTCTTTTAAACACATATTTATGGTACTATAATTTGCTGTTATATTTAATTTTGTACCTGCTTTGTTAGTGAAAATAAATATACAAGGGACACAATGGAAACCTGAAATGGGACTCACTAAGAGACACATCGGTGACATCAGCAAACGAGGTTATCCCAAAGGAGAATGGATGAAAAAGAAAAAATGAATGGAAGACTGAGAAGATTCTTGACATGATGCAAAGGAGTCAGAAGACTCTGCCAGGATATAGAATGGAATACAGAAAATTGCACAATGAAATAAGGACCAAAGGTAGACAAGCTAAAGAAGAGTGGCTAAACAAAAAATGTACAGAGATTGAGTACCATCAACAAAGGAGATATGCATAAACAAATAACGCAACTAACAGAACAGAAGACATACTTGTAAACAGTCTGCTTAAAATCAAAGGACAGAACACTCATATTAGAGAAGGAAAAATTCTTCAGCACTGGAATGAATATATTGGTGAACTCTTCCATGACGAAAGAGAAAAACCAGCTATACACAGAACTACCAACAGACCTGAAATTCTAAAAACCAAAGTAGAAGCTGCACTTGCCAAAATGAACAGAAACAAGGCAGCAGGGCCAGATGGAATTGTAATAGAAATGCTGACAGCCTTAGAGGAATTTGGCATAGACAAGATCACAGAAATAATAAATGAAATCTACAGCAGTGGGAACATACCGGAACATCTCAGAAAATCTATTTCCATAGCACTACCTAAGAAACCAGGTGCAAATGAATGCAAGTGGGCCACAGGTAGGACAAGAATAGTGCAGTTTTGTTAAAGACACTGGAACAAGGAACACAATATTCATGCTTAGAATGTTATCAGAAAGAGCAATACAAATGCAGAACATGTATCTATGTTTTATAGACTATGCAAAGGCGTTCAACAAAGTACGCCACAAGGATCTACTGGAACTGCTCAGCAACCTTGATATATTCAGGAAAAGTATTAGAATAATCAAGAACCTATACTGACAGCAAATGGTATGCATTTGCATTGAGAATGAGTTCAGTGAATATACAAAAACAGAAAGGAGTGTATGGCAAGGATGTGTCTTCTTACCATAATTATTTAACCTATACAGTGAGGCAATTCTAAGAGAATTGAAGATCCTACCAGGAATCAGCACTGGTGGCCACAATCTTACCAACATAAGATATGCAGACAACACAGTATTGATAGCAGACACAGAAAAGAAACTACAAAACCTCCTACAGAAGGTGGTGAGAGAGAGTGAAAAGGACTAACCATAAACTACAAGAAGACAGAATGCATGATCATCAGTAAAAGGATGAACCTGAAATGTGATTTGCAGGTCGGAGACTCTAAAATCAAGCATGTGCAGAAGTTTAAATATCTGGAAAGTGTTTTGACAGAGGATGGTAGGTGCAACGCTGAGATCCGAAGACAGATTGGAATCACCAAGGATGCATTCCAAAAGCTGGGCAGAGTGGGAGGATTTTTTTGGTGACAAAGAAAAGAGTACTGAGCTGCTATGTAACATCTGTCCTCATATATGACAGCAAATGTTGAACAGTCTCCTCAAAAATGAAGAAGAGATACGAGGCAGCAGAGATGTGATTCTATAGAAGGATGCTAAGGATATCATGGTGTGAGCGTGTGAGCAACAATGAAGTCTTGGAAAGGATGCAAACAATGAGGAAGCTTAGACTTAACATAAGGAAGAGGCAGATGAAATTTCTAGGATATATAATGGGAATGGAAGGCCTGGAGATACTCACAGGTTGAATCAAGGGAAAAAGAGACAAGGGAAGGCAACGCATAACATATCTGGCGGACTTAAGCAAGTGGATGGCAGAACATGGTCTGGGGGGAGTTGGCAGAGGCATGAAACTTATTGAGAGCCACAAGGTATAGGGGGAAGGGGAGAGCCATGATCACCTACGTCCTGAAAGGACATGGCACATAAAAAAGAAAGAAAGGTAAAGTTTAGGTGTGTGTGTGTGTGTGTGTGTGTGTGTGTGTGTGTGTGTGAACATGTGTAGTGTAAACAGTAGTGTCACTGCTAAGCTGTCTTAGGGTTGTGTGTGGGGGTCTCGCCTGGCAAGCCAGTGTTACAAAGGGGAAAAAAAAGGAAACGTTCCGTATCATGTCTAGTTTTTTTTTTAATTTAGTTTCCTGTAGAAAAGTCTGGGATACAGAAATAAGGAATTATGAGCAATACATATATACTTTGGCACATTCTTATGGCAGCAAGATTTAAGTTTCAAAATCCTGACCTTAGCAGAGTAAGGTACGTACTAAAAGTCAGAAACACTTTTAAACTTTAGGTGTTCTTAGAAACACTTTAGGTGTTCTCAGAAACACTTTTAAACTTTAGGTGTTCTCAGAAACACTTTAGGTGTTCTCAGAAACATTTTTAAACTTTAGGTATTCTTACATTAATAGACTCCCAAGTAAAGATTTGTTTTATGCAAGGACTCAGTTTTTGAACAAAAATATTTTTTCTGATAGATTTTGATGTGTTTGGAACAAATCTGATCTTTGTTTTTCTTGGAAATTACTTATTTTAGTTTTATGACCATCCACATTACGAAAAATAATGTCTTCCAAGAAAACAAACAACAGATAACTACAAAACACACCAAAATATATCAGGAAGAAATACTTTCATCCAGAAATGGTGTTCTAAATCTGAAAATACATAAGTAAAAAGCTCAAAGTTACGCAATACTGCTATGGAACCCCGCCCCACTTCGATGATTGCCTGTATCAACAAGAAAACTAAACGAAAACTAATTAACATAACCTAACATGGCTGGTAATCTAAACTAATCTAACTTAACCTATCCTTAACCCCTAATATCATGCTCTGAGAATCGTAAAATAAAACAATTGAGTGGTGTGACAAACTTTCAACATATTTCGCGAGAGGACACTACATAACTCATGAGGAGCCAGACCGAGCCAGGCAAACATGGTGCGTTCACCCAGCCAAAGGTATTATTTTTCATATTTTTAATGGAAAATAAGATATGCTTTTTTTTTTAGTTATCTGATGAATTTCAGAAAGGGTTGGAGAGTGTCTGAAGCCATCTCCAGATTCAGATTACAAGTAAATAGCTTTGTTTAGGAAATACAGACCCAGGCATATACTGAATCTTAACCAACTCCCATTCTGTCACATCTTTAAAAATGCTGAACATTGTAAGATTGAAATTAAAGTGCAGTGTTTACAAACCTGAGACAACCTTTGGACCATGTAGCTTTGTTTACTGACTCTGAGACTGATCTGGCTGGGCACCAAGGTGGCAATTACATGTGGTAAATGTAGGTTTCCTCTAGGAGTCTACTATACGTGTTGTGTATTGGCATCAAGTAAACGTTCAGAATTTTGATTCTGACTATGTAACAGAGCTATGCATTCATTTTTAATTCTAATGTCATTTTTATTATCGATAAATTGCATGAGTTTTTCTACCTTAGTAACTGAGTCTGACATATTTTGCCTTTCAGATCTTTAATATATTTATTGTTTTTATTCTCTTAATACGATACTGTCGCCCCCCAACTACGCCCCTTTTGCACCCCACCCCCGATATTAAAGGACTGCCCCCAGTTAAATTTCTTTGACATTATTTTTTTAATTTTTTCATGGCATCCAGGGTTAACCTAGGCCAATTTTACATCACATATGACATACTCTGTACTTTCTGAGTCTACAGCAGACAAAAAGAAACTTCATTTTATTGTATTAAATATAAATAAATATATATCCACAATCACGTATATTTATCTTACTTGGAGCTAATCAATGTTTCACTTGAAATTTCTTGTAAATAATTTATGTTGCTACCAGTGTCCTATGAAGACTAGAATTTTTTCACATGACTGGTGCTGATAATAAAATGTAATGTCATGCAATTGTGCATTCAAAAATTACTTAATTCATATTTTAGATGCAGAATTTGAAATTTGTTTCATGTATTATGACCATTTTGCTTAAAGTTTGTCTTTTCTTAATTTTAGATGAAAACTTGGAAGATAATAGGCTATGGTAACAAAAGAACAAATTTATTTTTGTTTACCTCCATAAGTTGTGTCTAGAGTTCACATATTCAAGGAAAATATTTAGAAATGCTCATTCACAAAGAGAACAGTAAAAGTGTTCAGTATTTAGTCTATACATGGCAAATTGACTTAATATTACATGTGTGTGTGTGTGTGTGTGTGTATGCATGTGTGAAGAAAAACACATTAGCATAAGTTAGCTTTAAATGATTTGTCAGACATGACAGTTCAGTAGAAGTTGATTGAAAGCAGATAAAAATTGCAAGTTTAGTCTTGGATAGTTTGCAGTCAAGTCCCCCCCCCCCAAAAAAAATTTAAGTAAATAATTTTGAACACTGTTTTTGAAACAGTAAAAGATGCTAAGGTTGGTAAATTGGAGGACAGGAATGTGAACCAATTATTCTTGCCAGAAAATGAAAATTTTAGCTAACCTTTGATAAACATTTTTTTTTTTTTTATACAGAATATCAACCATTTGTAGGTTACTTAAAGCCAGAAAATATTTTTAGATTCTAAGAATTTTTGTGGAGATGAATGAGTTACTAATACAAGTTCTATTAATTAACTCATAGCAGGGGGTGGGGCAGGAGAGATGGATTCATACCTTTCCCAAGTGTATTTGCATGTAAGTGAATATAATGAATTCAAATGGAATTTGGCTCCCTGATTTCTAATTTTGAGCCATTATCCATCACCCCACACCCTATTCAAGCTTTCAGCACCTGGTGTTTCCAAGCAGTCACTTTAGGTACTGACCAGGCTCAACAATACATAACCTTGGTGATTGTCCAAGAATCAGTTTCAATGTAATATGACTAAGTGTTGATATTATTTTTGTATTAAAAATATACTAGTTAATATTGTTATTATACAATACAGAAAGCTAATTGATCCAAGAAATATTTTTAACTTTTCTTATGCTCATTCCTGTCATCAATACTCATATTCCCCCCTAGTGTCAGTTGAAACTGACACTTTCTTTTTGCCATATATTATGACAATTTTGTATTTTCTTGATTTTCAGATGAAAACTTGAAAATTTTCCCCCAAATATTCCATTGAAATATAATTTTTAATTATAGTTTAGGTATATTGAAAAAAGAAAACATCAATCTAAATTGATGTCAGGAGGTTATGGGTTAAAATAATAGTAATATTATTGATATATTAAAATCATGCCAAAAACCTTTAAAATAGCAACAGTGCTCTATCAACAATACAAAATTGTTAATTACAAATACACTAAAACAAATAGAAATTAATCTGAGTTAATATCCTAATTTTTCAGTGACTAATTAAACATTCTGAAAACATATACCCAATTTTTCTTTTTAATATCACAAAGAATCAAATCAACATACTCTCCCAGTTAATAAGAAGATCCCAGTTTTGTGAGTGCTTCTGTGCAAGATCCTTGGAGGTGAGACCTTGATTATTTATGTAGTTCACATTGGCACCATGTTCAAGCAGCAGTTTCAGAAAGTCTGTGTCCCAACCTTGCTTCAGAGCTTCATGAAGGGCAGTTTGATGCATCTTGGCCATATTTACATTGGCTCCTGCAACAATAATTGACAGAGAAATATTTTTTGTTTTATCTGTTTAACAGCATATCAATTCCTTATGGGTCATTTAATGCTGAAATTTAATTTTCTTGAGACCTTTGAAGTAATAAAAAATACATTATTCTATTTTCACAATTGAATACATGGCAGATGATACTCAGCTTTTGTGCATGTACATGTTTGTGTGGACATAATTACTACAGGTGGTGATATGTGGGATTTATGTTGTAGTTTTGAAGTTATATTTTGGAATACAGTTTGATTTCTTTAAGAAATTGTAGGATAGTATATGGATTAATGTCATAAAAGTGTTCTGTTCTGAAAGAGGTGGTTCCATGCTCCTCAAGACCTCCAATCTCTCGATCAGAAGCCTTGCTGCCAGATTTAGTTTATCATCATACCCAGGACACAAAAATAATATACAACAGTTACTTTGCATCACAAAATTGAGTATATAAGTTGTTTTTAACATCAATTTAACACTGTTCATATAAAGTTGTATGATATTACTGATTACACAATATGATTATTGTATTAATGGAATTATGAAATAAACACATCAAATATTCAGTTATAATAAAGTCATATGATTTAAGCAACAAAATGAATAACAAAAGTTCACATCAAACATTGAGGTACATGGAATTCATAGTGGTGGTTGGGGGTGAATAACCTTTATGAATGGAAATTTTTGATGGTGAAGAACAGAGTGGAAAAGAGGTAAAATTGTGCAATACAGTAAGAATTTACTCCTTTACAGTTTCTCTTAACTGTGTTTGACCCAATCAGCCAAACTTTTATGCTTAAACCATATATTAAATTGAGACAATTTTACAAAATATATTTTGAAGGAGTAAGATATAAGCAGAAAAAAATATAGACCGAAGATTTTAATAATAGAATTTTCAAAATAGAAAAAAAAAATGAAACAATTGCTTTCAAGGCCATCAGATTTTGACATTATTTCCGGAGAGGAAAAGCTGAAATGAATTAAAACCAGTTTTATTCATTGATTACTGGAATTATTTTGTTTTATTTAACTGGTGAGTTGGTACTGGAGGAGTTGTTTCCCTTTAGACGTCAAATGGGCTTTAGATGTATAGTAAAAATGCCCTTGGGAAAGGTAGGAAACGAGCTATAGACAAAATAGTAAGTTTGTGGAGCAACCAGTCTAAGATTAGGACAACTCTGAATTCAAGACCCCAGTTAACACATTATGGGTCAGTATGACATACAACAAGTGCAACCCTTGTATTGAAGCTTAATCTGACTGCCATTCACTGCTGCTGATTTCCCATCAGCCTTGGATTCCACATTGCGGCTTAATCTTGGAGATGTTGAAAAGTTGGGTTTGGACAAGTGCAACTCCTTACACACTTAATATCCATTCACACACATTCTTTGAGAAGAACCATGATGAAGTTTTGTTGAGAAAAATTGTATGATGACTTTTATTTATTTGTTGACTAAAGATAAAGCAATCAAGGAAAACAAAATGAAAGGACTGACTACTACTTGTAAGAAAACAGAATGCAGGATGATAGGCAAAAGGGACAACCTATGATAGTTACACATGGGGGATATCAAAATTAAATAAGTGTTGAAATTCAACAATTTGGACAGAAGTAACACAGAAATTTGAAAGTGTATAGGAATAGTGAAAACACTTTCCAGACAGTAAGGTACTAAAGGATCAAAAACTAACATCAGAGCTATGAAGAAAAGAGTGCTGGACTGCTATGTAATGTCTTTCTTCTTATATAACAGTGAATGCAGGAGAATTTCATAAAGAAGAAAACGTGAAGCAACTGAGATGTGCTTCTACTGATAGGACAGTGTATCTGACAAATGAGGAAATTTCTAGAAAAATGGAAAAAAGGAAACTATTGATAACAATCAGAAAGAAACAGCTGAAATTCTTGAATCACATAATGAGAAAAAAAGGCTTGGAGATTGTAACACTCACAGGGCACTTCAGAGGTAACAGAAGCACAGGAAAGCACTACTTGAAATTTTTGTGCAAATGGATGGAAGAACAAGTATCACAAAGAGAAAGAAGTGTCATAAAGATGAAGAAGTGTCAAAGATGAAGAAGTGTCATAAAGGAGAAAATGTTGCCAAGAGCAACAAAAGACAAGAAGCAGTGGAGAGCCTTTATGTTCTGAAGGGACACAGCATATAGTGAGGGAAATCATGACATCATACTAAAGAGAGCAGCAATAAGTATTTAGCTAATCAGAACAGTAGACTTTAGCCAATCAATGAAGGCACCAGAAGAGTAGATTTTAGCCAATTGACAAAGATTCCAGAATAGCAGATTATCAAAAGTGAAGTGATATAAGAATTGATGAATCAGATAAAGCTAAATTGAAGTTGGAATGACAATGACTATTTTGTTTCCAATTTAGTTTCTTGGTACAAGAATGCAATTAATAAGTATTCCATGAAATGAGAGATAGTTTAAGATAAAGAGGGACACAAAATGACACTATACTGAGCCAAAACGAATGAGAGTGAAAAGCTGAAATAAAATTCAATGAAAAATTAGTAAATAAATATAAATAGTAAAAAGTGGGTGCTGAAGAGTTTAATGTCTGACCCAATCCCCCAAATCAATACTGATTTTTTGAGAAGTGATTTGATTCCAAACTTTTTCTCCTCATATAACAAATTACAATGTAATATAATAATATTATTATATAATATGTTACTATTACTACTACTACTACTACTAATAATAATGTGAAGCTTGTTAAATTACCCCCCACTTGGTTTACCAAGATACCATTAAACAGTGCTGTGTAGGAACTATAAAAACAGGACTTCATCTTTTTTCATCTTTCCTTTCTGTATGTGGTAGTAGCACCACCAACATGGAACTCATCCTTAGTTTGGGAATATCTTTCCCCAGGGGACTGTATTATTTCACACATGTGTATGTATCACACAATTCCTAACTGCTAAATTTTAATGCCCTCTTTCTTTTCAGCTATATTTACATGCATACTAGAGTATAGTTATATAAAAATACATGAAAATATCACCTTGTTGAAATTTATTCCATTTTTTTCATCTTAAGTAAAGACAACCTATTGTTTACATGTGAAAACTTTATTTGATAAAGCTTTTAGTCCAACCAGAAGTAGGAATGCAACAAGTTAAGTTGAAGTTGGAATGACAAAGACATTTCTTCTAGGATTTACAATAGAAATCAAAAATAATAAAGTTAATAAAAAGTGTCCCCATGAAATAAGAGACAGTTTAACATAAAAAATAGCATTCTATACCAAACCAAAACAAATGACAGTGAAAAGCTGAAATTAATTCAACATAAATTCAATGAAGAAAATAACAGCAAAATACAATGTAGGCTAGGTATACAGCATAAAATTTATTGAGATAGAATTTCATACCTGCTCTGAGCAAAACTTCAGCACATTTATAATGTCCTTTAAGGGAAGCAACATGGAGTGGTGTACCAAAGTGAATGTCATTAGCATGAAGGTCAGCCCCAGCCTCAATCAGCATTTCTGCACATTCCCAGTTGTCTGAGAAGAAGAGATGCAGAGGCATGGACATAGAAGAGAAAAAAAAAAAAGAATGTGGGTGACATAGTGGCATGCAAAGTCTAGTGGAATAACAAATTAATATCAGAAAAAATATGAATATGACAATTACAAATTAGAAAACAGTATAATAATACTATTAAATGAAGATAGATATCAATAATAATAATTTTAATATACACTCTTATGCAAATTAATTGAAATAACTGCTTTAGTTTCTGTTCTTTTATTATACGGTCAGTTTTAGACCCACTGGAGTGACAGGGTGTAATCGATTTTTATTTTTCCTCAGATTAGGTCATTTGCAGTGGTGTGCAAATATGAATATTTCTTGGATGTATGATGAAATTTGTTTAGCCTTAAAAAATATTCTGCCATCCATGATTGTATCAAATTTTCATCATGCCTAGACACTATTGTCACAACTGTTGGTTAGTTGTCCTAAAGCCATTGTCTGTGATGGATGTTACTCCAAGGAAGCGTATGAAAATTGTAATGCAGCACAAACACATTGGCAAGCCTTACCAGTGAGCAAATCAAAGTACTGTAGATTGGCCTGGAAACTTTCCTGATTTAAATCCAATTAAGAATCTGTGGTCAATCTACAAGGAATGACTTTGTGGAATGAACATACAAAGTACTAACATGTGCACTGGGTCATGTTTCATTCGAAAAATACAAAAAAAAGTAAATAATAACAGAATTATTAGTTTTGTTTTCATTAATTTGCACAAGGGTGTATATATATATATATATATATATATATATATATTAAAATCAGGGTTGATAATTCCTTTTTTAAATAAAAAAAATTGTATCAATTTAAATCTGATGTTTTTATTTGTTATTTTCATTTTTGCACAAAAATAAAGAGCAAAGTTGATATGAATAACTTGTGACATTAAGAGGAACAGTAGGATAATTTAAAGTTGTTAAATTAACAATTTTTGGTTATATCTGACTGACTTTTTCCCAATTTAGTTGATAAAAGGCTACATTTAATTTTTACCATTTTTTAACATTTTGGGTGCATCTACATGCAACTTACAGTTTTGTTTTTTTTTTTTTTTTTCATACAACTATTTTATTCTTAAAGCATTTTAAAATAACAGATTGACATGGCGACCATCAGGTATGTATGATTGATTTGTACATAAATAATCTTGTAATTTTTTTTTTTATGAGTAGTTACTAGTAACATTGCCAGCCAGTGTTGTTTTTTCTTTGTTTTTTTTTTCAGATAAGGACATACAACTATTTTATTATTATATCATTTTAAAATAACAGATTGAGATGGTGATCATCAGCTATGTATGATTGATTTGTACATAATCTTGTAATTTTTTTTCACATAAGGTCATACAACTATTTTATTCTTAGAGCATTTTCAAATAACAGATTGACATGGTGATTATCAGCTATCTATGATTGATTTGTACATAAATAATCTTGTAATTTGTTTTTTCAAAGAAGGTCATACAAATATTTTATTCTTAGAGCATTTTAAAATAACAGAATGAAATAGTGATCATCAATTATGTATGATTGATTTGTAGATAAATAATCTTGTAATTTTTTTACGAGTAGTTTGCTTGCTAGCAACACTGCCAGCCAGTGTTGTATTTTTAAACTTAGATTTGGGTTTTTTAATTCCTGCCCGTGTTGTTTTTTAACTTTGAAATTTCAAGGTGAGTTGAGCAGTGATATACGTTTTGTGGTTAAGCAACTCCTGTCAGCAGTGGCATCATCTTCTGGCGTTTTTCCTGTCCTATGGTGCATTCCAAACTGAGAAACCATGCTTGTACAGATAAAACAGCAAAACTGGTATTTCTATTTAAATCCATGAATGCAAACACCGATTATGCTGAATCTTAAAATCTCTTAATAGTTAACATTTTATTTTATAATAAAAAAATAAAAAATTATTTAGTTGATTAATAAATATTTGACTCAGTATGCTTAATACTTTTCTTCCTTCATGAAATTACATGGGAAACAAAAATTGTTTTATTTTTATATCTTTTGTATTAAATAAAGATTTTTGTAAAATTGATTAAATCCATGATTTAAGAAAAAAAATCATCTGTTCAATGATTTAAATTGAACAACCCTGATTAAAATATTAAGGAAATGATTACTTTACTTGGCTTTTACACAATCAGTCAATTATTGTAGGTTGTTTACAAACCTTATAAAAACATTATTCTCTTCTCACTTGACAGAGTTATTTTTGGACAAGAAAACATTGATTTATTATGAGAAGTCAAAGGAAACAAATTCCTGGTTAGGTCCAGGACAGTTTTTTTAGTCAAATCTACTGAGGGTAAAAAAATTCTATGTTTAATGGAATATAAAAGAAATTCTCTATTCAAACTTGCTGCAGTACAGATATGCTGTTAATATGCAATACTTCAGTGGATTGTTTGACTGATTCAGTGGACTGTAAAAGACATGTTTTTGGACAAAGATGTTGACCAGTGATTTTGCTGGAAGATAACATGTTTTTAGTACTAAATTCTACCAAATATAAAGCTAGAGGGTTATAAACAAAACAGTAATTCTGAATGAGGTGTATGATATGAATGGAAGAGAAGGCGATAGTAAATGAAGATTATGAGGATTAGGAGGAAAGATAATGATTGACCCCTGACTTCAAGTGGTTAAAATTGATGTGCTCAGGGAAGTACTGACATGGTAGTCTCTTTCATAAAGTGGCAGTTCTTGGTAAAAAGCTGTACGAGTGAAAACTTTCTTCTTGCATTTGGAATGTGCAAGAAATTTGGATGATTCAACTCCATGGATGCAGCATGGCATGTCCTTGCAGTAAAAGTCTAAACTGGTGGAACTGAAGAATAGCGCTTATCTGGACATTTGCTATGGAAATATTGATGTGGCTTGCAATGTTGTATCTGTGGAAAAAATGTTGTAGAGTGGAAAACAAGTCATCCCCAATAAAGTTATATAAACAACCTTGAACTCTATCAAGGCTGGAAAGTGAAGATTGAGCCCAGACAGAGCAGCTGTACTCCATTTTTGGTCTAATCTGACTAATCTAAGCATGGCAGAAGGATTCAAGTACAACTTGGAACAATAGAATGATCCAACTGTTTTTTCCAGCATCTTTAACAATGGATGATATATATATTTTGTTTTGATTATTATAAAAATTATTTTTTAGTGGGTATGTGTTTGAATTGATACCAGTTTGGCCTTGGAGATGAGCCTGACAGAGCAGGGTTTGAAAGTACTTATTTAAAGAAAGTATATCTCTCGTTTGGAATTTCTACAAATCTGGTTGGTTGATTTTGTTTGGTGTCATATCAATCTCTATGGGTTATTTAATGCCGAAATCTAAATATTCTGAATGCAGTTGTATGCATTCAACTACAGATAAAATATATTGTTGGTCATTTTGCTATAAAAATGTATTTTTATACTTTCATAGTGTTTTTGTTTGGGTGTTCACTATTTGCCCATAGAAGAGACCCTAACAGGTACTGCCACCCCAGGTCAAGGTGGACCTGGGAATAACAGCAATTAAAGAGGTGGTTCCACAATCTTCAAAACAACCAATCCTCCAATCAGAGGCCTTTTTGCCAGATGTAATTTATTGTCATACCCAGGACTATCTATGAATCTTTATCTGCTAGCTTCAGTTTCATACCCGAAACATGCACAGGTCATTTTTGAAAGGAATTTTTTTATCCAACATTTTTTTCTTTTTATTAATTTAAAAAACTCACTTATTTCTCCATTTCTTCTTGTTTCAAGTGCAGCACAGCAAAAGATTATGTAGCTGCAACAGGAAGCTCTCTTTTACATGAGGCATATTCTTCAAACTGCTCACCTTCAATCTAACACTTCTTTCATGATTTCATTCACTGATTTGTCTGGTCAGCAGTTTCAGTAAATTCATATTTCTTGAAATACTTTTTGGAGTAATGTATATACTCATGTATCGTGACCTTTGAAGACCTAATTTTGAAGCTAATTTGACTACAGTAAATGGATATATAGTTTGGCCAATGGTGTTGCCAGGGCCAGTAGTACATATGCTAATTTTATATTTCTTGTATGATGCAACCCCCTTAAAATTAGTTTCAAAATTAAGTTTTCAAAAGTTGTATAAAACACGAGTATATACAGTATTTATTGTATCAAAAATGGAATTATCCTTTTATGATGGAATACAAACTTTACTTGAAAGTTGACATACCATTATCAAAATCTACATAAATATTTTGATTACTGTAGTGAAAGAGATAATCAGGTACCCCAGAAAAAAGTTTGTGTTTTGTGTGCGATCTGCCGAAGAAACATTACCAAAAAGTAGTCAGCAAAAATCTTATAGTGAAGAAAACGGCGACTTACCTCATCAAACCAAGCGACAGCGCGTCGCGTGTATTCTACGACGGAAAAAAAAAACAAGTCCGTCACAGGAGTCGCTATAACAGTATTTTGATATGCAAATTACAGAGCATCCTATCCCAGCTGTCGACGAATGAAAAAAATAGGTTCTGCTGATAAAAGCAGTTGGTGTTCTCGATTTGGGGCGGAAAATTCGGGCATTTTTGGCTTCGATGTTTATTAGAGAGCGAGTTATTTTTCTGACTGGTTACATGCATTGTGATTTGAGATAGTACCGGCGAATCGAGTTTTCAGCATTTCTTTCTGCCCCCCGATATTCGAGTCTGTACTTACAGTGATTTTTCTTTATTGTGGAAGTAATCTGCGACAAATACTTCCTTTGCTTTCAGAACACTTACATCTACAATTACTGTATAATGATGCTATGAATTCATAATTATTTACTAACCATAGCTTAGTTATGGCATGAGGCCATAAATATGGAGCAGTTCGTTTAGAGAAAAGAAAAAAACAAAAAACAAAAAAAAAACTGTAAACTTATGGTAGCAATAAATGCCTGCAATAGGTTTCTTCTCTCATCTGCAACAATTGTAGCCAAATCACAGTTCAAATGAGAGTCCGTCATAGCAGTCCAACAGGCAATGTAGAAACGACAAAATGTGGTCACAAATCCAACCTTCATTTCTCACAAGCAGAAACGCATGTTTGTCCACCAAGCTCAGAAAAAATCCTGCCATCGCAAGCAAAAAATGACTTTTATTCACTGAGCAATTTTTCTGATTGGCCATGTCATTCAGGGGAGGAAAGAACATTAGCATAGATTCTGATACTTAAAGTAGCAGATTTTTGTTAACTACTTTTGGTAATCTTTCTTCGGACAATTGCACACAAAACACAAACTCTTTTTCGAGGTAGGTGATTTTCTCTTTCATTACATTGTAGAAATTGAACTCACCTGCAATGATCAGCAAAGTCAGCTTATCATCACACCTTGGTGCCCAAATAACATGAATTTATATGAAGAAAAACAATTGCTAAAATATGCTGGAAACTTCTGTATCATCTAATATATTGATTAATAATAGTAAAAGTAATACAATACAAACAATAAGTCAATGCATAACTACCTGCCAGTTTTGAGTTGTGCTCTGAATGATGTTACAAGAGCAATGTTTATTATCAGTAAGTAGACTGTTGTTTCCTCATCTCATCAATACCCAAGGCCTGGGTAGATAAAGGTAGAGGACAGACTGTCAGCCATGTAGTAGGTATCCCATTCTCCAAGTCATTGAAATAGTCCAATGGAAAGACACACATGGTTACAGTGTCATTGCAGGATGTTGTTGAATACAACCATAGGGATTTTGTCTTTGGATTTATCCTCAGGATTTGCTTCTGAAGCCTTTCTCATGATGTATGGCTACAAGGCAGTGGAGGTTTGAAAAAAAGAGTTTTTTTTTTCTTTTTAGATGAACTGCCCTTCAAGGCTAATGAGTTCCCTCTACTTGATTTAAGCTCCCACACCTGATATTTCCAAGTAGTTCACCATCTGACCAGGCTTAACACTGCTTAACTCAACTTTTGAACTCCTCCCTTGTTCAAAAGACAAGAGTAGAGGTTTATCCCTTGTTTCTTGTTTAGGACTGGGTTTTCAGTTACTTTTAAAGTTTTTCCTTCTCTTTGACTTCCAGTAGCCCCTTGCATCTTAGTGGTGATATCAACTCATCTATAAGTAACTGTATTCAAATTTGACTTAAATCTTGAGCAATTACACTATTGATGTAGGTGTGATAAATAAAAAGAGATAAAAAAAAAAAAAGAAAACTGTAAAATTAAACAAAAAGTATTACTAAATGTTGTCATTTTATACAGTACTAGCAGTAGAGCCCGGCGTTGCCCGGGGATGTAACAGTAAGAGATAGATCAAGTATCGACCATCATAAAGACTGAAAAATAAAATTGACAAAGGTCAATTTAAGGTTGACGGACACGCATGTCTTAATTAGTTTTGTTTTGTTTTTTTTTAAGAATTGGTCAAACCCAAACTCAAACAAAAACATTGTTTTCAATCATTATGAGTCTACCGATTGAATACAATTTTTTTTTATAAACAATTGTCTTGTAAATGGAATATTTAAAGCATTCTGAATTTAAAAATAAAAAAAAGTGTGCAAGACAATAAGAAACACTACCTGCTAAAAAAAAAAGTGAAGTTTTGTTGAAATTGGTTGAAAAATATAGGAAATCTAATCCCATATATACATGAACACACAGACACAAAAACAACCTGGCTTTTATAAGTATAAATCGATATGAGTTGTCCCCCTTTCATTCTCGCGATTAATTGTGTTTTCAAATTTATTTTGCACAAAAAACAATTGTGTTTTTCCAATTTTTGGCGCTGTTAGAACCACCGAAAGGTAATTTTGCATAGTTCTGTGAAGTTTTGTTGAAATCGGTTGAAAAATGTAGGAAATCCGATCCAATATATAAACGTACAGACACACATACACACAATCTGCATTTTATAATAAGTAAGATTCAAGAATTTTTCCAATTCTACTAATTTAGTTATATTGGAATTTCCTTCTCTACTTATTAGACTAAGGAATAAAATTTTAAACAATACATAAGCAATTTGTGTGTTAATTCTAGTGCTAAAAAGTAAGCAAGTCGAGGTGGTTATAAAAAAAAAAAAAAAAAAAAAAATCGTATATGGCATGAAAAAAAACCCCACAAAAACAAAAGTAAAATGAAGATATGAATTAATTTTTATTAGTTGAGAACCCTGATAAAACAATTGCCACATACCATTAAACACTGCTTCATGCAGTGGAGATGTAAGAAGCAAAGGGGGGTTTACCAGTGCACCAGCATCAAGTAATATACGAACACAGTCCTTTCTGCCATGACTGGATGCATCACATAGAGGTGTTGATCCGTCAATGTTTCGGGCATTAATCTGAAATGTAGACAGAGAGTCAATTTATTCATATAAAAATAATATTCTATTCACAAAATAAATATTTATAAGTACCTTTTATATATATATATATATATATATATATATATATATATATATATATATATATATAGAGAGAGAGAGAGAGAGAGAGAGATAACATAATTTAGCTCTTGAAAATATATTTTCAACTGAGCACTGTTGAACGACAAGCTAATTCTAAAAACAAAGGTCACCTGCGTAAATGTCAAGCTCTTCAGTAAAATGAATGGAGCACTTTGGCTGCTTGGTGTTTGTTTATGTTTGTAAAAACAATATGCTAGATTTGGCTGATCCATTTTGTTGAGTGAAGATGGCTTAGTGGTAGAAGCTCTGAGTGACACCAAATCGGTTGGGCTTCAATCTGGGCTTGAGGCACTCGGTTGTCTAGTCGCACTGAGGAGCTGTAATACAGCGAAACAGTACTGTCTGCGACTGACATATGAAATTTTTCTCAGTAACAAAAAAAAAAAACAAAAACAATAATTGCAAAAGTACAAAACACTCAAAAAAGCTTAAAGATTATTAAATTTAAAATTGTATAAATTACTGGCACCACATATTGCCATAATCTACTTTAAGTGTTATATTACTGAATGACCATTTATCATATAACATATTTTCATAAACTGTCAGGTCAAAGGCTATCTGACTTGCAGATAGTGCACCTATTACACAATAATTGCTACCTGTCAGGTCAAAGGCTATCCAACTTGGAGATAGGAATTATTGTGTAATAGGTGCTCTATCTTAACCATTAGGCTAACTTGCCATTAGTGGATATATTACACAATAACTGTTACCATAAATGTCATTTTATCTAAATTACAAAGAGTGCATGATGATTGCTGTCTTACTCATCATTTGATCCAACTTACAGATGCATCTAGTTTTATCAAAAGTTTGACACATTCTATGTGCCCCCAGGCACTTGCTTCATGCAGTGCTGTGACCATATCGAATGTTTGACTGTTGGGATTCAATCCATGTTTGCTGATTAGTACTTCCAAGACATCAAAGAGACCTTCTCGTGATGCTCGATGCAGGGGGAAAGCTTCATTCACTGTAAAAGACAAAAAAAAAAAAAAACCATAATAATAATTAAACAAATGAAAATGTATCTTAATTCAAAATGCATCCAGTCAATTTTCTCTCACTGAACCAAAGTATATTTCTCTTCTACACTACCAGACCCAGGGATTGAACTCGCAACTACCATAGAACCAGATATGTTTTAACCAATGCTTTAATTCACATGTTCAAATTCTGGTTGATTCTGCTTCATTCACATTGTGCTTATGCCCATGAAAATGACATGAATGCATCTTTCTCCAGCTATGGGTTAAATAGCAGGGCAGACTAGACTCTCTTGCATCAGTTGGCAACCATTCTAGGAACTCTGAATTCAAACCTGAGGAGAGCTGATTGGAGACTTTGTGGCACTATACACCATTGTTCTGTTATCAGTTCTTTCAATAAGTGTGGTTGGTTCTACATAAACCTTCACCACTATAATCAAGTCATCTATGTTGGAAGTCCAGTTCTAAACTAATTTGCTGGGCCTTTATAAAACCTGATAGGTGAGTCTATAATCCACTAGGCTATGTGGTCACATTTTGGAGCCTTGAACCTAATATTTGTATTCACCCATTAGGCATAAGGCTCCAACATTTCACCACTGGATTGTCCAAGAGATGCTTAACCAAGTGACTTAAAGCATTGGTTAAGTGGAAGAAGCACGCAATCTACACCCATGTATTTAATAAAGAATTAATTTTAAAATTCCAAGATTAGCAAATACAACAACACACACTTGAAGAATGTCAGAGGGTACAAAAGTAAAAACATTGTGTTTAAATATCAAAATGAGCATGCTTGTCCAAATAATGAAGCATCTAATAGAGCAGTGGTACAATTACAATTCATGGTAGAACAATGCTAAACAACTTTCTAATCTTGAGACAAATTTATAATCTCAAAACTTTTGCTTTTCTGTCCTTATCAAAAACAAAAACATTTAGGAGTTCCAATATTCTAGTTTGTTAAAAAAAAAAAATTGCATAAAGTCTCACTTCTTACTACATCCTAATATATGAGGTGTGATGATTTAATTCCCAGAATGACCACAGTATGTCACTCAGGTAATGTGAAAACATTTGTACCTATGCAGGTTTCAGATTGAGATGCAGACCAGGAGTCATTTGTTGCTGAGCAGTATAGGAAGTTATGTGTTTATGTTATACTGTTAGCAGAGAATGAGTGGATGGAATCTGTAGCAGTGGATTAACATCAAGTTTTGTGTGAAGATTGTTTTTCAGGAAATGCACAGCTTCAAAAAAGGCATAATTTGAAGGTGACAGTAATTAATAGTGACCAGGTAAGAAACTTTGGTTTCACAGGGTCAGCCTGGGAATTAAATTGTTACACCTTGTAAATGTGTCATTGGATATGAAGAACATTGGGTTAGTTTGTTTGCATATAATGATTATGCTACAATTTGATTTGACTTTTGTCTCAGGCAACACTAGAATCTTTTGCTAGTCATTTTATAGCAAACTATACGAGTTATAAAAATGCTAAATTGAAGGAGAACAAGCTAATATTACTGCTTCCAGTGGATTAGGTTTGGCAAAAAAATATTCTGATCATAATTTTTAAAGATTCTTTCATTCGATCAATTAGTAATTTCTTTTTTCAAAACTTATAAAAATTATTTCCTGCTTTTTATCAGCTATAATTTTTTCTAGTCAATATACCATGTATCTTAAACCATATTTGCAGAGATCATAAAAAAGAAAATATTTTTAACAAGAAGATGGGTAAACAATGACAGCAAAAAGGGTATTGTTAAGTTCAGCATTTCAAACAAATTTTGCATGTGGTGGAAGGCAACCATAGTTGTCTCCCCCTGGAACTACTCAACAACAAAAGTAATGGTTGAACCTCACTTATGGGCAATAGCCAAATTGCATTAAATAAAGCTTCACTACAAGCTTAAATGTTCTGTTTGTGCTTTACAGCATAATATTGATTTACCTCCCTTATATACCACAGTTTTTTTTAAAAAGTCAACATTCTGAGTCCTCATTTGGATTTGAAAAGTTATTTCAACTATTTTTTCTGTAACTAAAAACCTGAAATACAATTCAACATTTGTGACCAATCAATAAACTTGCATTTATTTTTTTTTTACAAAATGTAAGCAGAAAAAAAAAAAAAAAAAAAAAAATCGCAACCCATTTTAAAATTTTTGCCAAAATCAGGGAATTATCCGATTCAAATGTAGGGGAATAAATTTTCTGCCATCAAGGAATTGCGGAATCATGAATCTTAAATGGAATCTTGGTTTTTAATGTAATTTTCAATAATAAATAAGGAATTATTTGATTTTTTTTAGATTTTTTTTAATTCTTTCAAAACTTAATAATCTCTCCGATTTTGTTAAAGGTTTTAATATAACAATAATGTAACAGTTATTTCCTTAAAATTTGTTTTTACAAATTGTAGGTATTTTCCTTATAAAACCCAAAAAATAATTAAGAAAAATGTTTACATAAAAAAAAAGTGGGTTGTTGATTTTTTTAGAATATCTTGGCTATTCTATTTTAAAATATTTTATAACTTTTCTTAGAAACTATGTTGCAAACGAGATGAAAATCCATTGCTAAAGTGAAAATGGAAGACAGATACTAGTTGATATCAAAATTGGAGGGGGGAGAGAGATGAAGATCAAAGAAATTCATTTCCTTTAGGCCTCACACAATTTACAAGTAAAAGAATCTAAATAACTTGTAAGCTTCTTTTAGAATATGAAAAAATAAATACTATCATGTGCCTACCATACAATTTAGGAATAAAGGAAGAACAATTCTCCAAAAACACCAATCTATGAAAGGCCTGGCTTGTAAGCTTACTGTCACAAAGCAATTCTCCCGAATTAATAATTGCATCATCTTCAGTGTTTCACCATTGTAAACAATTTTAAATTGAATAAAAAAAATCCTATAATAACATTAACTGTCAAGGATTATTTTTAAATATTTTATTGATATCTTGTAATCTAAACTAGTTGTATGAATAAACAACAAATTGCCAAGATGACTGAATCAAATAGTGAATCAACCTCAAAAGTTGGGCCTCCTGCTCCTTTGGAAAAAAAAAAAAAAAAAAAAGAAGAAAATGACCACAGTATCTAAAATTTGTGCTAAAAATCCAGAGTAGAGCAATTTCTTGATGACTTAGTTTTATGCAGATGAAAATGTTATTTTGCAAATTCTATATCCATAGTATTAATTCCCAAATTAATAAATTAGCAATTTTAAATTTGAGCAGTATTTCAACTTGGGATAAGTTGTTTTATTTAAATTTTGAATTAATATACATAATTTATTTTTGATATTTTGTTACAAAGATCCAGTTATTATGATTTAATTACTGTTTTCTAAAATTTTAATCAAAATGTTTGAATTTATTCAGATATTTATTGAGATTCAAGTTATTTGGTGTTGATACTTTAAATGTAATTTTATATTATCTATCAATAATTATAAATCACTCTAAATCCTTTTTACTTAAAAAAAGAAACAAAAACAATTTGTTTTGAACATGTTCTTAAAGAAGGAAGCTCTGATTAAAAGTTCTACTTCAAAGATATGCACTGTAACATTCCATCATTTTATTGTCTAGTCATGTTACATTTTTTATTTTTATTTTACATATAATTTATTTTTGGACTTTGATTTTAACATTTAAAAAAAGATTTGTAGATATTTGCTATTTCTTTATATGCAATAAAACTTAAATTATATTTTTGTTTTCAGTTTTAATAATAATTATAGCAAATTGTATTGCAATTTTCTCATAAAATACTATAAAAAAAAAAAAAAAAAAAAAAAAAAAAAAAGAAATTTCCCAAAAGTAAAAACAGTAAAAAAATAACGGAATTTACCAAAAGTGGAAACGGAATCAAAGAAAATTTGAAACGGAAAATCGGGGGCCCTACAAATGAAATTCTCACTAATGACAGAATAGGTTATTTTATTAGAAAACTTTGTGGAAATATTTGAGGGGGGCTATTTCAGTAAAAAGTTTATGCAATATCAAGTGTGAACATATGGAAAATTTGTCCCATATCTCACTTAACTCAATAAAACTAAAAAAAATACATTTTTCTGGTAGTTGGTATTTGCATAATTCAATGAAACTTTATTTTCTTTCAGACTGGACAGAAAGAAAAAAAACAAAACAAAACTAAACAACACTTAATATTTATTTTTTAAAAACTTGTAATTTTTCATTGCGATTTTGAAATTCATGCTGTTGCTGTTCATAAGAGTTTAATTTATCAAGTTTTTTTAATTAAATAAAGACATGTTTGAAGAATCAAAAAATGTCAAGGTTAATGCCATTTTCGAGTGCAAATTTTTTTTTTTTTTTAAATTAAATTTTTATTTCATTTTAATAACTGTTTGATTATTTTTGGTATGTATATTCAAAAAGGAAATAATTCTGAATTACTGACTTTGTCTAGATATATATGATAATTTTAATAACTCTTAAATTCAGAATTAAAAAAAAACCACAAAAAACAATGGGTGCAGTGAGATATTGTAAGACATCAGACAGGTAGGAATGTAATAAAAAAAAAAAAAAAGCAATGTATTAACCTGAAAGTATCATTTAACTAAAAAAAAAAAAACTATTTGTAATGTAGTATAAAAAATAAAATTACTCGTTCTCCTAAGTTTCATGAAATCGTATATAATAAATATATTCTTAAACTATTGGCTAAAAAGGTTAAAGATAATTCGTTATTGCACTGCAGTATTTCTTTTAATTTTAATTTTTCGCGCGCTTTTTTAGTCAGGGGTGCATATTTTTTATTTATTAAATACCTCTGACGCCATGACTTATCGTGCGTAAATAAACGTTATTTTCGGTAAGCTTTAAGTAAAAAGTAAACATTTCTTTTACAAAATTCAGTTAATTAATCCTTAATTTTACTAAATGAGCTCGAAACGTATATTTAGGATAAATATTGGATTTTATAATATTTTATTTAGTTTGTTTACTTAGTACTACATTTTCCTATTATAATGGCGGTTCGATGAGTGACGACTGAACTTTATTTATATACGGTAATTTTTTTTTTTTTTAATTCAGATTAGTAGCGTTGTTCTATTATGATCGTTCAAATAAAAACAAAATTTAGATAAAAAAAATAGGCATTTAAATTATTTCAAATACGTTTTTTTTCAGGAAGTACCAAAAAAATGAATGAAACAAATGTCGAACTCGAATCTAACTTCCTTGGAAAAACTTATGCCGATGCGCAATTCACCAGAAAGAAAACGAAAGATAGCGTTCAAAATGCAATAATTTAATTTTTTTTTTTTTTGTATTTGTATTCTTTATGGGAAAATTCAAAAACAGTTGTTGAAATAAATTACCGAATTTTCAAATCTAAAGTCGGACTCAGAATATGAGTCTACTTCAAAAGATTTATGCAGTACATAAGGGAGGTAAATCAGTGTTTAGTATGTAGAATTCATTTGAAATGCCAAAATATCCAGAAAAAAATCTTATTATTGCTGTCCTTGAATGCAGAAGGCAAAATTTCTCATACAACCTAATAAATAAATAAAAAAATAGATAAAAAAAAGGATATCTGCGTAAAAGATAAAAAAATCATTTTTATAAGGTTATTTATTTATTTATTAGAAAAATAATAAGTTAAAAAAAAAATAAAATCGTTTCTGTCTTAAATTTTTTAACCATAACAGTAGTAGATTTTTAAGATTTAAGAATATTGACTTTCACATTGTTTACGTTTGAAACAAGAAATATTTTTTGTTTATTTATTTGCATTTGATTGCAAAATGATTACGTCGCTGTTTAAGTGTTCAGTTACACCTTAAAAAAAACCATTAAAAATGACATATCACATGAGAAATGGCTAAAATTAATATTTTTGTTATATTTCAGATTTGTATAGCAAAGAAAATATCTTAGTCTCCTCTTTGTTTTTGCTCATCATTTATTGTCCTTTTCTCTCCACCTGAAAGTTGTGTACAGCATTTTTAAACCGAAACGTAAACAATCAGAAAATATTTCGAGTTAGATGAAAAATAATCATGCATCGAAGCAAATCAGAGGTTGCAAAGAAAATAATAAAATGTAGTTTCTTTTGCTTTGTACTTACGATATTCTTGAATGACACTTTCATCGATATTGGTTGGAGACATTTTTGTTCACGCTTCGGGTTCAAGTGACTGTTGCCATACTGAATCAATCGTGTCGAAATTGACCTCAACCATCCATTTAAAGGGGAGTAATTCCAAGGAAATGTCACTTCGAAGCACCGCCATCTACCTATAATCACTGGATTGGCCATGAAAACATGAAAGTTTTCTCAACACTAGTGCACTCACAATTATTGAATTAGGAATCGCAAAAGACAAAAATTATTCAGCTCTGTTCGGCACTTCCCATAATCCCTAAGGACGCTCCCAAGCTCTATGAGTCTTCGAGGTGTCTTCATGAGACGCGAAGCGCGTGCATGTTAATCGAAGTCCAGTTCCAGATGACCATTCACTCAGATGGAAAATAAAAACACCCCTCTGCACTTAAAAGTCACTCCCTGATATCTGAAGCGTCATAGTAAAAAGGAAGTGAACAATTTCTGGTACTACCAACGTATGCGAGTTACAGGGTTCCCTGTCATTTCATTATTACCGTGTATTAAACCTGCGGGAAAGAAAATCAAAGATCACCTCTGGCGCTGACCCTATCCCTGTCGGTGCAATAAAGAAAATCATAAACTCTTTCAACTTTTAAAAGCCTTTAAATTAAAAAAAATATATATATATATTGAAAAAACGTAACCCCAAAGAAAACAGAATCGTCTCTGAAGAAAAAATTAATCATCTCCTCTTGTGTGGAGGTGTTGGGTGATGTTTAAAAAACCAATTTTAAATGAAAAATTAAATTCTCAATAAAATTCAAGTTTTACCCATGTATGATCTTACATTAATATATTTAATAATACACAAGAAGACTAAAACTGCCGATTTTGTTCTCAGCTTCTTCATAGGAAACTAACAAAACTACTCAAAGAAGCAGACGATCTTAAAATTATACAATGTTCACAGATAAATCTTTATTCTTATAAATAAAAAATTACATGCATATTGTTCCATATGCTAAGTAGTAATGAAAATGATGAACAAAAAATAAAACTGATTTACTTACATGAATAATGTCAGTCTATAGAATGAATGTATCCTTCTACAAGCAGACAAAAAAACATCTTTTCTTTTTTTAACTTTTTCTTTACAATAAACAAATCTTGTTATAAAATCTTTTAACAATTTCTTCAAATTCTATTATCTTCTTTCTTCAAATACTTTTCTTTTTTTTTCTTCAAATTCATCTTTTTCTTCTTCTGAAACTCGTTTTCACTTTCTGAGGAGCTGAATGCGTAAATTAGAAAAACACAAAAAAACCTAACCCAGTCTAGGATCTTAAAATCTTCTTATTCCATGAAGAATATCCTTTAAAATATTTTAAATCTTATTTTAAAGTAAAGAATGTGAATAGGGGCAGAATTCCCCGCATCGAACGACTCTGCCAAACAAAAAGAAACGTTGACTCTCCGAGTCAACAAACAAATAAATAATGCAATAATTCCCTTTCTAGGGAATTAAATTACTTTTTTAGCTTTGGATTTTCTACCGAAGCTAACAAAATCTTTTCTTCAAAGTTTTTCAAATATAAACAAATCTCAACTACGGAATTCTACCGAAGCTAATAAAATTTTCTCACAAAGTCCTTCGATGCTAAAACTCACCCTCCCCTCATCCATAAAAACCAAGCTATTAAAAGCTAAATATTAACTATAAAAGGTAAATAATTCGATACTGTAAGTCGAATTATTAAAGGTAACACTTTATTTTACGTGGTTAACTAAATTAGTTAACCACGGAGCCTGAATAAAAAACGTCTTAAATGACCGAGGATAAATATCTGACTGAGGATAAAATCCTCTGATAAAAATGAGTCGTCTGCAGCTTCCGATTCCATGAAAAAGAGCGGCAACAAAAATTATCGTCTGTTTTGTCATCAGACGCGTATTATACGAAATATAAATAATATTTTACCACTGAAGTTATTGAAAAGATGTTTTCTCACTTTATTAATATTCTAAATGTCTGTAAAAAAAATTTCCAAACCTCTTTCACTTTCTTGAAGTTTATTCAAGAAAATTACAGAATTTTTTAATTTAGAGATTAGCTGGAAAATAAATTAAAATATTGCTCATTTTTTTCGTTTTGCATTGGTTTTTAAAAGAAATAAAATAATTAACGAAAAATTTATTTTTTTCAAAGCATTTTCTATCAAATATTTCTTGAATTAATAAGGTCTTTAAAAAAGTTTTTTAGATTTGTCAATGTTATTTTTTTTTTACTAAGACGTTCTTTAAAAGTTAACAATGCCAAATTTTGCAAATATAGTTAAAAAAAAATAAAAAAAGACACCTGCTGAAAGTTTTTTTTTTTTTTTAGCCTCCTCTTACTGATAAATCATAACGAAGAAATTGTATTAAGAATGAGATATTTTTTTCGTTAGACGTTATTTGCATAATAAGGGCCTAGAAACATACTGATTGCTGAGTAAGAACTTTTCTTTGCTCTGCCAGAAGATTACTGGCAGGATTTTTTATCTGTGCTCCCACTCAAACATAATTTTGGCACAAGGTCAAGTTTAAAGTGGGATTCCACTCGTACATGTGACTGGAGGCAGAAATAGTTCATTCCTCTTTGAGGGTGCCAGAAATTAATCTTAGTCAAGACAAATCCAGAAAGGATTAACACTTCTTCCTGGGAGGGGTACTGCCTGGGGTGGATGGGTATTTAGGACCGTGGGAAATTGTTGACAGATTAAGAGCATTTCAGGGTAGATAAATACATCTAAATAAACATAGTTAAAACAAAACATGAATTATTTCCCTTTTGATTTCCACACTTCTGCTAGCGATGTGCAGGTGGCAACATTAATTACGCTGTCACCAGATTAGATAAAAATCACGCGGTACTTTTTAACATAAATGATTTCTAAAGCACACCTCGTGTTAGGAAATGTAGTTTACATTTTTTTATAACAAAAAAGAAAAAAGGAATAGGACATTATTCCGTAATTTAGATGAACAATGACGATTATTGAAAATAAAATCCATTTTTTAAAATTTATCATCATGACGATTATTATTACTTTTTTTCTTTTCTTTTCTTTTCTTTTGATTTGATAAACATTTTTAGCTGTTTTTTTTTAAAATTAGCTTTCACTTGTCATGTTATGAAGACCGAATATGCCGATAAAAAATAAACATTAAGTTAGAAAAAACATAAGAAAAAGAAATGCAGTCTAATTCTATTTTTTTTAAATATGCATTCATAAAAATTTGGATTAAAATTTTTAAATTAATTCTAGTAAAACTAAGAAATATATCTGGAATAAAATTTTAAAATATTAATCTTTAATCATGTTTCTAAAAAATAGTGTGTCTATTTCAATCCGAAAAGCTTTGGTCATTCCTAAGGACTTTAAAATGTTTAAAAACTAGGCACGCTGTAAAATAAATCATCATAGGTAGGTACCACCAGGCATTTCCTAAAAAATTCGAAAAATGCATTTTAAATAATTTAAAAATGTCTTCTTTGAAGTTAAATTAGTTTAAAGGTAACGTGTATTAAAAGAAACATAAATTTCTGTATGTAAATAAAATTTTTAGGTATTTTTCAAACACTGGCACAGCACATTTACTTGCCAGTTGCCACTCATGGAACTGCCATTATAAACCAAAAATGTAAATTACAAATCTTTAAAAAAATTCGAATACGTGTCCTAGAGATGTGTTTCAAAGTTATTTAGTAAATTTAAGGATTAATTAACTGAGTTTTGTAAAAGTAATGCTTACTTTTCGCTTATAACTTAAATCAATCTATGCACAATAGTTTGTAATTTCCTACTTTTATCAATGACTTCAAAAGCGCGCGAAAAATTAAAACAAAATTGAAAGAAATACGGAACACCAGCAGTGCAATAATAAAAAAAAAATATTTATATTTAAAAATAAATTTTCTTTAACTTGATATAGTCAATAGTTTAAGAATATATATTTTTTTTATTCCATACACTTTTATGAAACTAAGTAGAATTAATAATATTATTTTTTATATTACAATAGAAGTGTAAAAAAAGAAATTAATTAAAAACTAGTGAAATGAAGTTTACACTATTTACATGTGAACTATTGTACTTATATTTGTCGCTGTCATCACATCATTTCGGCCGTTGTGCTTTCCAGCCTTCATCAGATGTATGTTGATACAGGTAACCTATAGGGAATTTCGATATTAACCCTTTATTTAATGTATAGAGGTAGATTGTTCTAGTTCTACTGCCCATGTCTAGGGATATCTCTTCTGGTTCTTGTTTTTAGTACAGCCCGCCCCGTTTCCAGTGAATCCAAGTATACTGTCCGGCCTAGAGACTGAACTCACAATTACTATGTCATCAAATTCACGAATCCACTAGGCTATTATTCCGTGGGACAGTTTGGTATGGAGAGATTGGAGTCTTAAACCTAATCTGCCTGCTGACCCGGCTGCTGTGCTGCTTGTCATGCTTGACTGCACTTACCGAAACTTTTCTTCTTTTTTTTTGTTACAGCTGCTACTGCTGTTAATGTTTTCTTTCTTTATTTTGTAGCGGACCGTGTCGGCGATGAGTATAAGTAGATGAGTACACGTGAGTTAAGATTTCCTGCTAGCCGGTCCAACTACATGAGAAAGTTGGGCTTTAATTAAGTTCAAAGAAGACAAGGAAAAGCAAACAAGACCGATAAATATATGTAAACAAATATATGTATTAATAACAAGAAAGGTTACAAGTTACATGAGCAGTTACATGGACAGAGTGCGTGTGGTGAATATTATGTGTGTGTGTGTTGTGTTGTGGTGAGTGTTCGTACGTACGTGTATTGTTCTTAGCGTGTTCCCAGCATTTGGGAAACGCTGTATCTGTGAGCGTTCACATCTTGAAGTGGTAAGGCTGAAAGCCTGAGGCAAAAGATTTACCTCAAGGTGGCGGCCCAAAGGCCCGAGGGAAGAAGAGCGATATTTATTCTGTTTTCTACAGAAATGTGGCACAAGGCCGAAAAGGGGATTGGGGAAAGGACGGTCTTCTTCTGTCTTAACTATAACTTAGCTAGCCGCAAACACTGACCCAATCGTACGAACAATATTCCTGACACCAAAACAACACATTCATACGTACCTTTCTTACTACAACCACCATAATACCTCTTTGTCTCTATGAAAATACTAACTAGTCCCCCATATTTACAATTCATTGTCTGTCCGAGGGAAGAAGAGAGAGAGAGGCGAAGGGTCAGCGAGAGAGACCCCTGTTGAAGGGTAAGGAGCTAAGGAGGAGCTAACTCCGACAATTTGCTGCTTCCATGTCGTAGTTGGCCTACTAAGGAGGTCCTCACTGCCTAGCACATGCACTGATTCTTCCAAACTTCTAACTCTAGTTCTATATTCTTACTCTAAGGGGGCGGGTTGTTTCACCTTTATATTTTTTATTCTTTAAGGAATGGAGTATACACAGTTCTTGGTCATCATCTCCCTCGTGTTAGGCTTACCTTGGCAGAGATTTCTCCGTAGAGAGGAGCTGCTGCTGAACATTTTCCCGATGTTGTATGGACCGCAGATCTTTTGAATTTTATTTTAAGCTCTTGGCATAAGGACGACAGACCGTGGCAATTTTCTGGGCTTCCTTTTTGAATTTTGAAAATTTCGTTTAAATCAGATAATTCCCTGATCTTTGCAAAAACAGTGGGTAGCGATTTTTTGCTTTCATTAAAGAAAAAATGCATCCATTTAAAATGGAAACTTCTTTGAAAAAAATAGCTCTTTATTAAATATGCATCGCACCTCTCCTAGAAATACTGTTTTTGTTTTTTTTTGGGGGGGGGTGATATTTATCTTTCAAAAATTTCATATTACTGTCGATTATACCCACCAGATATCGAATATAAAATAATTTCCTAAATTTTAAGGAGGGGACTCAACTTGCTATGTAAATTCATTGTAACTTGTCCTCACCCCTCACTTCCCCCCCCCCCAAAAAAAAATAAATAAATAAATATAAGCGTGGAAAACATAATGGGTAAAAAAATTAATTAAGTAAGAATATGTTTTTTTTTAATTCCCATTTCGCAACCGTTTTGAAATTATTGAATATTTATTTTGTATGTAAATATTACATCTCAGGAAAAAGTAAGTAAATAAGAATATGATTTAAATTTATAAATATTTCAAATATTTGAAATTTTGCAAGGTTAGTAAGAATATGTTTTATCACGGAGAATGAGTATGTTTAGCTTGCGTAAGGGAATCAGTTTACAAAGAATTTGCATAAGCAAACTGAATTCACCTCTTAAAAATTAGAAAATTAAAAATAAATTGATGTTTGTAATCTAGAATGTTTAACGATAGCAATAAAAAAAGATTATTTACTGGAGAGGTGTGCTTCCGTAGAAAATACTACGCACCAAAAAATTAAAAGCCAAAGTAATTAGTTACTTTTTGGCAGATTATACAAAAATCGGACTGTTTTTCATCTAAACATTCTCTAAATTCCATTTTGTTTATTTATTTTTACAATTTGCATTTAAACAACTTTTCATGTTGTCAAAGTTTACAAATTAAAATTGTTTTTTCGTGGGGAGGGAATGAGAGAAGAAAGGACGTCATCTTTCTTATCCCGAATCTATCTATATATAAAATGCTGTGATTTCCGTTAGTCTGTCCGTCAGACTCTCTAAAACAGCCATACATTGACCGATCAAAACCAATTGTTGTGAAGAAGTTGATCCGAGGTGGAAGTTGGTTGGAGTAAAGAAACAAATTAGACACTAGTTTGGAAAAATGACCAAAGATTCATTTTCATTTACAAGATATGAAAATGTTTCTAGTAGGTCGTATAGTTTAGAGTTCAGACGTACGGTGTACATGGTGTGAAATGAGAGCGTGAAAAAGAAGTATGCTTAAACCGGCTGACAACATGTTGGCTATCGGTTTGGGCTTGTCGTGTTGATAGTGGAGTCCATTCACTTTCTGTGAAGGAGGTTTTCCCAGCCTGATGGTCGGATGGGCAATCAACCGTGCTCTCAGGTAGCCTCTAAGGTTAGTGTGTGTGTATGTGTGTGTGTGTGTGTGTGTACATGTGTTTGTGCGTGCAGTCTCTCTCGTTCTCTCTCTCTCTCTCTCTGCTCTCTATGCCCTGTCCGGCTTCTCTTATAGCTTATATAAGGGAAACGCACGAACGCATTTGTAAACATCTGTGGCAAACGAGAGTCGCGTTGATAATGGCCAGCACTCTTATATATTTGTGTTTGTTTTAAACTTTGTTTTCAGTAGAGTGCGATGTGTGTGTAACCTAGATAGACGAAAATTGGTGTGTAGTTATCGATATATGTTTTCTAATAATTGTCTAAATTTGGCTTTAATTTGTTCTCTCTACCTATATGTAAATTGTGTTTTTTGTTACAAATACTACCTTACCAGAGAAAATGCGTTGAGAATTTTCTCAAAATAACGTTACCAAGAAATTGCACAGGGAAAGAAAAAAATGAATTAATTTGGTTACAGAATATCGAAAGTGGTGTTGGATATAGAATTATCCAAGCAAGTTAATTCTAGAGCATTTACTGTCCAAAAATGGTTTGTTAAAATCGTGCCTTCAAAATTGTTTTGAAAGTAGTGAGTTATATTTGAAACTGGTGTTGTTTTTAGGTAGCTTGCTGCTTGGATGTGATATAATGCTTTCGAAAGCATTACAGTTTTATCTGTTAATAGCTAAAAGTACCTGAGGGGTTGAAATGTAAAAAGTTGGTTATCGTACATATGTCATGTATGACTTGAATCTGTTGGGCCAATGGATGCGTCGGCCTGATCTTGTGTGTTTGGTATGATCTGTAGCATCTTCCTTGGATTGATCTATGGTAAGAGTTTGTGGTTTTGTAGTTTGTTTCAGTGAATCAACATGGTCCGGTTTCATTGTGTCGATCGATGCGTTGCCTGTGCGTCCATTTCGTTCGATGGTGAAATATTTCTCTGCCTTATCGATCAGTCAGAGTGAATGGGCTGCCATATACCCGCTGAAGTGTTATTTACACTGTCTTTGCTCACAAAATCATCTTTAGGCATGTGTATTTTTTATGGTCTTTCTGGGTGCTGTGAAAGATAGATTACTCTTTGTTGCGTTTAAATTTTTCACAAAAAGGCTTTTCGGCTGAATTTCTGATGTATTCAGAAAAAAACTGTCCTGGCAAAACTAACTGAATTCCGTATACCAATTCTTTTGCGGCTCATCGCAAATCCTCTTTGATGGTGGATCTTAATGCTAAGAGAATTAAAGGTAAATTCTTATTCCAACATGCTGGACTGTGGTATGCTGCAAAGGATGCTTTAAGCTGTCTGTGGAAACGCTCCGCTAGTTCATTTGCGCATGGGTGATATGCAGTCACTTTTATGTACAGTGTAACCCGGATATAAGAGAAACCCGGATATAAGAGAGATTTTCTCTGGTCCCAAATTAGACCCTATGTTAATGTATATAAAATAGACCAAACCCGGATATAAGAGAAATCCGGATATAAGAGAAACCCGGATATAAGAGACTTCTTCTTCGGTCCCGACAACTCTCTTATATCCGGGTTACACCGTATTTCGCTCCTAGCAGTTGTGTTATCTCCTTAAATACAGTGGAATTAAATTGGGGACCTCGATCGGTTGTGATCCTTTCGTGTACGCCGAAGTTTGCTATCCATGAACAAATAAGTTCTTGTGCGACTGTTTCGCTTGTAGAATCGATGAGAGGTATTGCTATGGGCCATCTTGTGAACTGATCAATGATCGTTAATATGTATGTGAATCGATTGGATGGTGGGAGTGGTCCAACCAAAGTGATGTGGATATGTGTGAATCGTTGCTCGCTAGACTTTCTTGATGGTGATTTTGTGTGCCTATGGATTTTATTCCTCTGACAAGGCACAAAATTTTCAGTCCAGGAACGGATATCTGTATTCATATGGGGCCAGACAAAACGGTTTCTGATCATTTTCTGAGTGGCCTTTTTCTTCTATGTTGTGGATTTTTTCAAAAATATGTCTTTGCATTGTCATTGAGATGAATGACACGGGCTTTGCCATAGATGATACACCAGATGTCAGAAATGCTAGAAGGAATAGGCATTTTCGTCAACTGTAAAGCAATTTTTTTTGTAGCTGGTTAAAAGATGGATCTTGTTCTTGGGCTAGTTGTTTATAATCTATTTGTGATGATTTGTCCATATTGACAGTATTTACTGTGGTTCATGACAAAGTATCTGAGATTATGTTATTTTCTCCAGAGATGTGTCTTATATCGGTTGAAAATTGAGCTACAAATTCTGATTTCTCGGAGTGAGTATTTGTCCGCTGTTGTTTGGAGAGAATATGTGAGCGGTTTGTGGTATGTGAAGATTGTGAAATACCTTCATTCTAATATGCGTTTGTAACGTTTGACAGTAGCGTATATTGCGAGAAGTTCTCTACCAAGAGTGCTGTATCTTTCTTGTATAGGAGACAAGTTCATTCTTCGTTTTAGGTTTGTTGTAATACGGCACCTATCGCATTTTCCGATGCATCTTTTGCGACGGACAATTTCGCCTCTGGATTAATGTACTGCAATTTGGTGCAATTCTTTAATTCTTCTTTGGCGTTGTTGAATGCTATTTTCGCCTCATTAGTCCATTGCACTTTTTCTTTGAGTTGTTTTCAGCTGTCATCAATGGTGCGACTAACTGTGAACAGTGTGGTAAGAAAGGTCGGTAGTCGTTCAGCATTCCAATAAATCTCCGTAACTGTCTTACGGAGTTTGGCTTTGGAAAAGAACGTATGACGTCTACTTTTTCAGGCAAAAGTGTTATACATGTGTTGTCTATCCCCTTACCTAGAAAAGATAAGGATGAGACGCCAAAAATGCATTTGCTGGAATCGATTTTTAATCCGAAATATTGCAAACATTGTCGGATGTGAGACTCGTGTTCTGTTTCGTCGGTACCAGCTATAAGTACGTCTTCTATGTCTGCGTACACAAAATCTAGTCCGCGAAAAACTTCGTCTATGAAACGCTGAAATGTCTGTGCTACGTTTTTGAGACTAAAAGGCATTTTTAAAAATTCGAAAAGTCCAAATGATGTTCTTATAGCTGTCTTTTCGATGTCTTCTTCGGCTACGGGAATTTGGTCGTAAGATCGAATCAGATCTATTTTCGAGAATACTGTTTTCTGTAGTAATGCGGAAGTAAAATCCTGTAAATGTGGGATAGGATATCTATCGGGTGTTGTTATTCTATTCAAAGCTCAGCAGTCTCCACAGGGTCTGCAGTCTGGGCAGTTTCTCTTTGGTTCCATGTGTAACAGCAATGCCCGAGGACTATTAGATGAACGGATTATATTTAAATCCAGCATCCATTGTAATTCCGCCTTGTCGATTTTAAGTTTATCCGGTGATAATCGTCGTGGTGATGCATGTACTGGTTGCGCAGTGGTAATTATCCGATGCACCGAATTATATCTCCGAATTTCTTTATCGATGTTCTGTAGGTGTTGTTATCAGGTAGTGTCGCTCTGATTTCCGTGTAAGGGGTATTCATTGGTGAACCCTTCATGAATAGTGACGTTGAGCTGTCCACTAAACGTTGCCTTTTTAGGTCGACGATAAGACCATAATGGCACAAAAGATCTGCGCCGAAAATCGGCACTTTGACGTCAGCACTTATAAATATCCATGGTAGTGAACGTCACAGTCCGATATCCAGAGTGAGAGATTTTTCTCCGTAATTGTTTATAACGGTATTGTTCGCGGCTACTAGGGAGAATTTTTGGGGTGCTCGTTTTTGTGTTGCTGGTAAAACACTTAAATCGGCGCCGGTGTTGACTAGAAATCGCAAGCCAGGGATTTTGTCTGTGACGTGGAAAAGATTAAATTTGAATGATCTAGTACTTGCGTTCGATGATACTAGTAAATCTCTCGTTGTCCTTGCTGTAAGAGTGTGCATGGGGTTTTACATTTCTTAGCGTTAATTCCATAACGCCAGTGGTAACAACAATATTTTTGATCACGGCTTAAACTCCGATGTCTGCTATTGGACCGTTTCCCAATGTTGTTATCTCGCCTGTGTTCGTGTCGTGATGCATGCTTCCCTTGAACGAGTTGGTTAATACTCAGCGTCATTTTTTCAATCGTTTCTGCCAACCTGTCCACCTTTGATTTTTCGGACATCGTTGAAGTGTTGCTGACGGGTGTGATGTGGACATTATGTATATTATCTACCGTTTCAGCTAATATGTTGAGCTCTGATTTTTCGGTCAGTGGTGTGAGAATTTTGACCGTGTCAATGGGTAGCTTACCTAGCAACAATCGTCGTAGTAGGTTTTCATTCATAGAGTTGTCACCTAAAAGGTTATTTATACGTCTTAGTAGTTGTGACAGTGATCTGTTACCGTATTTGGACCTGATATAATTTTCCGATTCTTTTTAGGATGGCTATTTTTAGAACGCCGTAGGGATTTGTGGTCGAGGTGTGTTCGTTAACCTCTGTAGCTATATCCTCTGGTAGAGCTTCTACTACATAAACAAACCTCATTTGCTATGAAGTTATCTTTTGGATCTGCAATGAAGCTTGTACTTCGTAGAACTAGGTTCGAGAGTTTCTTCTGTTAAAAGGAGGGAAATGAATGATGTTTAGACTTGCTTCATGTTGTTCCGTAGACATGTCTGAAAGTGACAAGCAGCCGTCTTCCATTTTTACAGTCGTGTTCGTTTGCGTGGTTACCAGTTGATCCGAGGTGGTAGTTAGTTGGAGTAAAGAAACAAATTAGACACTGGTTTGGAAAAATGATCAAAGATTTATTTTCATTTAAAAGATATGAAAATGTTTCTGGTAAGTCTTATAATGCAGCGTTCGAATGTACAGTGTACGAGGTGTGAAATGAGAGCGTGAAAAAGAAGTATGCTTAAACCAGTTGACTACTTGTTGGCTATCGTTTTGGGCTTGTAGCATTGAGAGTGGAGTCCATTCTCATTCTTTGTTCACGGTAGGTCGTTTTCACAGCCTAATGGTCGAACGGGCAGTCAGCCGTACTCTCGGGTAGTCTCTAAGCTTAGCGTGTGTGTGTGTGTGTGTGTGTGAAGTCTCTCTCTCATTGCCCTGTCCGGTTTCTCTTATAGCCTATATAAGAGAAAGGCACGGACGTAGTTGTAAATATCTGTGGCAAGCGAGAGTCGCGTCGATAAAGGCCAACACTCTGATACATCTGTGTTAGTTTTAAAATTTGTTTTGAGTATAATGCAGCGTGTGTGTGATTTAGCAAGACGAAAATTGGTGTGTAGTTAGAGATATAAGTTTTCTAATAATTGTATAAATTAGGCTTTAATTTGTTATCTCTAACTATGTGTAAAATGTGTTTTTCTACTACAAGGTGCAAACAGGTAATAGGGTACAAAGTACAGTTGCTTTTAATAGGGTACAATAATTTTACTTTTAGTACAATAAATTTTCATTAATTCTTTTGGAAAAATTAAAAGTTTTATTTAACATACTGTTGTGGTAGGATCCACCTAATTTGCATAGTGGAGTACCGACCATATAAATATGGTTGATACCGGGAAGAGAGGGAGGAATCAAGAGATTCAACCAGAGACTCTGCCCGACTGCAACTCAGTCAACACATTCTCCAGGAACGGTCTTACCAGGAATATACAAAAGACTATATGTAAATATTGTGTACACTTTCTTGTTTCAATACATTTTGTTCTAAGTACATTTTGTGTTGCATTATTATTCCATGCATTAGTCAAGTTTCAACACATACAAAACACTCCCATTATTTTAAAACAATATAATTATTAAAATAACAAATACTTATTTAATATAATTCAATATTGTTTTTTATATATCTTTTCTTAAGTTTTTATATATATTTAATTCTGGTAAAATGTAATGCGCAGTAGTAGCACATTATGCAGAGTTCATTTTTTATTCCGATGAGCTCGGAATCATAGATAGATTTTCAATTATTCGCTTCGACGATGTCATGAAAACAGGACTGGTGCATACTAACCCCACCAACGCACACCGACAGGAGGGGGCCCAAGCCTTCTTGGGGGGCCTAGGCAATCTTTGTGACCTTCGCTATCTTATCAACATTTGAATTTTATCTGCATTTATATGTGACAGACTAAACTAAGCACAACTGACTATTAAAGGATGAAACATTTTCACAGATTTTGACGCCATTTTCTTTGTCCAAATCAGTGAATTTTTTGTTCATGTTGAGTCTTGAAAAAACACTATATAAAATTCACTATCTTTTATCCATAATGTTGAATGTGTTAAATTATTCAACTTTTTAGCAAGAAAAATTGACGTTAAAATTTGCCGTAAAACATTGTTGATCGATTTAAGATGGAATGATTATGACATGTCTTTAATTTGGATTTAGAATTTAGATTCATTGCATTTATTTTCAAATTTTCTAGTTTAATTTTTCACCTATATTGCATATGATCCATTATTGTAAATAATTATGTTACAATAAAATTTATATTTTATATGAATACTACCTTATGAAAATGGTAATGTAGTAGAGTGGTGGGCCTGTATCATAGATTTGGATGATATCATAGTTTCGGTGAGGGCCCAGAAGAACCTTGAATCAGCCCTGCATGAAGACATTAATTTTACAACAAAATGTTACATCACTCATTCTTACCATTGGATATATTAATTCCAATGAAACAAAATGCATCATCTGTTATGCGAGAATTTAGTATGTACAATCTGCTGTTTGGATCTGATCAAACAAAGGTACAGGACGTGTTCAAAGAACTGCTGATCAGAAAAATATCAACCTCAAAACTGTCAAAATATGTTGAGAAAAGTTAAAACTTTCTTATCAGAATATTACCACAGTCACGTAATAAGATGAATTTCTTGAATATGAATTATATTCAAGAAAAGGTGCTGAAGATTACGAACAAGTCTTTTAAGATTCAGATTTATTCGTCGATTTTTCAGACGAGTTTATTGAAGATCTTTATTCTGAAAGTGGACAAATGGCTTCACAGACGTTTTCTTCCCTTGGCAAACTGTGGAGAGGTGACTGATCTTCTTACTATACAAGGAAACTTACTTCTTTCAGAGACGATAACCAGTTCTTTCAGGACATCCACGTCCAAAGAGCATATGATAAGAGGAAACTGACATTATTTCTTCAAGTTAGAAGAAATAAGAAGCAAGGTAGCCATGTAGACAAACACCTCATATACTGTCACCTACAAATATCTCATTATCTTTTGTTTACAGATGAATGTTCGTCAGGATCAAGCAGACTTCTGAGATAGGTATTTTTTTTTATTAGAAAGTATTATAAAATAATAAAAAAATTAATAAGAAATACTAAGTTTATTTATTGTTCTTTCTCTTGACGGGGGGATAAAAAATTCTATAAAACAATGTAAATAAAATAATAATTAAAAAATAGTGAATTGAATTGAACTGTGTTTTAGAAAAAGAAAATATTATTAAAAGTATTAGTGATGCAAGTTAACCATGTTAAAGCTCTTCTGTTTCGTCTTTCAATTAAGTAAGTGCACCATATTTGAAAGAATATGTATTATTTTGAACCTTTTTTTTAAAAAGGAATTTGTATTATCTTCTCAATGTTTTTTCGATTATTGGAATTTTGAATACTGTATATCTTTTTATGGGTCTATAATTCAATATTTTGATCTGGTTACCTTGCCTTTACTAAAATGGCGCACAAAGGTAAATTTTTGTGCAAGCTTTTTTTGTAAAAATTGTATTTTGTTCTTTGTTTTTATGTCTCTATGTAATGTTTGTTCCTTTCAAATTTCACAATGGAGTTTTGTGCTTTGTTTTTGTATGCACCTTATTTTATATTCGGGATAAGAAAGGTGACGTTCTCTCTTGTCTCACTCTCTCCCCGGAGAAAATCCTTTTATGGGCAATAGTATGTTCCACATAGGGAAGTTAGTGTTTCTGCGAGTGTGTTTGTGCCAATAGCACAATAAAAATGGCATATGAAAATGAGATTTTTGTTAACGCAACCCTGTCAAAATGCTTTAATCTTCAACTTAAAAATGTACATTTGCGCTCAACCCGATAACCGATGTTAAAATGAATACATTTTTCAAGGGAGATAACTGCATGTATAGTAAATACTAATTATAGAGTAGTTTCTCTCGTGTTCTGTACAGCTGTTTTTGTTTTATATTCATGCTCAACCTGAAGTATCCATTTCCCAAGAGAAATAACTCCAAGTATAGTAAATGCTAATTATAGAGTAGTTTCCCTTATGTATTTGCATACAATTATAAAGTCTATTAATTTGAATCTCTTAAACGGCAGTGAATTTTGGACAATTTCTCACAAATGAAGAAGTGACTTGAAACGACAAAGACGTGGTTCTTAAAGTACCACCAAAATGGATCCTTTTTTCGGCAATGAAAGCAAAATAATCGTGACTCCCTGTTTTAAAATATTTGCGAAATATCAGGGAATTATCCGAGTCAAAACGAAATTCTCAGGATCTATTCATTCATTCATTAATAAATGAATGTTTTTTTTTTTTTTTTTTACTGGATGAATAAAAAACCCTGGGGAAATATTTTGTGGGGGTATATTTCCCACACCCTTTTCGATATCGCGTGTATAATACTTTTTTTAATTTGGGCGTGTTCGTCCAATTTTTTTACAGTTAAAAAAAATCTCTGAAGGAGTGAAGATATTATTTCAGTAAAAAAAAATATGCAATCCAATATCGAATGTGAACATATGGGAAATTCGGCCTGCATCTTGACGAAAACAATTCAATAAAACTCTAATTTTTTTTATGAGAATTGGCGCTTGCATAATTTAATAAAACACGTTATTTTCTTTGAGATCCGACAGAAAAAAATCTAATTAAAACGTAATAATTTATTTTTAAAAATATCACTTATAATTTTTTAGTGCAATTTGAAATTAACCCCGTTGCTGTTCATCACAAGTTTATTTTATTAAATAAAGATATATTTGAAGATGTAAAAAAATGTAAACTTTAACTTTAATATCATTTTCGAGTGTGGACATTTTTTAAAAGAATTTTATTTTATTTATTTCCTTTTAGCAACTGTTAGATTAGTTTTTTGGTATATGGATGTACAAAAGGCTAATAATTCTGATATCTCGCGTCGACTAACTACTATTCCAAATAGGAGGATTATTCTAATTTCATATCTCCCGTTCAGACAGTATATAAAAAATAATTAAATTATACGGTGTAACCCGGATATAAGAGACCCGGATATAAGAGAGATTTTCTCTGGTCCCAAATTAGAGCCTGTGTTAATAGACCAAACCCGGATATAAGAGAAACCCGGATATAAGAGACTTCTTCTCCGGTCCCGACAACTCTCTTATATCCGGGTTACACTGTACTAGGTTTAATAAAAGCGTATACAATAAAAAATGATGTTCATAAATTATTGACGATATAAGGTTAAAGAAAGTTTTAAACCTAAATAACAAATTTTTGATTATTGCACTGCTGGTTTTCTGTTATATCTTTACCTTTTCCCGCGCTTTTTCGTCAAGGGGTAAAATGGAAATCTTTCTACCATGTCCTTTGACCTTACAGGCTAGCCTGCGTAAATAAAACGTTATTTCCATTCTGTTTTAAGTAAAAAGTAATGCTTACTTTTATAAAATCCAGTTAATTAATCCTTAAATTTACTTACTAATAGACTTCGAAACATATCTCTAGGACAAATATTGGCTTTTAAAGAGAATTTTAAATTTATTGTTTACGTTTTTCGTATACCATGGCGGCTCGATGAGTGGCAAAAAAGTACTAATATTTTAAAAATGTCTAAGAACTTTATTTATATACGAAAATAAAAGTTTATTTTATTCGGATGAGATTTTACCATTATCTTTTAAATAGAACCGAAATTTATGTTCAAAGAAGGCTTTAACGTTTTCTTTGAACTTAAAATGTGTTTTTCGATTTTTGTAGAAAGTCCGTGGCGGCACCGGGTACACCTACTACCGACAATAATGCTAAGAATACCCTTGACGAAACATGTGAGTAACGAGAAAGTTTTAAGGAAAATAGTAATTACAATGGAACTGATAATTATAATCAGAAAGAGACAGCTGAAATTTTTGGGACACATAATGAGAAAAGTGGGTTTGGAGAATTTAACACTCACAGGACATTGAAAACGAGAAGCAAAGGAAAACAGCAAGTAAATGAATTTGGAAGAATGGGTGGCAGAAAAAAAGGATGATAATGGAGCAAGTTGCAAAAATGTTATGTAGATAAAAAAAACAGAAAGTTGTGGAGAGCCATGGCCACCTACGTCTTGAAAGTACATGGCATAAAAAATAAGAAACACTTAAAAATGATTTGTCATTAACCTCCGATGGTGGCCCTCAAACAAATTTTATACATTTTTTTGCAATGCACCAAGAAGGGTAGAGCTTCAGTTTATCGAATTTACCTATAAAACAAAAGATCCCCAGCATAGCTGTAAAAAATGTATAAATCCAGAGTCAGCCTACATTTTGTGATAAAAATTAATTGTGCTTCTGACCCGTAAAAGAGCTCAGTGTTCATGGACAGGTAAGTAAAAAAAGCAAATATCTTGAATACTGACTTTAAAAGCAAGTTAACTCTCTCTCTCTACTTGGATGTTTGACGCAACACAACCTTCCTATATAATTCGATTTCGACTGGCTCTGTCCTCAGCCCCTGAGATAATACCCAAAACAATTAGACAAACAAGCAGTCAGCTTATACAATGAAAGCTGTCAACAACGTAATTGTCTGACATGAGTAATGGATGTTTACGTGCAAGTCAAAAAAGAACACAGACGATAACGAACCAGTGGAGAAGGAATCTTTTTGTTTAAAGGAGAAATTTGTTTTCTCCTTACCGGATCTTTTACAGAATTATGCTGGAGCTAAAGATAATATCAGATATTGGGCAAGACATTAAAAATTATATCCTGTCCCGTCACAAGAAATCTGACAAAATGAGTAAGTTTTGTAAAGTTTTCTTTGTAAAAATTTTATTTTTTAAATATGTATTGTGAGGATTATTTCTTTTCTTTCTCACCTGTGATTTATTTATGTTTTTTTTTTAAAGGAGTCTTTACTAAAAAAAAAAAAACTGATTCAAGAAAATGATTACGAGTTTTCAAGGCAAGGTGGTTTACGTTGAGCCTAAAAGTAAAACAATGTGAGGACGTAAAAAGGATAGTGGGCATAGAAAAAAACGGGGAAAAATGAAGTCCTAATATCTTTTAAAGACAGGAATAAAAAAGATAAAAAATAAATAAATAGGGTAACAAGAGTATTGTTATTAAAAAACTGGTGGTGATTTTGTCGTCTGTTTAGTGTTCCAAATCCTGTTGTCGTGAGTGAGGACACTAAACTACTGACTTACAATCAAAATAAATTTAGTCATTTTATTTTTTGACAGTATCAGTTTTTTGCTATTTGTATTTCTATTCATACAATTAAAGAAATGTATCAGATTTTACAAGTTAAAAAGTGAACTTCCTCAGTACATACACCTGTAAAAGTAGCCATAACTGCAGTGTTTACTTTTTGATTGGCATTTTTTACACTTTGTTTTTATTACTGGTTCTGCTTAGCATTTCATATTGTAACTGACCAGGTAGCAACATTGATAATTTAGGACCCTAAATTACAAGAAAATCGCCAAAATAAAAACAATAAAACTACTTGTTGATATTGGTAAAAAAGTGAAAGTGGATAATTTATTAATTAAAAAAATAAGTTTTGATTTTTTTCCACCCAAACTAACCCAATCCTTATGTAATTTACTGAAAAATAACGAAAAAAAGAATTAGTTTTCCTCTTCATAGAATTTGCATCCACTGAGGTCTGGTGAAGAATAGTAACCAAGTCAGTATTGAGTAAAAATAAAATTTTGTTTTTCTTACCATCTTTTCCGGACAAATTTTGAGCTAATAACATTTTTTTTAAATGATTTTTGTTGATTAATTATTTGGACGCGTGTTTCACTTCAAAGTTTAATCTTCATCTGAATAACAAAAAAGGACATTGGAGTTTTTAAAATTGCATGAAACATCTTTTGGTGATCTTTTAGTTAATTAGTGTTTTTCGGGGGAATGTAAGGGCATTTTGGTCACTTACAACAAAATAGAAGTAGATACCAAGTCTATGAAAAACAAAGTAAAATCATAAGATTAAAAATAAAGCTCTGTTACTGATAGTCTTCGGGATGACATAATTTTTAATTTTTGAAAGCTGTTATTATTTTTTTGTTGTAATTAAATGAAAAAAATTGAGATAAAAAAAATGTTAACTTGACAGTTGACACTGTAAAAAAATATTTATCTTTCGTTTTTTTTTTAATTAATTTTTTTAAAATGAATCTCACGCCCACAGCAATCGTGATAGAGAGACACTGACTGCCACTAAACTACAAAAAAACAAAACAAACATTTATTTTATTTTAATAAACAATACCCCGAAATTGTAATCCCAGATTAATTGCAATTTAATTTCTCATATTAAAATTAAATAAACATTCTTTTTAGCACTGTTTTCATAAATGGCCATTCTTTCAGTTTTCAATAAAGTTGCTAAAAAAACCCAACTAGAGTCAATAATCTAAAAATTTTTGATTGCCGCATATCAATTTTTAAAAATTTTTAATATATCTTTTTTAAGCGTAATGAAAATAAGTGAATTGAATGTTTAAATGTTTTTACTTTTTTATACTTACAAAAATTCAATAAAAAAAAATTATTATTTTTTTTATTGAATTTTTTAAAATTAAAAGTAGGCTTTGAAAAAAATGTTTTTTTTTCCCCTGTTTGACTCTGGGTGGAGTTGATCATGTGAGCAAACATAATTTAATTGAATAATTGTGTTAAAAAACTGTTAAACACTAACAGTAGTAAATGAAAAAATGTTATTTATTTTTACTTTTACAGTTACTTATTGTTGCTGTTGGTAGTGTTGACGGTGGTTAGTGTGAAAAAAGAGTGATTAAAATGGAGTATTTAAAAACTGCATTTGTTACATAAATAAAAAAAATGAGGACATAGAGACATTTGATTTAAAACTCGAACCTTCTTTCTCTCGTGTCAAACTGCCACTCTTATGGTACAGAATAATACTACATATCTGTCAGGTGGCATGTTTACCTCTTACGCCTGTCTGTAACTTGTCCCCCTCTTATTAATTTTTTTTTGTTGTTGTTGGACATGTCATGTGCTAATCAAAGCGGCTTTAGGTGATAATTTTCTCTCCTCCAACGTGAAAGCTTTTGTTTATTAACCCCCCGACCTTCCTTACCTTAACCTTTCTTTCTCTTTCTCTTAAGCCCCGTTTTAAATAATTTTTACTGAAAAAAAAAAGACACAGGCGGAGAAAGAGCAATATGTTTCTTAAAAAGGTTACTAAAGTAGAAATCACCACTAATTGCCGAAAAAGAGCATCATACCATAATGAAAAAAGGGCCCCAAACTTGATGAAAAAAAACTTTTATCGTCTAAAAATATTTGTGCTATTGAGAGCAAAGGCCAAAGTATTTTTTGATTATTTTATTAAAAATTTTCATCCTTTTTAGAACATTCGAAATTTTGATTAAAAAATCTTTTTTTTTTTTTTTTTTTTTTTTTTGCTTCAGCGGAATACCATTTAACAAGCATGTCTTAACTGTGGTCACTTGTTTTGTAGATGTTTGTTAACTGACAAGTTAAAAATCGATGTATTGACAGCTTAGGTCAAGTAGAGTTATCGGACGGAAGAACAGAAGTGACAATTTTTTCGAATCTCAAATGAACTAATTTAACTACACAGTAATTTAAAAAAAAAATTAACCAATACTTTCATCAATCTTATATTTTATTGATTTTTTTTTTTTTTTTAGGTACTTTAGATTTCCGTTCGAAGATGATTTCTGGAAAAATAAAATTTAAAATACTAAGAAAATAAATTTAAAATTTCATAACTGAGGGTGAGATAAAATTTCATAAGAGAGGTACTTAATTTTTACGTACATCTCTTATGAAATTTTATGGTATTATTTTTATTTATTATCAATTTTTATATCTCGGTTATGAAAAATTTTCACATATGAATTAAGTAAAAAATTAATAATTAAAAATAATACAATAAAATTTCATAAATAAGATAGGCGCCTAATAATTATAGGTACCTCACACATTTTTATGAAATGTTATTTTTTTTAATGTGTTAATTTTTAATTTTCCTTATTTTTTTATATTAATTGTTGTGTTTCCATCCCTAGAATTGAAACTAAAAAATAAAATAATTAATAATTGTAGTATGTTTCTCACTGAAAAAACAAATTAATTAGATTTAATAAATTCAATTAAAATATTTACTGAAATAGGACGTAAAAAAAACTTGAAAATGCGACGACGATGGTCGAAGTCAGAGAATTTAATACATGTTCACAATATGAAAAAACTAACATTTTCTGAGGTCAATTTATATTGCCGTCTGGAGAAACAACTCTTAAAGCATGTGACATTAAGGACACTTATGATCATCCATATATTTGGAAAAAAAAGTTTTTATGCAGACTCAAAAACAGTGTAAAATTCTTTTTTTAAAATACACGTGTATCGCAGATTGTAATAAGCTTTCAAATTTATGATCTGTAAAGATAGATCTACTTAATAACAGCATTTCCTAAAATGCACAGATTGAAACTTAATTTTAAAATATTTAACAACTTTATCACATTTTTGTATTTAAAATTGAAAAAAAAAAAATTTTGTAAAAATTCATTCTTCATCAGAAAAATATCTTGGCTTCAGACAATATTGTCTTTAACATATATCATTCATAAAAGCCATTAAAAGCTTTTCTAATGAAATAATATCCCTATACGTAAGATGATAGTGGCCTGCTGGCGGGCCGCCGATGGCAATGCAGTCCTTTGGCGGTAGCCACTGGCAGGCCAATGCTGGACAACTAGCGGTTCACAAGTGGTAACATTGCTGAGACAAACACGCTGGCGGTCTGACAGCTGGCCACCAGCGGTAAACTCTACCGTAAACGCAAGCTGCTAATGGCCTGCTGGCCAGCCTCCTATGGCAATGTTAGCAGTCCTCTGGTGGCAGCCACTGATGAGCATCTAGTGGTCCGCCATTGGTAACATTGCCAAGAGGAACATGCCTGTGGTCTGACGGCCCACTAGCGGTAAACACTAGTGACATGCCATCCAGTGGCAGATTGGTGGTTTGCGTGTAGTTTTGTTGGGTTTTGTATGTTACAATTCAGAGGTGAATTTTGGGTAACTGTGTGATTCAATTTTACCAAAAAATCAATGATTTATATATAATGAAAATATATTTTGGTTTTTCCTGTTAATAATAACATACAGATTTTGACGATAAAAACTTTATTTTTATTAAGTTTGGGGCCTTTTTTCATCACACTATGCTGTTTTTTGGTGAATTAGTAGAGATAAAGTATCTTCCAAAAACAGTGATACCTAAGTTTAAAATGCGTTTTAAAAAGTGAAATATCTTTTTTGAATCTTTAATTTTAGTTTTAATTCCAAGCTAATTAAATTTAATATTCCAAATAACTTAAGCAAACTACTTTAACTTTGGAATATTTTCAATTTAAACTGAATTTAAATTGACTGGAATCTTTTTTTTCTCCTTTATCAGTTCTGAAATTCTAAGATATTTGTCACGTCCATATTGATTGACAGATCTGTCAACACAAAATAATTCTCTTTGTTAAAAAATCATTCAAAAATAAAATATACTTTTTTGAAACATTATTTTAGAAAATTTAGATAAGTTTAATTAATCTGAATTGAAACAGATATTACTTACATTTAGTTTAAAATATTGCAGAAAATCATTTTTTTTCAAATACACAGTGGGTGTTTTAATGATGTGTTGAGTAATTTAATGACAGCCTAATATTTGGAAAATTTAAGTAAGGGGGACAGAACTGAAAGAAGTTACTTGATGAATACAATTACTTATAAAGATGCTTGTTGAGAAAATGCTAGAAAAGTACCTCTCAAACTTTTTGATAATCTCATGTATGGACATCAGTATTTACAAAACTTGATATGTTTTCGCACGAACAAAAACAATTCAAAATTTTTTTTAAATAATGGGGTTCATTGAGTTGTATTGAGCTTTTTCATTTATGATTAGTAAATCCAGTTTTAATTTAATAACAGTATTACTTAACTTCTATAAATTAATATAGAATTTTAAATGTTTATAAATAATTCTAATTAAAATTTAAAAAAATAATTAAAGCAATTCTTGTAAAAATTCATTTTTCATAAAATTTTTTTCTTAAGACAAATAGTGTCCATGATATATTTTATTCATAAAAACAAAAGCTTTTCTAATTAAAAAAATTCTTAGTTTTATTGGATTTTTTATTTTATGATTCAGTTCAGATTTTCAACAACTGAAAATCATATTTGACAAAAATATTTGATGATTTAAATTCTCCAATGACTTGTCCTTATAACAAATATAAACATTAAGTGATACAAAAAAAATTTCTTGAAATTTCATAAAATTTAATAAATGTGGAGAACAGATGTAAAACAAAAAAAATTTTTTACCCAGATTTTCTAAAATGAAACATTAAAAAAAATAACTTTATTCACTTCTAAATAGGTTCTGAAAATTTCATTAAAAACTGATCATTATCTGATTTTTGCAAGAATTTCCAAATCAAAGTGTTTTTCACATTCTGAAATTTCTCATAAAAATTTAAGGTTCTTTATTGAGGCCAGAAAAACAAGATTTTTTACCAAAATTTCTAAGATTCCAAAAAGGATAAAAAAATTTATTTTTACATAAAAATATCCTTTGATTTTTCCTCTTAGTAATAACATAAAAATTATCCATATCATTGCAACATGCTAATATTTTATGTTATCTTATGAAAATCAGTAATATTCATTTTTATAATAAGCTTTAATCAAGTCATGTCATACAATAAACCTGAAAAATAAAATAGTCAATAACAGAATAACAAATTATATAAGAAATAATACATCCTAATATGTCATCTCAACAAGCTGTGATTAGGACAACAGTGTAATTATTGACAAAAACTGTAACACCTTGGAAGCTTTTTTCATTAGCCACAACTGCTATTCTTAGAAACTATTTTAGCATAAGTATTTTTATTGGCTACAACTATTATACCTTGGAAGCCATTTTAGAGTATTTTTATTGGCCACAACTGTAACATTTTGTAAGCCAATTTGGAGTAAGCATTTTTCTTTTATTTTTTTAATGAATTTTCTGGTTTGAAATCTCTTTTCTTTCTCTAGGTTATAAATGATAGAATATCATGTTTATGCTCAATCAATCATTTTAGATCATGGATTAATGGATTTCTTTGTATTGTCTATAACTTTGAGAAATATCCTTAACATTCCAGCTTTTTAATCTCATTTTCTTGTTTTTAATCTTGCCAACACAATATTTTGGAAATCCATTTTGTATTTCTGCTAAGATGACTTTTAAAAATATTCTGTTTGCTAGACATTTTTTTTTGCATTACACTACCAGAAGAAAGTGAGCCTCTCTTTCTATATGAACAGTACAGCTAAAGTAGGCTGTAGAATGAATCTGCCAAAACACTGTGCTGACAAAATCAAAGACATGGAGATTAAATTGTATGAAAAAAAAAAGTAAGTTGCTTTGTGTTTTGGCTGCAGCCTTTTCATACATCCTTTCAGATAGCAGGTCTAAAAAGTGTATAAGGTTTAAAATCTTCTAATGGTATGTCTACTGATATTAATTTGCATAATAAAATATTCTGTTTATATCATGTCTCTTGTTTGAAAAGTTTGAGTTGTTTCTTTACTTTTGCAATCTTTCCGCACCTACTCACCCCAACTGAGACAAAAACCTTATTGGAATTAGCACTCAGTTGGCACAGAGAAATTGGTAAACAATAGAACCAGCCAAAACTAGTTTGTGAAACTCTTAACCTGCTACCCACACTAGTCAATTTAAAAATGTGATGATTCATTAGTATGTAATACTTGCAGTCAAAGTTGGGTAACAAATCAACACTCTATAGACACAATTAGGTACTTACAATCATAGCAGATTTGCAATGCAGGTCACTGAGCTAAAAGATACAACCTAGTGCCATGGACTTATGTCTTTTTTTTTAATCATTTCACCCCAAGCAAAGTCATAAAGCCACTAAGACACAAGTGGTTACTGAGTGTGAAAGAATGTGAGAATAAAGAAAATATTAATGAAGAAAGAAAACAGTAAAAGAACAAGAATTAAGATTGAAGATAACAATTGACAATACATTTAAATTTTTGAAGATCAAAGTTGGCTGGGAAGCAAGAAGCCAGAAGAGAGTTCCATAAGTGAGAAGTGTGAGAGAAGAAACTGTTAGCATAGAACTTATGGTTACATGTAGCCATTTCAACTGTAAAATCATGAGACCTTGCCACTAATCTAGTACTGCATTTAAATTTATAAAGTCTAGGTACCAAAGGTGAAAGCTCATCAGAACATGAAAATATTTATAGAAAAGGCATAGGGAAGCTTTGTTATGGCAGTGGGAAAGAAACTGAAGCTGAGATGCCAGGTCACAACCAATTACATTGCAGTTTGTTCTTTGTATTTTATAAAAAATCTCTAAATATATAGCAGAAACACTAGAACAGATGTGGCAGCAATATTCAATGCATGCTGATATGAACTTATAAATAGTTATAAAATTAGTAGTGGGGTTAGTACATACTTTGTTAGTAAATACAGGGTGTTTCAAAAGTCATGCGACAATTGTCAGAAAATATACACTTGTGAAATAGCAATCAGGGAAAATTTGCATGATATCATCTTCTATAGATCAACCAATAAAATTTCTTAATAATATATTGTCATACAGAAACATGATTCCATTTGGTAAATAAATATGAAATTTACAAGTTTATCAATAGTAATATAACTTTTGGAACACCCTGTACAACAAATGAATCATAGTCATTCTTAATACCAGTTTATATAATGTGGGATGGTTCATGATATCAAATTTTAATTTTATCTGTTTAATTTTATGATGATATCAAAATGTATTTATTACTCACTGTATTTGCTGGCATCAAGGATACTTGCTAAGTTTAAAGTGCAATTTTTTTGAGAAAAAAGAATAAACATGAAAATAAGGTCTCAGCATTTCCCCCTGCCTTACCAAAATGTTTTGTAGGTGGTTTAGCAACATGTAGATTATCTTGACTACATGAACTAGTACACTACCAGAAGAAAGTGAGCCTCTCTTTCTATATGAACAGTACAGCTAAAGTAGGCTGTAGAATGAATCTGCCAAAACACTGTGCTGATCCACTGTGCCATGTGTCCTCAAGGACACATGGCACAGTGGATAAAGGCGTTGGTTAGATCTAGTGACAGACCCAAAGAGTGTGAGTTCAATACCCGGTTAAGGCAGTGGAGAACTTTCAGAGGGAAAATTAGCAGGAGATAACTGATAACTGACATCTATCAAACATGGCACGTGGAACTAGAACAGTCTACCCCAGTGATCGAAGTAAAGGGTTCAGTTCGAAATTCCAACCACCTGAAGAAGGCCGGAGCATACAACGGCTGAAACGTTGTGACAAATATGGCGACAAAGATGAGGACAATAGTGCAAATAATGTAAATACTGTACATAATACCTCATCTCAGAAATATAGACAGACTCTACATGAACTAGATTTTATCATTTTAAAAAGTGGTACCAACATGTTTTCAATCTGTCAGGCTTGTACAGGTAACAGGTGAACAGGTAAAGAGCGGGTAACATAAAAATGGTAAAAATAATGAGAACAAAATAGGAAAACCCTGTTAATGTTTATCATATTGTAACAAGTTGGTGTGGCTTAGTTCAACAGTTGCCAACTAGGATATTCATTGAGATGGAGTGGTGCTACCTGTGTCTAACTTCCTTGATACTTTTACTTTGTTGGCTCCCTTACCCTAGTCTGCCATGGAAGCATTCTGTACGTATACATATTTTTTATTATACTTTGTTTCTTTACTACCTTAAACAGTGTATAATTTATAAATTTAATTAAGGGATCACATACAGGAATTCAGTTAACCGTCTGGCATAAATAACATTCCTCTGGGGTTAGCATAGATTAAACAAAAACCCTAACCTTTGTCCCTAAGGATGCACAACAAATTTTCAAGACTTATTTCAGAAAAAAAACTACTCCCCTGAGGCTGTCAAATACAGTAAGTACATTAAAAATTCTGTTACCCTGGTTCATGTGTTGCCATTTTCCAGATGCTGATCAGAAAGAATTTTTTTCTGCGTTAGAAAGAAAAACCCAAAATATAAAAACATTAATTTTTTTTTTTTTTAAGGCAATTCACCCCAATTTGGAAAAAAATCAGTTTGGTTTGCACAATTGCTAGGCTTTTACAGCCCCTATGTCACCATTGCCATAACGTTGCATTCCACTGTTGTTTTAATGGAAGTGTTGAAAAGTTGAGGTTCCTCGTTGCCAATATTTTATATTACTTTGTGGTATATCTCATGAATTCTTGGTAACTTACTCTCCTGGAAACTATCTAAGAATCATCTAAAAGACACCCTCTCATTGTCTCTGTAGATTTCTTTATATATTAAATCCCCTATCCCATGTCTCTTACTGGACCAGTCAGTTAATCAATTGATACCCAACATGTAACAGTTGTCCTATGATGCAATATGCAAATAATTGTTATGGAATATTTATATGTTTTCATTGCTTATTTTTTATATTATAAGTTACAGGTTTCATTTTCATTATTTAGGTGATGTTCCTCTTAATTTGCGGTTGATTAACCAGGAAAAAGATGGTAGTATTTTGTTTACCTGGGATGAGAAACAACCTGAAGATGTAAGTACATGAGTATTGACTTATTTTATTAATGATTTTCTAAGAAAATGAGCAATGCTTATTGAATTTTCTTCTTTTAATTAGGTATCTTCTTTCCTCTTGTGCAGGTCCTGTAAGGGTTATCAGTGTAGAAAGTAGAATTGTCATGCTGAGTTCAAATCCTGATCAAATCTCTTTCATTTACTTTGCACTAGTGGCCTGGGAAAAAGCATGATTACATTTTCTGCCAATACGGGCTAATTAACAGATTGGGCTCTATTGCATTTGGTGGCAACCAGTCTATGAGAAATAAAGAAGAATTTAAACTCCTGTAAAAAATAAGGTAGACTGGGAGCTTTAGACTTTAGGAAGGCAACCAGTCTATGCGAAAGAAAATTCTGAATTCAAACTCCTGTCAAAAATAAGGCAGACCGGGAGCTTTAGACTTTAGGAAGGCCACAAGTCAAGGAGAACTCTGAATTCAAAACCAGCTTGAAGAGGCATGAGATTCATCAAGCTGTCTTGCCCTAGATACATCCACTGCTGCTATGGAAGCAGTACATGTTGTCAATATCCAGTTATGCTTAAGTTGTTTCACTTTCCAAATTCCCATAAATAAATAATCTTTACTGGGTTAATTACTTTATATCTTCAATGATGCTATGGTGTGAGGATCACTTCCAAAGTATGACCTCCAGTTTTATTAGAGCACAACATCAGATGCATGGCACGTGGAACTAGAACAATCAACTCCATTGGATGAAATAAAGGGTTCAGTTCGAAATTACAATCACCTGAAGAAGGCCGGAGTGTACAATGGACAAAACATTGTGAATATGGCAACAAAATGAGGACAACAGTCCAAACAATGTAAATAATGTTAATATGTGCACAGTTGAAAGGAAAGGAAAAGATATTAAAAATGTAGCTATTAAGAATGTGCTTGTCTTTGTGTGTGATATGCATGCATGTGTGTAAGAGTTCAGTTGTCAGTTGACTGGGAAAACAGACATGCCTCAGTAGGGATGTCCTTATCTACATCCTATTACATCTTTGTGCAAGAGGATGAAAGAAAAAGAGGAAGGAAATGTTTGTCTTTTATAGACTTAACAGTGCCACCTAACAGACATTTGGCAAACCCAAGTGCGGTAACCCACAGATATCTGCTAGTTTCTATTAGTGGTTTATACATGAATCAAAAGTTTTAGCTATCAAAACTCATCCAGTTGTTATATTACTGATCTCTGGCTCACAATATTTGTTCAGATTGTTGAATGCTTATGTTTCCTGTGCTTTGCTCAGAAGTAATTTTTTGTTTATTTAATCTCTTGTTCATATTGATGATTCAAAATGAAGCTTATTAATATCTTCTTTAAAAACAAAATCTTAATAAATGTTTTAATTGTAACATTTAGGATGTGCCAAGGACCTATATTGGATTATTCTGTCATGATTCAAAGAACCATCAGGTAAATGCCTAAAATTTTAAATTCCATGTTCTTATAATATTTGCTTGAATCCTTAAACAGAAAACTAATTCATTTAATTTAATCTAATCTAATAATACTGAGAAATTTCTAACATGCTTGAAGGTCTCTAAATACCACAAAAGTGTTGCAGAGGACAAAAATAGTCTAGTACATCCTTTGTCAACCACTGTAAAATTCTTTTCTTGCATAGTCACCTAAAAGAAGGGAGTTAATTCATTGTCCTTACAATTTTCACTGAAAATGCAGGTTGTGAAAATGAAGCCATTTCAATATATATGATGAAATGTATGAACATTTATCATCTGTAATATTAAAATTTAATTAAAAAAAAAAAGAAGGACAATTCTTTTTCCAAAGTAATGTTTATTAGTTTTAAATTAATAGTTAAGACTTGTCCCATGGTTGGGTGGAAAAGAGATTTTTGTGATGTGCTATTAACCTTTTATGGCTTGGATATATGTCTTAAAATATGTTCCATTAGTGAAACAATACATATTAAAAGGTTAAAATAATATAAAAAAATCAACAGGTCTTACACTGTTGTTTTCGTTCCCATTCATTCTTTTATCTACTTTATTAATAAGTATTTACTGATTAAAAAAACTGAAATAGACCATAACAGCCATTTGAATTGCAATAGTACATGCTAATATCCTTCAACTATAAATGTTATAGATTTATAAGATGAAAATTAAACAAATGCAGACTCATTGATATACACCATGGGTCATTTGCTGTGCTTCTCTTTCTCTCTTTTTCTCTCTTTCTCTCTCTCCATATATATATATATATATATATATATATATATATATAGTCATCCACAGACAGAGTGTTTTGCTGTATTACACCTCCAAAGTGTGGTTAGATGTCCGATTGCTTCTTCAAGCCGAGATCAAAACCCAGCTGATATCTTACTTCTAGGACATCATTGCATGTCAGAAAGAAAGGGAATTTTAATGTTTTCATTATATAAAATACGCCACCGGCTCGGAGAACTCAATTCATACTTGAAGAGTAATATATATATATATATATATATATATATATATATATATATATAACTGAATTACAATTAATGAAACCCAAATAAATTACCCCATACAGATAGCCATTTCATCCATGGGAAAATTATTTCCCTAGATTTGTCAATGCAGATACATTTGTTAACATTTGTTGCATTGACAAGTCCAGGGAAATGGTTTTCCTATGGATGAAATGGCTATCTGTATGGGGTAATTTGTTTGGATCTCATTAATTGTAATTCATTTATATATACTATATAATAAAATTATATTGAGCTCGCTTTTGTAGATCAGTTTTAATATTTTATATTGATAGGACCTACTTGGATTACTTACCCATGGATTCTTTTATCTGTGTGTGTGTGTATATATATATATATATATATATATATATATATATATATATATATATATATATATATATGGATTTTTTGCCTATATATATATATATATATCTATATATATTCAGCGAACAAAATACAAAAACAGTCTGCGTGTTCACAGCACAGCAAACAAAAAGTATTTGCTACACAATCCAACATTGAATACAGCGACCAAATGCGCACCATGACACAATTCACTCTGTCAGAAATTTTCAAACAGCATTCTGTACTGCTTGACATTCACACCAGAAGCTCCAATATGAACATTTCAGAGTGTTTGGATGTCAATCTAAGGACAGTGCAGAGGATTTGGAAAGAGTTGGATGCATATAATGGTGATTACAAAGGTATGGCAGTCTGGAAAACTCACTCTGATTCTAATAAGTAAAGAACTCTTGAATTTGTTGGTGAGCACCCCAGACTCAACATGGAGGCTTACATCAAATGCCTTGAGGAAGTAGTGCTGCCCTGTGTCAAGAGGGTGGCTGCTAGAAGACCCTATATCTGGCAACAGTACTCTGCACCATGCCATACATGCAGGAGAACCCACATGGCTGTCAGACAATTTCTGCAACTGCATCATCTCTTAAATCTGGCTACTTAACTCCCCAGACTGCAATCTCCTTGATTATTATGTGTGAGGCACAGTTGAGCGAAAGACTAACAAAATTCCTTGTAGCAACAAAGATGAACTGAAGGCAAGGATTATGGCAGCATTCACCAACTTAAACAAGGAGACTGTCCAGAATAGTTACAGGAGATTCCAAAATTGTCTGGAGGCCAAGGTTGAAGCCAATGGCAATTGTATTGAATAAATTTACTCTTTAGTATTTCAGGATATTTTTGTGTAATTTTGGTAAATATATAAGTTAAAATGAGATGTCAGTGTTATATTCATTTTTGCATAATTTAGACTATTTATTCTTCACACCTGATATATATATATATATATATTGTGGATATTAAAATTAGTACTGTATGGTGTCTGGCAGTATCAGGCCATAAGCGATCCTCACCCCATGTCTAATGGCGATTTCTATGTTTGTGTTCTTTAAATTTAGAAAACACTGTATGCCCAATATTGAGCACTTTTCGACCATAAACATACCAAATTTTAAACAATGTAATTATATATATTTGTATTATTTATATATCTTTAACATCTATGCTTTCTTGTTGCAATTGTGTAGTGAATGATATTTATTTTTCAGATTGTATGGACCTTTAACCAAGTGGAATATGTTGCCAGTTGTTCCATTAACCAGCACCATACTCTTGTTGGTACTTATTCATTTAGTTTCTTAACTATTCTCTTTATTTTTCCTTTTGTATGAAACTTTTACTTTCTTAGTCTTTTGAAACATCTTTTCTTTTTATGTGCCATGTCCTTTCAGGATGTAGTTGATTATGGCTCTCCACCTCCCTCTATCCCTTGCAGATCTCAACAAGTTTCTTCACTCTGCTTCCTTCCCCAGACCACATTCTGTCATCCATTTGCTTAAGCACACCAGGTATGTCCCTTGTCTCTCTTTCCCTCATGAGTATCAGATTCTTCAGGCTCTCCTTCCTCATTATGTGTCCCAGGAACATCAGCTGCCTCTTTCTGATGTTAAGTATAAGCCTCCTCCTTGTTTGCAACCTCTCTAAGACCTTATCATTGCTCACATGCTTAGTCCATGATATACTTAGCTTCCTATCTGTAGAACCACACCTCTGTTGACTTGAGTTTTACCTTCATCTTTGAGGAAATTGTCCAACATTTGTTGCTGTAAAGAAGGATAAATGTTGCATAACAGCTCAGTATTCTTTTCTTTGTTACCAAAGAAATCCTCCTGTCTTGTAATACTCTGCCCAGCTTTTAGAATTGTCCTTTTAAAACTACTGACATTTATTCCCTTTCATGATTATCACAATATTTTTTCACAAAATTTATTGCATGGGCTACTGCTGATTGTTGCTGGCTTTATTTTGACGGTCAAATATAAGGCATTTACTACTAATCACTTTTGGGTGAAAGGGAAGGTGTTGTTCAGCCAACAGTAGGTGAGAGAAAGAAAGAGCAAATGATTCTTCCCATACCCAAAATGAAGAATAAAAGAAAATTTTTAAGCAAATTTAAAGACAATTTAAGAGCAACAATGATTTTAGTGAAGGAGGAGAAAATGTTCTTAGAATGGTTGGAATGCTCATAAATAGTCTAGAGAAATAATGTTTGGAAAAGTCTATGTGAGTGTATACATAATATATTTAAATGTGAAGATATATGTATATATTATGTGAGTGTATGTGTATATATATATATATTTATGGATAGAATTAACTCACTTTGGAAATTTCTTTTTGTGTGGTTGATGTAGTTGGGTGTTTGGGCAAGTGTTTTATCTTGCTTGGGTCATTCTCACTGTATGGTGTGAGTGTCTAAATGAGATGGCTTTCTTTGGTGTGGTGTGAGTAATAATACATTTTCAAATGCCCTCTAAAATTTCATCATCTAAAAATAAACACATAAAAGCAGATTAGGTGTCATCTTCACACTGACATTATAATGAGCACACCACATGACTCTTCTGAACCAATGGAAACACAACAAAAAATATTAAATTTTAGTTTTTGATTGAAGCCTATTTCTAGCTTATATAAGAATGGAACAAAAGTCACAAGAGGACTCACAAAAAGCACACACAGGAGTGCACACATTTCTTTTTTTTTTCTCATGAGATTGTTTTTTGATATAAACAGCTGTTTATATAAGTTTCAAAGTTAAAAATATTACTTCTAAAACACAGATCAACTAATTACTATGATTAATAGTACATGCTTTATATGTAAAATCAACACATATGTACTGCTGCATATGGGAACTGCCCAGTCTTCACCCATCCTGGGTAGGACGATAAACTATATCCACGTCCTGGGTAAGATGATAAACTACATCTGACAGCAAGGACTCTGTTCAGGAGGTTTTGAGGAGTGTGGAACCACCTCTTAATTGCCGGTGTTACCAGGTCCACCCTGACCTGGGGTGGTAGTACTTGTTAGGGTCCCAGCTATGGGTAAATAGTTAACCCCCAAACTGGGGTCAAAACATTATGAAAGTGTAAAAATAGGTTTTAATACCAGAAATATTTTGTAAAAAATCATTACCAGCAATAAATTTTTGATAAAAATTATTACCAGCAATAAATTTTTGAAGAAAAATTATTACCAGCAATACATTATTACCAGCTATACATATTTGAAAGAAAAAATTACCAGCAATACATTTTTGAAAGGACATATTACTAGCAATAAAAATCTTGTCAGCATTAAATAACCCATTGAGGTTGATATGCTGTAAAACAAAATAAACCAAACCAAACCAAACCCAGTCTTCACTTTCCATTCTCAATAGAGTTCAAAACAGCCTCCATATCCTTGAAGGTGACAAATTATTTTCCACCCTACAGTGCCTTTCTCACAGACAAAATATCAGAAGCCTCTCACTGCTTTATCGCTATTTCTATGGAGATTTTTTCAGATGTACTACACTCTTTAGTTCTACTAGTCCTCTACCTTCATGGCTGAGACCTGCCATGCCATGAACATTGTAGTGATCCACCCTCATACCCTTTGTATTCCCTTGGTGAGATGTAAGTTCCACTTGAGCAGCTTCTTCCCACGAACCACTGCCTTGTGGAAACCACTCTCAAGAGGTTGCTTCCCCAATCACAACAATCTTAACCTGTTCAAGTCTACGATTAATTGTTACCTTTCACATATATCTGCATAAGCTGTGCCTCTTACTCTGTAAACCTCTACCTCGAGTAGCCTTCATGCTTTGTACAGGGTGAACATCATTGTAAAAAAAAAAATGAATAATTTGTAACTATTGTTCTAAAGGTATGATGGTGTAATTGATAGTGGCTTCGGTTGAGGAATCAGAGAGTTGAGTTTGAATTCCAGTTGATTTTGTTACATTCACTTACATGTAAATACCCTTTTTTCTCCCCGTCTATGGGTAAATTATCAGGATAGACTGGGTGCTATAGCCTTGGGTTGTAACTGGTCTAGTACAACTCTGAATTCAAAACCTTTAACTATGGGTTAAATAGCCTCACAAATCAGCAATTGGCCAAGCATGATGAGTATGGCTACACCCCTGAAGACATAACAATCAGGGAGGGGTTTCTCCAATAGGAGTGAGAAGCCCCCGCCCTGATTTGGATTTGGATTGTTCTAGTGTTGAGAATGCTTGTGTCTTACTTCCACATGTATTCAATGTTAAATGAACATGATTGGTATTATTTACATGTTAATAATAGTATGTTTCAGTATTCTAAATTATGAGTCTTGTAAAAATATATTTTCTACTTATATAATATTTTGTCTTTTTGTTTAGTTAATGTGCTTATGTTACTAATATCTACTAATATTTTTTTTTAACCATTTTAAATTGTTTACCAAGTCTATGACTTTCTCTGCTTGACTATTTTTTATTATAGATTCATAAAGATAAGTTTCACTTTTTCCATATAATAAAATTATAAATTGCTTTAATGGAACAAAAATGCATAAATCTTAAAAAGTAAAAGTACACAAACATAAAAGAAACGTTTTTTTCTTAAAATAGAAATATTTTGACTGGTCCAATGAATATAAGTGTGATCACGTGATGTAGGCTATGCTATGAATATGGCTATGCTTAACATGGCCTCATCTAAGAAATATATTTTTGTATGTGTAATCTGAAGTGCTTAAAGATTAGAGACAGCTGTATGTTAGAAGGTTTTCCTCTCTCCCATTTTTAGAAATGAACTCCACCAGTTGACACATATGTGATGTAATAGGTAAATAAGTAGTGTAGCCGTGGAAGTGAAGCAGGTAAAGAGTTAGTGTAGCTGTGGCAGCCATGGGATATAAACAGGATTTAACACCACTGAATCACAGAATGATTGTTCATGTAAAAAGGATGAAACACCACATTAACAGTTGCTTGAGGTTTTCAAGCAGCAGTAGAAAGGACATATCAGGAATGTGTAACCTGGACAAATATCAGTCATATGTAAAAACTGCAGGTGTCTACAGATGAAGTAAGAATGGAACTGCTGGTGACTGACAAGGATGGTAACCACCAGAGAAGAATATTGTCTGAAATCACATCCCAATTCATAGTGATCAATCCCTTGATTAAGGCATTGTACAGAATATATTACATTTCTTAGTTTTTTTTTTTTATAGTCACTGACTAACAAAGATACCATTATTAACACCATAGCATTGGTTATTTCAGAATGAGAGAATATGTTTACAGTTAAGTTCACTGCCATCAATTCATGCCATCAAATCACGATGCAGAAACTTCACTTTATAAATTCATTAGATTTTATAACTAATAATCTTATAATTCAGTTAGTCAGTTATGTGCCATGTGTGATACATGCTTAGGCGATCATGTATCTTTCGATATATGACTGACGAGGCAGATATTTCCTGCAGTAGGTTGCCATTTCTTTCTGCAGTAGACCAATTGCCATCCAAGGTTATAGAACCCAGTCTGTCCTGCTATTTACCCATAGCTGGGGGGGGAGAAGAGGATTCATACCTTTCCTAAGGGTATTAGCATGTAAGTGAATGTAATGGATTCAAATGGAATTCAAACTCGGCTTTCCGATTCCTCAATCTGATCCACTATCCATTACTCCACTGTGCCTTTTATAATTAATTTTATAATTAATATATATGTCTAGAAAAACAATGTAAAGGACAAATTATCATGACATTTATTTAACATGTACGAGTGCATGGGCACATGCACACACATAGACTATGACAAGAAACTTGTACCAATCAGCTAAGTGATGGGCAGTCACGACATATCCTCTCAAAGCATCACACTTGTATTTTCTTTCTTGGGTTGATTGTCCCTTCATTAAGGGTGCTGGAGGTAGATGTTTTCTGGGTTTTGGTATAACCTCCTGATAGTCAGGGATACAAACTTTTCAGTAACTCTGAAAGAATCTATCCTATCAGCAGGTGTATAATCCCGGGGATATTGTACTGCCTTTTTGTGAATGGTTTCTAGACCGTGTAATGGTCTCTGGTGGAGCCACTCACTGCTATGATAAAGGGTACAGCTATGACCGTATCTCTGGATGATTCTCTCCAAGGTATTTATCCATGCAATTCCTGTGGTTGTGTCTGCATTGTGATAGAATAACCTGCCACCCCCATGAGTGGCGGCACTATAGGTGGTAACCAACTATAAGTATCAGTTAGGACAGTGGACAGCAGAGAGTTGAGCTGGGATCTGCGAGACTAGCGGCCTTCTGATAGCAGCATGCACACAACTGTACTGACTTGTGACGACCATGCACATAACTATTTCTTTCTTGCTTGTTGTACTGGTTTCTACAATAAACCTGTTACTATTTATCCAATGTGTTTGTCCATTCCATATTCCTATTAGCATGGAATATAACAGTCTGTTTCTCTGGCTATGAAAATGAGGAACTTGATCTCCCATATATGTACTTTCGTGTAGCACTTATCCATAGTTCCACATTTGTCTTTGCTATCTACTGTCCTTAGGACGGTAATCTTCAATCAAATATCTGAGAAGATTAATAATATCCTCAATCAATTCACCTCGGCAGGCTTTTATATCTGCTGTGACTTCAATATCAGTCATGAAGGGTGGCTAGTCTATTCCATTAATGTTGAAGGCAGCTATTTTAGAGACTTCTCCATTGCCTATGAGCTAACCCAGATCATCGGAGAACCTACCTGGATACAACTTGACATCAAGCAAACCTCCTTGACCTCTTCCTAACCTCCTGCCCTGACAAATGTTTATCAAAAATTTTACCTCCACCAGGCATGTTAGACCATTCCCTAATCAGTGTCCAAATTGATGCCAAACCTAAGGTATCCTCTGACATACCATTCCATAGAACAATCTTTCACTATGCAAAGGCAGACTGGGGCAGCTTCTGATCCTACATGGTGGAAGCTTACCTCCCAACCTTCTTCAAGCACGCTGCCTCAAAAACTGCTTCCTTTGTCTCTGATAGGATCCTTTCTGGAATGGAGAGTTTTATACCCTAAAAAAATTCCAAAAACCAAACAGTCATCCCTGGTTCACCCATGAATGTGCTGCAGCCATAACTCACTGAAACCATTACTTCAATATCTATTACAATGAGCGATGTTGTTCAGCCCTCACTGCATTCAGAACTGCCTGTAATCGCTGCAAAAAGTTCTAGAAAATGCCAAGTGCAGCTACACATGAGCAGTCCAGACCAAAGTTGAATATAAACAAATTGGTTCCTGAAGAATTCTGGAAGATCACCAGCCAAATCATGAACAGAGGCAAAGCGGCTATGCTCAGAATTATAAATGTCATATCCTCCTCAACAGGTAAGGCAAACCTCTTCACCTCCATCTTTGCCTCCAACTCAACATTAGATGACAAAGACCACCCCTCCCAAGTTCCCATGTCTCACAGAGCACAATCTCAGTATATATATATATATATATATATATATATATATATATATATATATATATATATAAACTAATCAGGAACTCTAAAGAGATGTAGATCAGTTCTGTTATTGAAAGTTTCCTGTTAAGTGATAGATCTAAGTTCAAATACAGGAAACCTCTTCCTAAATTTATACCTATCTGCATGCAGTAAAAAAAAGAAAGAATAGATGAAAAAAAATCCCCATGAAACAGATTGCCCACAAGAAGCAAGAAGGGAATAGAAAATAAATTTAAAAAAAACATATACTAATCAACCAAATCCCAGGTTAGGACATGGTACTAATCCAGAAAGGTGGAGATGAAAGTCTCAAGTGGACAGTAAAATATATACGTAATAATATCTCTGGTGTAGAGATGTTTTTTAAGGACTCACTACATTGACTTGAAGAGGAAAAAAACCTCATTAGATAAATATGCTTACTTTGTTCTGGTATTTTCTGATTAAAACATTAATATAATAAAAACTAATTAAATGTTTCTTTGATTTTTCAGCCTTTACCATTTTAAATCAAAATGAAGAAGGATTGGAAGGATATGGTAAGGTATTTTTTTTTTATGATCTGTAATATTGCCAGCCAATGAGAAAAGGGCTTATGTTGAATCACTATCAGTACTCTTCTGAATATATCCATGGGTGGGGTTGTTGGAGTGGCACCAACAGAAACTTTTCTCTGTCTGAATTTCTGGGATTTTTTTTTTTAATCAGTATCATCTCATGGAAGGCAGCAGAGCCACTAAAACACAAGCGGTTACAGGGTGTGGAAGAATTAGGAACAGAAGCATTAATAATGAGCAGGAAGAGAAAAAAGTAATCAGGAGAACAGTAGATAGAGACTGACATTGCATTTAAATTTTTACAGATTAAAGTTGGCTGGAAAGCATGGAAAAGAAACTGTTAGCATAGAACTTAACAACTACATCTAACCAGATCAACTGTAAATTGGTGAGATCTTGACACCAATCTAGTACTACACAGTAATTAAAAAAGTCTAGGTACCATAGCGAAGAGCTTAGCTGAATAATTACCATGAAAGTATTTATAGAAAAGGCACAAAGAGGCAATCACAGCAGAGGGAAAGCGACTGAAACCTAGCTGCCAGATCAGGCCCATAATATTGCTGATTCGTCTTTGGATCTTATCAAGGAGTTCAAGGTAATTAGCAGGGGCACTAGACCATATGTCATAGCGATATTCTAAGCATTGATGAATGATAAACATAGATATGTAAGATAGATTCGGGAGAGAAAAATTGTCTCGCATGACATTATTTATACATAATACATTATATTAATAATATAATATTATTATATATACATTATTTACATGTGGACTGTTGTCCTGATTTTTGTTGTTGTTATCACAACATATTGGCTGTTGGGCCCTCTGGTGTTCAGATGTGTATTGATATGGGTAACCTACAGGGAATTTCAAAATGAAATCTTTATTTCAGTGGTTCTCAGTCAATAGTGTAGTGTTACTGACTCACAGGAAATAGTATGCACTCAAGACCCTCATGGGTAATAGCTGTAGCTATTTATAGTCTTTGTGACTTCATATGCAAATGAGTAACCTCACAACATTTTTTTTACCCAAGGACCACTTTTACTCTTAATTTTTTTGGTCAACCTCCCCATGACCGTTCAATGAAAAAAAAGCTCATTTTATTTTTTACTTATAGATACAATAGTTTAGGAATTGTATTAGAGAAATAGTAAATGTATTTGCTTTATTTTAAAGTAATATTGAAAATAAATTTGTATTTAACAATTAAATTCTATGGAACGTTTATGTACGCTAGTAAAATAACATAATAAACCATTTTAAAATATGTGAGTAATTAATAAATTTTTAAAAAATCCAGATTTATTCAATGAAATCCTTGTGGTTGATGCTTTTGAAGAGCTTAATACTGTTAATCCTTCCTTTATATATAATCTTTATATAATTTATATATTAAATTAATTTTATTATTAATATTTTATTTTTTAATATTTTATATTCATTTATATTAATATATTAATAATTTATTTTATTAATATGAATATTATTAATATATTAAATTAATTTATATAATAAATTATAATCTTTTATATAATTTTTTATATATAATCCTTCCTTCATATATCATTCTCAGTTTTTGTTCAACTTTTATAATCAAAACATCTGGTAGAATAAATGGGACACTGACTTACATTGCTTGATCTTGTTTTCTGCTAGTTTTAGAGTTGTTTTTCTATTTTTAGTATTTTAACATGGTGTAGATTACCCTAGAAATTCCAATTCTCAGTTGTAACAACCATTTTAAAGTGAAATTGCTCAATGGAACCATTAAAATATTACTGTGAACACCAATTATCTTATTTTTTATGGAACCCCACTATTAAACCCTGGTTGAGAATTACTGCTTTATTTAATCTACGAGAACAATTTCAGTTCAAAATTCTCTGTTGGTTTACCCGATGAAGGCTGAAATGCACAATTTCCAAAATGTGATAACAACAACAAAGATGAGGACAATAGTCCACATGTAAATAATAAAATATTTTCTATTTTTGAAACTTATATTGCCATTTCTTAATCTTTTGAAAAGGTAGAAACTCAAGATTCCACTGTCTGTCATTCTAAATTAAAAACATTTTCTCAAGAATTTGACCTAAAATTCTTCATTTGAAAAGAAATTATTTAAGTGAGTCAGTGTTTCCATAGGCTCAATGTTTCCATAGCCTAAACTGAACAAAGTATTTATTTTACATAACAAATAAATATTTATCAACATAATCTCTTTCCTTGTCAGTGAACATAATATAGTATTTTGCTATAGATTGAAAATTTCAGATCAAAATCCAGCTCCTAATGCTGTCAGGCTATGGACTTATTGATCCATCCTTGTAATGATGCACAAATATCCAAAGCATCAGTCCCATACACTGAAATAAAACTTTTAACAACCTTGTACCTAGTCAATGTTGCATTGTTTTTTGTTTTGTTTTTTAAGACAGATTGAGATTTATAGGATGCTGGATTTGGCTCAGATAGTTTGCAATTCTCAAACAGTTGCTTTTTTAGTATTGACCAATCACAATCCATCTTATCCAATCAATATTATTGTTATTCTTATTATGTACTGAACCTGAGACCTTTCAGAAAACTCACCACTCTATTTTTGTCAGGTTTTTAAACCTCAAATTCATCAGTTGTTCTTTTTTGATTAGTGGTTCTTATATTCTCTTGATGCCTATTGTGGTATGATGGAGGCCAGCATCTTTCCTTTCTTTCAAGTAGTTAGGATTTTTCAAGCCAGTGATAGAAAACAGGAATGTTTAAATATCTAATAGAAAATTAATCAAGGTAAAAATCACACTCCCAATCAAGAGCATAGCTAACCCTTACCACTAAAATAAACACTGATCAGTTTAACAAGCTTAAAACATTCGAACTGTCAGCATTACGATGTCACTTCCTCAGCAATGATAATAAAAATGGTTTGCTTGTCTATCCTTCTGGAAAACAAATCTCATGAAGTTAAAATATTGCAGGAGCAGCTGGAAAAAAAGGGCTTGGAATTGATGTCAATGAAAATTGGCAAAACAGAAATTAAAATGTTTCCAATTTCTGTTTATATCTTATAACTGCCAAAATTGAAACAAAGGAACAGAGACTGGACAAAGTTGTCACAAGGTGATTTATTTCTGATTTAGAAGACTCAGGACCATTGCCAAAATGCTTTGAAGTGGAGGGAGTATGCTTTAAATCAGGTGGGGGTCAAGGGTAAAAATCTTTTATGCTAATCCATTTATATGAACTCGCCAAAACCCCATCTTACGAACATTTCTCTTAATAATAATTTAATTTTCCTGTATTACCTTACAACAACCTCATTTAGTAACTCTCTATTTTGAGTGACTCATGGGCCTTGTATTGGGTAAACCATAGTAAAAAAAAAATAGTCAAAAATTTGTCCAGTGTGAGCATTTCTTGCAAGTGTTTAAGAATCCTAGTGGCAACATATCAGAAGATCTATGTAGATATCTTTTCAGAGACAGGTGCAAATGATTGTGAACTTCATTGGACAATCAGCCAAATGTACCACATAACAACATTTATCATCCAAATTCTGATGAATAGAGTGTGCAGCAGAATTAAATTGGAAATAGGACAAGAACAGTGTGGGTTGATTAAAGACACTGGAACAATAAATGTGATGTTTATGCTCTGAATGATATCAGAAAGCGCAATACAAATACAAAATGATGTGTACCAGTGTTTTATAGATTATGCAAATGTGTTTGATAAAGTACATCACAAAAAATATTGGAACTGCTGAGTAACCTTGACATATATGGGAAGGATATTAGAATAATTTAGAATCTACACCGGTAGAAAACTGTCTGCATACAGATAGAAAATGTATGAAAATATACAAAAATAGAAAGGATGTGTTTTCTCACTGAATTTATTCAACCTATGCATTGAGGCAATTGAAGTCCTACCAGGATTCATTATTGACAGCCACAATCTTAACAACATTATGCAGATGACAGTGTTGATAGCAGACAAAGAATGGAAACTACAAGAACTCTTACAGAAGGTTATGATGAAAATTGAGAAGAAGGATTAAACAACAATTGCAAGAAAATAGAATGCACAGTTGTTTGCAAAAGGAACCACCCAACATATAAATTACAAATTGGAAATACCAAAATCAAACATGTACAACAATTTAAATATCTGGGAAGTGTTTTAACAGAAGATTGAAAATGGGACATTGAAATCCAAAGGTGCATTGGGATAGTTGAAAGATGCTTTCCAAAACCTATGAAAAATATTAAGAAACAGAAAAAATTCATTAGAAACAAAGAAAAGTGTACTGAACTGTTATGTAATATCAGTTCTCCTATATGGCAATGAATGCTGAACAATCTCCTCACAAAGAAGAGACTTTAAGCCACAGAAATGTCGTTCTACAGAAGAATGCTGAGAATACCATGAACCAAACATGTGAGCAACAACACTGTTTTAGTGAAAATGGAAACAAAAAGGAAACTTATACTTAACATCAGGAAGAGAGTTGAAATTTTTAGGGCACATAATGAGGGAAAAGGGCTTAGAAAATTTGATACTCACAGGACAGAAGAAAACAACAGAAGAGGGACAGAAGAAAACAACACATAACCTAGTGAGCTTAAGTAATAGATGTTGGAACAAGGTTTAATAAAGATAACAAAAAGACAAAATTTATTAATAACTACAAAAGACAAGAAATTGTGGAAAGCCATGACACAACACATAAAAGTATATTTTGAAGGGCTCATAAATTTTGTTTGTAAATGTATTGTTTTGATTTTATAACAAAATCTTTGCAACCTATAAAAGATGAGTGTCCTAATTGCTACATATGTGAATGATTTTTCAATAAGTACCTCCTAATAAGTGCCCCTGGAGTGCCTATTTGAAATATAAGGTACTCTACTTAATTTGAAAGGTGCAAAAAATATATAAAATTGTGGTGGGTGGGATAGTCTAATTTTTCTGGTATATTGAATAATAATATTTTAACATTTATTATGTGTTAACATCTACATTGAACACAGCACTTATATTTTCTACTGAGAATGTTTTTATTGCACATACAATAAACAACAAGATTGAAATTTATCTTTTTTCTAAAAACTAGACAAGATGGAGACTTTATTGACAGAAGGCATTAGATCACTGTTCAAAATTTTTTAAGTATTTTATAAGTTTTCATTAATTTTTTTTCTTATAATTTGCTTGTAACTGTTCTGACTAAAAGAGACAAGTTTAAACTCTTTTCAGTATAAGCAATCCACAATTGTTATTTTACTTATAATTTTTGTTTTTATATTTGCAAGTAAATATCTTTGAGATTTAGTGGAATAAGAATAAATAATAATACTTTTCAGCCAACTTTAATCTGCAAAAATTTAAATGCAATGTCAATCTCTATCTACTGTTCTCCTGATTACTCTTTCCTCTTCCTGCTCATTATTAATGTTTCTGTTACTAATTCTTTCATATCCTGTAACTCCTTATGTCTTAGTGGCTTTACTGCCTAACATGGAGTGATATAGATTAAAGAAAAAAGCACTTCCAAAAATATTGTTATTACTTTTGTAAACAGTACAAAATGATATGCTTCCATCAGATCAATACTTATATGATATGTAGTGGTAAGCAATAATTGATTTTTTTGTTGTTGCTGCTGTTTTTTTTTTTGTGTGTGTCTATTTGTAAATGAGTTAGTATAATTATGATATGGCCTCATAATTAGTGAAAGGGTTCCTAGAATGAGGTCAGCAGCCAGGGCAAGAGGTTTCAATGGACACATGCTTATGACCAATGTGACTTTTCAAGTTGGACATTGGCTGTGGTTTGATCTGGAGAGGGATGGGTCCTGCCAGGTCTACTTTCCCAAGACCTGCTATGCATGAATGAATACCTCACCAGCTTTCAGCTCAGAAATGTTGAGAGAACTGTAGCAACCCTACAACCACACCTGGTCAAAGGACTGATGGTGATGAGGTATAATTGTCACTTGCAAACTTCATAGACAGTGATGTCATTTAGCACAACTTAGAGGCCAAATGAAATTGTACTTGTCAGTTGTACTTATTCTTCAATACAAATACATGTTTCAATACAATACAAATTCATGTTTCAATACAAATACTTTAATACAAATACTTATTCTTCAAACAACACACTTGGAAGATTATTTTATCAACACTTAATTTTTTATTCTAGATGTTTACACTGCCTTTTTGGCTGAGATTCTGGAGCCAAATCGTCTTTTCTCCTTGAATATTGAAAGGATCAACTTTTTGAAGGTTCAGTTTCTTCACTTAACCACGGGACCAGGACAAGGCAATGAAATGCTGGAAAGAGAAGCATATATGTTAGTCTTTCTTCACAAAGAATGTAAGTTGATTTATATTTCACAGTTTTTCCTCTTTGAATTTTCTGATAAATTATAATTCTTTATTTAATGACTGAATAAGCTTTTTGCAAGTTTTACAACTATAAAATGCTCATGGAAATTCCCTTATTGCATTGATAAATATTTGAGCTTAGCAACTTTAACAAAATATTGCAATAACAATCATAAGCATGGAAGCAGGTCATTGTTTAAAGAAGTCAGAGTTTTTTTCTAAATGTCATGCGTGATACATGCTTAAATGATCATGTATCTTTCAATACATGACTGACGAGGCAGATTTTTTCCCTCAGTAGGTTGCCATTTTTTTCTGTGGTAGACCAGTTGCCATCCAAGGCTATAAAACCAGGTCTGTCCTGCTATTTACCCATAGCTGGGGGAGAAGAAGAGAATTCATACCTTTCCCAAGGGTATTAGCACATAAGTGAATGTAATGAAAAAAATTCAAAATTGACAAAATTTTCCATTTCACAGAAGCAGACATTGAATGCATGAGAACATTATCACCTCCTCTTTCTTTTTTTCACTAAACCAAAACAGTATCTTTTCTTCTGTTTTTCCTCAAAATCAAAAGGGAATGGTTCATTATTTAACTGAGGTAATAACAGGTTTAATGCATGTGTTAACTTCCTAACTAGTGAAAAAATAAGTAGAATTATAATAAGATTTTGGGGTCAACTAAGAAAAATAAAATTTTCTTTTATTTGAAATTGAATGCTTTTTATATGCATAATTCCAATTTTTTTCCTATTTACTTTTTACCCTTTTATATTTTTCTTTTTAGCAATTAGCTTGTATCATATTCCTTTAGCAAGGGCTGGGGAAGATGCAATGGTAAGATCATACTTTGTTTTTATTACTTGCATTATATCAAGATTCACTGTTCATATTGTAATGAATTTGTTAAATGTTACAATATGGTTAAGTTGCATGGCTCATCAATATCTGAGAATGTCCTTGGGTTTTGTTTGTTGAAATCAGCACTGCCTACACCCCAAAATTTTGTTTACTAATTTTTTTTAATTTAATCTTTTACTATTTAAATTTTTTTTTTCTTTAGGAGTAAATAGGTTCACCTATCATTCGGTTCACACACCTCCTTCTTTTGAACAGGAGCAGCAATTTATCACTTGTATTCTGTTTAGGATTGAGTTTCTGGTTTCTTCTCTTAATGACTCTCATTCACTCCCAATGACCGTTTGATCTTAGGGGCATTATTGCCTTGCTTGGAATGAAATGATTAAAATAATATCATGCTTTTAAGGACTGTTTGTGAGCAATGACAGAATTCAGTGGTTGCCATTTGTTTAAACTTATAAGAAATCCTTGTGAAAAATATGCTTTGATAATTTTTACTTGAAATATTTTCATCTATTCTGCCATGTTTTAATTTTATATAAAAACTGAGTTTCCTTTTTTTTAACCGTTTTAATTAATAATTTTAAGATTCAAATCCTATGAATCAGATCATTGAGTTCAAAACAATATTCTAATCAATACACAAAGATTATCCAATTATTTTACATTAACCTAATCAGCCCCATCACCAAAATGTCTTGAGTGAGTGGAGCTGGCCTACAAGTAAAAATTTGCTCACTACAATTATTTCACATCTTTCAGTTCCCACCCCACCTTCAATAAGCCTAGATACAATAGGTTAAGCATATGAGTTATGTTACAATTTACATGCGAAATGTTTCCACTTAGAGCATTAAACTATAAGTTGTAAAAGTATAGTATACAATTTTTAATAGTAGATAAAAATGGAGATGTTGAATTTTGTGACCAATTACTGTTGTCAAATAGCTGTAAATGGAATACTTATATTTTTTTCAATCTTTTCACCCCCAAGCAAAGCAATAAAGCCACTAAGATACAAGGGGTATTAGAGAGTATGAGGAAAAAAGTAAAATACTATTAAGGAGAGAGAATAATAAAAGAACAAGAATTAAGAAGACAGAAGATAATGATTAATATTACATCTAAATTTTTGAAGATCAAAGTAGACTGGAAAGCAAGAAGTGCAAGAAAAGAAACTGTTAGCATAGAACTTATGGTTACATCTAGCCAACTCAACTGTAAATTGATGAGACCTCATTGCTAGTCTAGTGCTGCACTTAAATTCATAGAGTCCCATAGTGAAGAATTCATCTGAATCATTACTATGAAAATATTTATAGAAAAGGCACAGGGAAGCTACATTACGGCTGTGGGAAAGTGACTGAAGGTGAAGTGCCAGGTTAGGATCATTAACATTGCAGATTCTTCTTTGTATTTTATCAAGAATCTTTAAATGTATAGCAGGAGCATGTAGCAGATGTAGCAATATTCAATGCATGGATGAATGGTAAACATATAAATTTTTAAGATAGATTTTGGAGAGAAAAATTGTCTAGCATGGCATAGTGAACCAACTTTCCTAGCAGCAGACCTAGTAATTGATTTGTGATCGTCTTCCCTTTTCATGTCAGTGGAAAATGTTGACCTGATAAGGTGCAACAATCATTCTTCTGGAGGTTAGCATGAGCCATTCTGATGGAAGGCAGAAAGGGTTCTATCAGATGATTGATTTTAATGTATATTTGTTTTTAAAAATAATATATGTAGCATAAAATGTCTTGTAATGGAGACATTTACTTTAAATTTGTGATTTATCTTAAATTTCACATTGACCAGTTCTAGCCAAGAAGATACTTCTATGGACATCAGTCAGAAATAAAATTATATCATGTGGCTCAGCCTAATTTAAAACAAACAAACTCAAGAACATTTATTTGCCAAAAAGCCATATATAGTCAGACATAGCTGAATATAGATGCCTGGCACCCAACAACCACTCCTTTTTTTCTATCACATAATGGAAGAAAGGACGCCACTGTTATTGTAGCATAAGTGTCATATTACCTTGTGCTATATCCAAAACAAATCCTCAGTCTCCCATGACTGATATACAATACTCCGGAATGAGCAAATAATTGATCCTTGTAAATCACAGAGAAATATAAAAACTCTTTTACTTATCTCAAACGTGTCTTATCTCCATTTAAATTTTGAACCTTAAAGTTGACCAGAAAGTAAGAAGCTGGAAGAGAGTTCCACAAGCAAGAAGTGTGAGAGAAGAAACTTTTAGCATAAAACTTATGGTTAGATCTAGCAATTTCAACTGTAAATAAGATCTAGCCCCCAATCTAGTACTGCACTTAAATTCATAAAGTCTAGGTACCAAAGAGGAAATTCAGAATTATCCTTTTCTTAGACAGGTTGCCAACCCTGGTTAGCAAACCTAGTTTGCCTTGCTATTTAATCCATAGCTGAGGAGAAGAGATGAATTTATACCTTTCCCAAGAGTATTTGGGCAAAAGGGAAGGAATTCAAAAAATAAAAAAAATCTGAGTTAGGTCAAACTGAGAATTTTTCAGCAGCCTTTTGTACAATGTTTTTGCTGCTCATTTGGAAGGATATGAAAGTACATGGTGACCTCATGTGACACCTTGATTAAAAAAAACAGTTACTGGATATATGTTTTGAGCTTGAGGATTATAGATTTGTGGATTTGAGAAAAGGCAGTTAATACTGGCTTATATTGTTTAAACATCTGTCAAATTTTAGTATGTCTTATGTTGAGAATGCCTCAATAGAGAGGACATGGTGTGATGCTTGCCATTGTTAAGAAGACTGTAAAAACACATGCAAAAACCATGGGAGAACAAGATATTGCATCACTCTCACTTTCTTTTTCAAGTAACTTTAATCAAATTTGATTAAATTTTAAACAACTAATGTTAATGTGACTTAAGCAACTCAAAAAAACAGGAAAATAAGTAAAACAAAAAATTATAACCACTCCTGCTTTCCGTCACATAATAGAAGAAAGGATGTGACTGTTATTGTAGCATAAGTGTCATATATGCATTATATTAAAAAAACAAACATATTTTTGCTAACATAATTATGAGAGTGTTGAAAAGTTCTTGACCAAGAAACTTTCTAAAAAAAAATACATCGTGTTGTGAATTCTATGAGTTTGTCAATGGTTGCATAATATGTTCTATTTTCAACATATGGTTTTGAATTCAGATTTGTCCTTCATCTAGACTGGCTACCAAAGATGGCTAGAGAGCCTACTCTGCTCTCTTATTTAACCCACAGCTCTTATTAACCCACAAGTAACTGTAGTCAAATTTGACTAAATTTTAAACAACTTCACTACTAATATTAGTGTGACTTAAGCAACTCAAAAATCAGAAAAATAAGTAAAACAAAAAATTATAAGTTAAACCAAAAAAAGAATTACTAAATATGTTATTTTTTACTATATCAAAGAATTTTACCAATTCCACAAGTTTAATATTTTAAAAAAATCATTTTACCCCAAGTAAGGCAATAAAGCCACTAAGATGCAAGGAGTCACTGAGTGTGAAAGAATATGAGAAAAAGAAAACAGTATTAAGGAGAGAGAAAAATAAAAGAATGGGAATTAAGAAAACAGAAGATAACAATTGGTATTGCATTTAAAATTTTGAAGATGAAAGTTGGCTGGAAAGCAAGAAGCCAGTTCCACAAGCAAGAAATGCAAAAGAAAAAAAAACCTATGGATACATCTAGCCATTTTAACTGTAAAATGATGTGACCTTTAAAAAATGAGGATTAGAATTGGAATAAAACCTAAACATATGATGAAAGTGAATTTATACATGTTTTTTGGTTTTTGAGAATTTATAACAAAAATATTAAACATCACTTATTAGATTGTTTATTTACAAGAATAATTTTATATTTACAACATTCTAAAAACTAATACAAATTAATTCAATGCAGTATTTTTCATTTACCAATTTATAAAGAAATAAATATGAAAACAATTTTTTATTTATAAATTTATAAACATTTACTAAATTATTAAAATATGTGAACTAACTGTAAGGAAATCCTTATTATTTACTATTTTATAGAGTTTAAATAAATAAATAATAAATAAATAGTGTAAATAAAAAATTTAATAAATAAATAGTGTTTATTATTTTTGTTATCAATTCTAACAACAAAGAAAATGTATAAGTTCACTTTCATTATGTTTATATTTTATTCCAATTCTAATCATCACTTTTTAAAAGATTAAACATTGCTCAAGAGTGAAGGTACTTAAAATACCTGTGTCAATGAAAAAAACTGTCTTTTTGTCACTCTGTTTTTTTCTGGCACAAAGGACAAATTTTTCCAAAAATTGTATTTTTGTTTCTATTATTTTTTCTATAGGTAATGAAACGACAGCCAGAAAAAGAACAACTGGCTGGTGAATTTATGTGGTGCTCTTGGGATGTTCACCACCAACGTCTCCACTATATTTACCATCAACACGATGAAAAGGATGTGAACTATAGGAATTGCCATACCATTTTGTCAACATTGCAATTTGGGTTCAATGGCAAATATGACAGCATGGTATGTAGGATTTGTAAATCTTCTATCTCTTCAATTTAACCTAATTAATCTGTGCTTAAATTACCATAAGTACAAATGCTTCAACCATGAAATAAATTTTTGTACATATCTATGAATTTAATTCTATTGTAACATTGTGGGTGTTTTTATTTTTTAGGAAACAGTGATTAAAAAATTAAAACTGTTAATGCTTATCCATTAATATTGTTATTTTTTTACTAGTTTTTATCAAATAAAAAATTATTCTCTGGACATGGTATGTTAGAACATTAAACAACTGTGGCCAGTTGGAAAATGTAAAACATGAGATAAGTAGGTTAAATGTCAACATTTTAGGAGTATGTGAAACTAGATGGCCAAACAATGGAGATTTTGTCAGTGTCAACCACAGGATTATATATGCAAGTGGAGAGAAAAATGAAAAAGGAGTTGCATTGATACTAGATCAAGAAATGCATTCTGGGATACTGTCAGTTACCTGAAAGAATTCTTGTTGTTAAACTTAATGGAAAGCATTTCAACATATATATTATAATTGTGTATGCACCAACAGCACGAAGTACAAAAGAAGAAATTGAACTCCATGCTGGACAATGCCAAGCTCAGTGTAACTCACATGAAATTATAATTATCATGGGAGATCTGAATGCCGAAGTAGGCAAGGAGAGGAAAAGGGAAATAACTGGCAAGTTCGAACTAGGAACCTGCAACAAATGCAGAGAAAAATTGGTCCAATGGTGAACGGTGAATAAGCAGGTAATAGCCAACACCTGGTTCCAAGAACATCCAAGATGAGTATGGACATAGAGAAGCACAGGAGGAGAAACTAGAAACCAAATTGACTACATAACTATCAACAATAGATTCAGGAATGCAGTTGTTCACTGCAAAACCTATCCCAGTGCCACTTGAGGAAGCAATCACATAAACTATGAATGAAACTATGGAAACTGAAGGAGTCTAACACAGCAACCAAATTGCAATGCAATAGACTCCTAAATGACCCAAACCTGAAGGGAAAATATATGGACAGTATGAAAAGAAGATAAAGGAACAAAATGGAAACTCGAAGTGGGACACACTAAGAGAAGCTTTAATCAGATTAAAAAACAACATAATCCCAAAGAATGGATCACAAATGAGATTCTTGACATGATGCAAAGGAGACAGAAAACAATACCAAGACATGGAACAGGATCCAGAAGACTACACAAAGAAATAAGGAGCAAATATAGACAGGTTAAAGAAGAATGGCGCAATGAAAAATATACAAAAATAGAAAGAACAAGTATCACAGATAAAGGAGATGTGCATAATAACATAAGAGATCTAACAGACATGCTGCCTAATATCCAAGGACGAAATGCTGATATTAGAGAAGGAAAAAATACTTCAGTGATGGAATAAATATATAGGAGAACTCTTCCACGATGAGAGAGAACAACCGGCAATACACAGAAATACCAACGGACTGGAAAAATCAAAGTGGAATATGTACTAGCCAAATCGAACAGAAGCAAAGTGGCAGGGCCAGACAGAATTGTCATAGAGATGCTAGCAGCTATAGATGTTTTCGGCATAAACAAGATTACAGAAATAATAAATAAAATCTACAATTGTGGTGATATACTGGAAGAACTAAGTAGATATATTTTCACAGCACCGCCTAAGAAACCAGGGGCAAATGAATGTGAACTCCACTGGACAATCAGCCTAATGAGCTACTGTTATGCAATATCTGTCCTCCTGTATGGCAGCAAATCTGGACAATCTCCTCAAAGATGAAGAGACTTGAAGCAACAGAAATGTGGTTCTACAGAAGGATACTGAGGATACCATAGGCCAAACATGTGAGCAATAACAAGGTTTTGGTGAGAATAGAAACAAAAATGAAACTTATATTTAACATCAGGAAGAGGCAGTTGAAATTTCTGGCGCACATAATGAAGAAGAAGGGCTTGGAAAATCTGATACTCACAAGACAGATAGAGGGACAAAGAAAAGCAGCATGTGACACACTTGATGTGTTTGAGCAAATGGATGGCAGAACAGGGTTTGGGAGAAATAACAGAAAGACAAAACTTATTAAGAGCTACATGGGTCAGGAAGATGTGGAGGGCCATGATCGCCTATGTCTTGAAGGAACACAGTACATAAAAGAAGAAAACCTAAACTATCAATTGATAAAAATAAATGAGAGTAGGAAAGTTAAAGATAAATATAACTTTCAGTGAGCAAAAGCAGAAAATAAAAATAAGAGATACAATTTTCTGGATAGTTGTAAAAAACAAATAAGTAGTAAGAAAACTGGTAACTGGCCCCTAACAAAATCTCTTGAGAGGACATGGACCCTAACAAAAACCCTTGAGAGGCAACTGATCACTTGTGAGATGAAATGCCTGAGGAAAGCAGTGAACAAAACCAGGCAAGACAAGATCAGGAATGAGGCAATAAAAGATATGGTAGGAGCAATACCAATCATACAACACATCGAACGACAGAGGATCAAGTGGTTTGGACACCTTACTTGTATGCCTATCAACCAACCAGCCCTACGAGAATAGACCCTCAGGTACGCTGGCTGGAGAGTGAGAGGTAGACCATGAAGATGCTGGAGTGACTCAGTGGCAGACACTCTCAAAGCCCACAAGATATCTCTCATCCAGGCCACTCACTTTGCTGCTGATAGATGATTGTTTCTCCCCATGATAACTAACAGCACAAGCAGAAGAAAAAACTAAAAACTAAAACTGTGGAAAAAGTTAAAACTGTTATCCACACATATATGTTAAGGCAAAGTAGCAAAAGAATAGAAAAGACAGGGACAACAGTAATATTATTTGCCAGTGAGGGAAGATGTAGGAGAAACGATAAAGAATCAGCAATGGTGTTAACAAAAAAGATTTTTTTTATATTCTGAAATACAGAAAATAGAAGTTTTTGGAAAGGAAAGTTTACAAGCAGATTCTACATTTTTATAATAATGAAGTCATTGGTAAGCTTCTAAGTTGTTGATATTGCAGACAAGAGTAAAAAGCTGGGGTTATATTGTGGAAAAAGGCAAATTGCTGAGGTTATATTTGAAAAAGGGCAAATAGCTGGGATTTATATGGCAGAAAATGGCAAATAGCAAGGGTTATATTCTTGAAATGTGTAAATAACTGTTGTAACATAAGGAAGGTTACTGAATAGAATAATCACACAAAAGTAGGTAAGGAATGATAATACTTAGGACATGAACAATACATATAAGATTTGGCAGTGGCACATAGAAGAAGTAGTCAACTGCTAGAAGTGAGTCAAGTGAATTTCACAATGAATCTCCAATTGCAGATTCTCTACTGTTATATTTAACAACCCCCCCTCCCACGAGGGATGTATGTGGTACAAGGCTGAGTTTACCATGGGTTCTCCGAGCATGTAGGCACGACAAAAAATATGCCCTTAGAACCCGCAGAAATGGGTTCAGGGCCTGTCTATCTCCCCGGACGAAACTTTTCCCTTCGGCAAAGCCTTGTCCAGGTTCCTCTCTGCTCAAGGCAGAGAGTTCGACAGTAAGGAACAATCTATCACTACTGTATTTATGGGAATGGGGGTATACCCATTATAGTCCATAGATATGCTACAACAATAACAAAATTATAATAAAATGTTTACTCATCGTTAAATTTTCTTCCATATTATATCTTTGTATCTACTGTATTTTCTATCACATTCACTTATTTTCTGCTATAAAAAAATAAAAATCTTAATCTAAAAAAATTGTAAATGTTACTCATATTTACTTTTAATTATTTCTGTAGTTGCTTTACAAATTGTGTGATCAATTTACAGGTGATAGTAAATGTTTGGTTCTTTTATCAGGTTGATGTTCCACTCAATTTCCCTTTTCCATTTGATTCCAAAACCAGTTTGTAAGTAACATTTGTTTGAATACAGTAATATATGTTAAGACTTATATAGTATATATCCTATATATACTATATTATTATATATTAATGCAATAAATTATAATATATGATAAAACTATAGATTATTATATATTAATACTTGTATAGGATTATAAAAATAATTATACTATTATTACTACAAGTAGTATAACATACTGATTGTATACTCATAGTAGTAACAATATTATATTTTATACTGTATAAGGTAATCTTCCATATGATATAGTATATAAGTCTTATGATGCTGTTTATATGTAACAAGAGTATTATATATTGAACTCACCTTAAAATTAAGATGATGTCAATCAGACATGCTATATGAATACATGATAAGTACTGTACACATTATAAGATTAAGAAATTATAACAGTGTCTAATTTTCCTGTCGTATTATTTCTTTGAATGTGACAACTGAATAATATATTTTCTTTGTTTAATAAGATATACGGTAAAATATCTAATTTTAAATTCAACGTGTTAAGTTCCTATTTAGAAAACTTTTTGTTCTTAATGTTTATTGGAAAAAAGTATCACTGGCTCAGTTATGGCAAGATTATTTTTGATAATTTTAATTATTTTTGATAATTTTACTATTTCCAGTTATAAATATTCTTTAAGACTTAAAAAAAGACTTTGATGTTAATAATAAATCTCTTGCTAATGGTTTGCTTCTTTTCATTCCAGTCCTAGCTATATTGATATTCCACTTTGTTCTGTCATCCCAGGTAAGCAATATCTATATATGCGTGTGTGTGTGTGTGTGTGTGTGTGTATATATATATGTATATGCTTATATGTATATATGCAGGTGTGTATATATGTATATGTGTATGTATATATGTAGGTGTGTATATGTGTATGTATATATGTATATGTGTATATGTGTATGTATGTATGTAGGTGTGTATATATGTATAGATATGTATATATATATATATATATATATATATATATATATATATATATATATATATATATATATATAGAATAAGGCTGACAGTCTCAACATATATGCAATCGTCAGGCCTGACGATTGCATATAGCATGAAACAGACTGTCGGCTAAGTGTTGACTTCTATGTTCACTTTTATATTTACACATGCTCTATCTCTGATATTGAGCACTTTATCCCATAAATATAGCACACCTTAAGACTATATTTTTTATATATATATATATATATATATGGACAAAGTAAATGGATAAACATATATATATATAATATATATATATATATATATATATATATATATATATATATGATTTATTTTGTATTGTTTTAATTTATTTTTTATCCTTTGGACCCTGACTTTTGCATTTCTCTAAGATGTAATTATTGTCTCTTGAATCTAATAGTTAAACAGATGATCCACATTTTTGAGTTCTTGTTCACAGATATGAAACATTAACTTCAGCCTACTGTACAGCCATTTTAAATTTGCACCATATTTACAAGGTTACATTTTAAAATTTCAATGTAACACTGAATTTTTATAACTCACATAATTATATCAGTGTTCTCAAACTGATTTGATTCATTTGAAATTTTCATTAAATTGTATAGCAAATTTCTTTTTATATCTTTTTTAAAAGAATGTAAGTAATAATTTAAAGCATCATTAAATGTCTTTACTTGGTTTCCATTTGTTTTTATATAAATTGTGTAGAATGAAATTAGACTTTGAAACAAAACTATTTTGATTAAGGTTTATTGCAATTTTGTAAATATAAATCTGGCTTATATATTTTTGAAGATAGTCAAAAGGTTGAATTTTGTCTCTCATTGGCTGAATATACTTATACTTCAAGATTAAATCTACATTTTCATTACAAGATGTAAATTTTTGATCCTTTTTCATTATTATACACATTGCTTTTAGACAAGCACTTGAATGATACATTTTGCTTAAATATGCCCAGGTAATTTGATATGATTTCAGTGATTATTACAATGATGTTTTTTGTTTCCAAAAACATAAACTCTTTTTAAATAATAATTTCTGGTGTGAGTCATAGTGTGGTTACTCTGCACTACACAGAAATTTTAATAATCAGACTATATTTCAATCAATTTGTTTTTATAATTTCACACTTTCAAAGTTATAAATTTTGTATATTTTTTTTTGAGATCGCTCACTGAACATTGAAGTGATAACACATTCCAATGGTACTTTTTGTGTGTGCTACCAGCCAACATTATCCGTGGAAAAATTTTCCCCGCGAAGAGTAAGTACCTATTAAGTCAATTATTTGCATTTTCGATATTTAACATAACTTTTAGGATTTAGCTAATTGTCTTATATGCCAAATGAAAACCTGAAATGAATCAAATCATGGGGTGATTGATTTGGTTTTTTATAGCTTATCAACCTTTTTCAGGTTATTTAAAGCCAGAAAATAATTTTGTAATAAATTTTTTGATTATAAGAATTTTTTGGAGATAGTAATGATTTACTGATACAAGTCTTACTAATTAATCCATAGCAGGTGGGGAGAAGAGGTAGATTCATATCTTTTTCAAGGATTTTACTGTATAAGTGAATATAACAAACTTGACTGGAATTGGAACTCAGCTCTCTGAATTCCAATTCTGAGTATTACACCATCCACATATCCAAGCTTACAGCACCTGGTATTCTAAAGCAGTCACCTATCTAAGTACCGACCAGGCTTGACATTGCTTAACTTTGATGATTGTATGATAACTGGTGTTTCAACATAATATCGCCATAAACCTGCCTAACAAATCTTGGAGGTCATTTATTATACCATTTGATCTCAATCAAATTTAATGGTGAGAAACCTTACTTCTAAGAGAAGTTGAATTGGAGTAACCTTAATATATAGTGGGCTCACCCTTAGAGATATTAAAGTAAATTTTTCATTTAGTGTCAAACCAGAGTATCAGATAAGCCAGTTGTATAAAACAGTTGACCTTGAAGATGACCTCATAGCCACCAGGTGCAGATTTGTCTCTTACAAGATGTCAATGGCTGCCCTTGTCATGTAAACAGGTGGTTAACCCAGCTGTGCTTAGGATGTGTACACATGGGACAACCAGATAACTAAAAAATATATAAGTACTCAAAATGAGAGGGAAAAGACAGAGTCTCTTACATCCTTGTAAGAAGATCCTCATTTGGAGAGTGTCTCCAAAGCCACACACCCCCTTACGCCAATATCTATTGATGAGATTTGGCAGTGAACAAACAATAATTTTACATATTGAGAGATTTACTCTTGTGTTCTTATTAGTCTTTACAATGATAACATTACATTTTTAGAAGATCCGTGTTTGAAGAAAGACTCCAAAACCACACTCCTTAACACTAATACTAATAAAGTCAAGAGGTGAATAAATAATAATTTACATATGAGAGATTTAGTTTTATGTTCTTATTAGTCTTTACAATGATGACATTATATAAAATCTAATATGCACATCAACCCAGAAAGGCAGTCCATCTATGGAAAAGAAAACCCAGATTTTAAACTCCCACTGACTTGTGGCCATATCCCAAAACAAAAAGATCTATGGAAGTAAATCCAGACAGAAAATTTGGAGTAGAGACCTGAAGGCAGTTGGCTGTCAACACTGTTAAATTTCTGGCAACTCTTGCAACCAAGCCGACCCCAAATGTAATGTTCTGTATTCCTTTGAATCTTGTACTGCTGAGAAGAGGGCCTTGTAGTCTGGACAGCATGTGGACTCCATATACCATTGTCCAGGACTGTCTTCTGGAGAGGTCACACCAACTTAACTACCAAAAGACTCAATTTTGACCAAGTAGTGTGTTACCTTTATCTTGCAAGATAAATGCATGCCTACTAATATGCAATAAACTACAAAAGATGGTATTAAAATGTAAACATATATATTATCATTCCTGGTGAAGCATGTATATGTATACAGGGTGCGATGGATAAATTGTCATCTAAATGACATAAAAATGAAAATAACACTGATATCTCATTTTAACAGATATATTTACCAAAATTATACAAAAATATCTTGAAATACTAAAGAGTAAATTTATTCAATAAAATTGCCATTAGCTTCAACCAAGGCCACCAGACGACTTTGGAATCTCCTGCAACTCTTCTGGATGTTCTCTTTGTTTAAGTTGGTGAATTCTACCATAATTCTTGTCTTCAGTTCATCTTTGGTGCTACAAGGAATTTTGCTGGTCTCTTGTTCAACTGTGCCTCACACATAATAATCAAGGGGGTTGCAGTCTGAGTAGTTAAGTGGCTAGATGTAAGGAGTAATGTGGTCGCAGAAATTGTCTGACGGCCATGACTGGGTTCTCTTGTTTGTGTGGCATGGTGCAGAGTCATGTTGCTGGACAAAGGGTCTTCCAGCAGCCACCAACATCCAGGTCAACACTACCGCCTCAAGGCACTTGATGTAGGCCTCCATGTTCAGTCTGAGACCCTCACCAACAAAATTGGGAGTTCTTTTATCAGAATGAGTTTTTTGAGCTGCTGTACCTTCATAATCACCATTAGACTCATCCAACTCTTTCTGAATCCTCTCCACTATCCTCAGATTGACATCTAAACACTCTGAAATGTTCATATTGGAGCTTCCTGTGCAAATACCAAGCAGTACAGCTAGCTGTTTTGAAATTTCTGGTGGAGAGAATTGTGTCATGGTGCTCTTTTACTCACAGACAGTGCCCAGTTGACCCTACTATACCATGCAGTCAACAAAATAAAAAACAACATGCAGGTGCATAAATAAAAAATATAAAATGGCGACAATTTACACATCGCACCCTGTATATTACCACAAATTTTTATCACTTTAAATATTATTTTTATAAAGTGATAAAAATTTGTTGGATTAATAAAAAAATTTAATTCTAAAATTACCATAAATGTAAATTAATTATTAGGTGCCGCCCACTGTGAGATGTACATTTTAAATATAAGCCATATTGTCTACAGACATAATTTTTCTGTATGTGTTACTCACAGTGTGAATACTATTGCTGATAATATTATAGATATTATTACTGATAATACTATAGATGCTACTGCTGATAATACTATAGATGCTATTACTGATAATACTATAGATATTCCTGCTGATAATACTATAGATATTCCTGCTGATAATACAATAGATACTACTGCTGATAATACTATAGATGCTATTACTGATAATACTATACATACTATTGCTGATAATATTATAGATACTATTAATATTTTGATTATTTTGACACCATATCACTTAGTTTAACAAATGGATATAAAATATTCTTGATAAGTCTTGAAACATGAAGTTTTCAGATTCAGACAATATTTAGGGAAAGAGGGTAATTAAAATATCTTCACATATTTATTCCTAATTTATATATGAATATATCAGAACTACTCAGAGCAAACAAAGTATTTGCAATGATTGGGACTACAGGATTTTAATGGACAATGTGGCTGTTGGTCACAAGTTTGTAGCAGGAGGAGTTACAACTTGATAAAACTGATGTGTAAACTTTCAAAGTAAATGAATTTGACATTTTGAAAAGAAATGAATTTCAATATGTGGAGGAATTTTACTGTAGCAAAGAAGAATGGCCATGGTTGGCATGTGCTTATTGCAACACATGATGGAAATAGCCAACAAGTATTCAGCAGTGTCTGTTGGCCACCTGAAAATGAAAAAAGGAACAAGGGAGTAATATGAATGGTAACTGACTAAAACAAAAGTTGCATTGTGGGCACTCTGGAGTGGTTAGCATGTTTTATTTTTTTTTAATTGGAGTTTTGTTTGGTGACTGTCCTGTGTTGGTTTTTGTCAGTGTATTGACGAGCATGTAGTAATTCTTCAATTTTTGACAAACATGCATATATATTTTAATATAAAGAATAAAGAGGAGAGAAAATATACTTGTATGTACACAGATAGCTGAAAAAAGAAAAAAAAAACATTTATAGGTTTTGCCGTTAGAAAATGTGTGTGTGATGCACCATGTGTCAGGCTGAAGTTAAGATAGTCTGCAGGAGGAGGAGTTGTGTTGTTTTCACAACTCCATTCTGGAGTAAAAATGTGTGAGGGTTTATTATCTCATCATAGTAAATTTAGGGTCTGCTTGGTGGTGATGAAATGTTATTAGCTTTGACAATTTTATTAAAAACAAAGAAAAGAGTACTGAATTGTTATGTATTATACATCCTCCTATATGGCAATGAATGCTGAACAATCTCCTCACAGGGGAAGAAGAGACTTGAAGCATCTGTGTTTCTACAGAAGGATGCTGAGAATACCATGGACAGACATGTGAGCAACGATAAAGTTTTAGAGAAAATAGAAATAGTAAGGACACTTATACTTAACATCAGAAAGAAATAGTTGAAATTTCTAGGGCACATAATTGGGAAAGAGGGCTTTGAAAATTTGATACTCACAGGAAAGATAGAAGACAAGAGGGACATAGGAAAACAATACATAACCTATCTAGCAAGCTTGAGTAAATGAATTGCAGAAGAGGGTTTTGGAGAGATAACAAAACAAAATTTATTAAGAGCTACAAAGGACAGGAAATTGTGGAGAGCTATGATCACTCATGAACTGAAGAGACATAGCAGATAGAAGACCCTATCACTTTTTTATTTTTAGACTAGCAGCATGGCCCGGCGTTGCCCGTGCTTGATTCAAAAATCATACGACTCATACAGCAATCACTATCACTTGACAGAATATTTTTGCCCTTCCTTGCCTTTAAAGGAGTGCCCTTTGCCATGCTGATGTTGCTACATGCCTTACTTCTTGCCTATCTCACACTTCAAATCTTTTCTAAGCTCTATACTAAACATTAAATCTGTTATGAAAAAAGAACTAAACAAAATGAACACAAAACGATCAGCTTTAAAAAAGGACTCATAGCTGGAAAAACCAAATGAAAAAAGAATGTTAACAACAAATACTTTTTCACACCCAACCCAGTTCTGCGGAATCAGAATCAATATATTTAAGCAAATGAGACAATTGGAGTAAAGTGCCATGCAGATTTAAATTTTTCCCACGTGTGACAAATGCAGCTATTGATTTTTTTTGCATGCTAGTTAACATTCATGTCAGTCAGCTGTTGGCTCTCACACTGGTTAATAGACTCTTCCTGCCTATTCGTGGAAGCCAGCTATAGGCTCTCACTCTGACCAGTAAAAAATGGCTGCAAACTACATGAAAACTGCTGTAGAAGCATGAAAAAATTGATTATTTCCACTATCGATGGGAGTTGGGAAATGCAAAGTCGGTCTTGGCCTTCCTGCTAACTTGGAGCATGTGCATGTAAATTTTGGTGCAAATCCGTCGAAAATTACAGCCGTGCCTTCGTTACACACACACACATATCCTGCCTTTTATAGATAGAGATTTAGTTGGTTCTTCAATAAAAGAAAAGAATCATTTTGTTTGTCCTTGAGATTTAGTGTTTCTTATTTCTATAAAAATATTTGTACATAAAGGTTGTTTACATCCATTTTTGTAATAGGTTTCGATAACTTTAACACATTTTTTGATTGTTAATCTTTCCATGGTTGAAATTGCTAAAGACTTAAGTTGTTAAATCTGAAAGAAAAAGAAAAAAAATCATTAGATGCTTAAACTTAATTCACATTTAAAATCGGTCCAAGTTATTGGAACACCCTATATTTATCTGAACATTCTCAGTGTTAGTATTAGTACCTTTTGTTTTTTACCCTCAGTTTGCTAAGAAAGAAGATGAAGCATTTGATGTTGTCTATTTCGTCTGCATGGTTCACCATGGTAAGAAGTCTTACATTTTTACATTTATATATCTTTCTTTTATTTTATGCCACACACATTGTAGTGAGTTAGCCTTATTCTCTGCAGATTCCATTGGTAAGAATTAAGTTTCACTTGAGCAGCTTCTTCCCATGAACTGTTGCTTTGTGGAACCAACTCCATAGAAAATGCTACTGGATCACTATTATCTTAACCTGTTCAAGTCTAGGTTAACTCACATATCTCCATAACCTGTACCTCTTAAGCCTCTACCTCATGTGGCTCTTAGACTTTGTACAGGGTGAACATCAGGATGTCCCAAAGAACACATGGCCTAATGGATAAAAGTGTTGGTTGAAGTAATCTAAAATTGATTTGACCCAAAGAGTTGTGAGTTCAGTACATGGCCACAGCAGTGGTGAACAAAAACTTGGAGAGTTGAATTAGGGAATTAACTGAAAACTGAGATATCTAGAAAAGGCATGGCACGTGGAACTAGAATGATTTACCCCAGTGGACAAAATAAAGAGTCTGGTTCGAAATTCCAACGTATATCACGTGAAGAAGGCCAGCACATACAATGGCTAAAACATCATGGATATGACAATAAAGATAAGGACAACAGTTCGAACAAAGTAAATAGTGTAAATAGTTAAAATACCTCATCTCAGAAATATAGATAGATGGTGAACATCATTGTGAAAAAAAAAGTCATTCACTTTTTTTTTTTTACTTGTTTTATTATTTTCATTTATTTATTTTTTTAAAATATCAATGACAGGATTTGAACCTGTGTTTGCACCAAAATTTTAGTCTAGTATTGTGTAATCTAATGTATAATGCTTTAGATTCATTAGTAGATGAGAAGGTGACATCTAAACAAAATTTGTGTAGAGGGTAGCTTTCAAGACCTCTACTATTTTTTTTCTTGTATTATTATATATACAGGGTATGATGAATAAATTGTCATCTAAATTACGCAAAAATGAAAATAACACTGACATCACATTTTAACAGATATATTTACCAAAATTACACAAAAATATCTTGAAATATTAAAGAGTAAATATATTCAATAAAATTGCCATTGGCTAAAAACACGGCCTCCAGATGACTTCAGAATCTCCTGAAACTCTTCAGGATGGACTCCTTGTTGGCGAATGCTGCCATAATACTTGCCTTCAGTTCATCTTTGGTGCTACAAGGAGTTTTGCTGGTCTCTCACTCAACTGCACCCCACACATAATAATCAAAAGGGTTGCAGTCTGGGGAGTTAGGTGGCTAGACTTAAAGAGTGATGTGGTCGCAGAAATTCTTGACAGCCATGATTGGGTTCTCCTGCTTGTATGGTATGGTGCAGAGTCCAGTTGCCAGACATAAGGTCTTCCAGCAGACACCCACTTGAGTCTCAGCATTGCTACCTCCTCAAAGCATGTGATGTAGGCCTCTGTGTTGAGTTTGCAGCCCCCATCAACAAATTCTTTTCTTATTAAATCAATCAGAGTAATCATCATCAAACTCTTTCTGAATCCTCTGCACTATCCTCAGATTGACACCCAAACACTCTAAAATGTTCGTATTGGAGCTTCTGGCATGAATACCAAACAGTACAGGATGCTGTTTCAAAATTTCTGGATGAGTGAATTGCATCATGGTGCTCTTTTTCTCACAGACAGTGCCCAACTTACCCTTCAACACTGTGTAGTCAACAAGATCAAAAACAAATAATGTGTATGTGCAAAATTAAAAATATAAAATGGCAACAAATTACCCATCACACCCTGTATGTACGTAATACACCACATGTATTTGTATATTTTTATTTTAAATGTCTATACCTTTTTACTAGTTATTTCTCTTGCATTGTTACGCCAAATGAAAGCAATGGCAGACTGTTTAAAGATATTTATGAAGCTGAAAAGTGAAAAGTCAATTCTGTTAAGAAGCTAAATATAATATTATTATTATTATTATTAGTAGTAGTAGTACAACAACAACCCCCAGAATGTGGGATGTTCAGGCAACTATCATCTCAGTTATTGTTGGTGTGTTCAGCTCTATACCACTGAACTTAAAATCTGACATTAAGAAATCAGAAGAAAGCCTAGTATCCATTCGCTGCATTACTTGACTCTGCAAATATTCTGTGAAAGGTGCAATCTGTTTGAGGTTGTATGACTTGATGGGGAACAACCATGGTGTAAGATCTCTGGCTGATAATGAATAAATATGCAGAAGAAGAGAAGGAAATAATAATAATGATAAAATACAAAGATGTCAGGACAGAAATCGGTAAAATGTGGCATCTCAGGATAACACCATTACCTTTTGTTATTGGGGCTTCAGGAATTATATCAAAAGGAGCAAACAAATACATGGATCAAAATCCTGGTAGCCTTAAAATATGTAAATTGCAAAAAATCATACTCATAGGTACTTCTCACATCTTGCATAAATTTCTCTCCATGCAATGGCCACAATTATGTTTTTTTCCCTTCTCTGATTGCATAACATCTCATCTGTTTTCATCTTCAGATACAATAATTCACCTCAAGCAAGGCAATAAAACCACTAAGACTAAAGGGGATTACTGGGTGTAGAAGAATTAAAAAACTAAAACATTACTAAAGAATGAAAACAATAGAAGAGTAATCAGAAGAACAGTAGATAGTGATTGACATTGCATTAAAATTTTTTAAAATCAAATTTGGCTGGAAAGCATAGAGTCAGAAGAGAGTTCCACAAATGAGAAAAGAAACTGTTAGTATAGAACTTACGCTTACATCTAACAAATTCAACTGTAAATTGAAGAGACCGCATTGACAGTCTAGTACTGCACTTAAAATCATAGTCTAGGTACCATAGCAGAGTGGTCATCTGAACAATTACCATGAAAGTATTTATAGAGAAGTCACAGGGCAGCAACTTTACAGCAGTAGGAAAGTGACTGAAGCTGAGAAACCAGGTCAGGATCATTAATATTGCTGATTCTTCTTTGGATTTTATCAAGAATCTCTAAATATATTGCAGGAACACCAGACTAATAGTAGATCTATAGATATGTAAGATAGATTCTGGAGAGAAAAATTGTCTAGTACAACCCAGTGAATCAACATTCTTAACAGCAGACCTAGCAATGGATTCAATATAGTTTTTCCACTTTATGTCAGCTAAGAATGTTAGCTCGAGAAGGTGCAATGAATTACTCTACTGGAGGTTAGCATCAGCCATGCCGATGGAAGGCAGAAAGGACTTAAATTTATTCTTTATATATTTGCTGTTGTTTACACAATGTTTTGACTGATCCACTCTTCAACCCTCATCAGGTGTAATCTGGGAAAAAAATTAAATTTCTTTGTTGAAGAAAAGTAACAATTTCTGTCACCTGTTGGTTTTCTTGAACAAAGATGTTCCTTTTTTTCTCACATGGAGTAAGGTTTGAAGAGTGAATTGGCTAGAATGTTGTGTTAACAACAACAGCAATGAATGATGAAAGAGATTTCTGCATCCAAATAATGTTAATGATGCTTTTCAAAACTTTAGACAATAGTAAAAAATATGAATTTTGATGGCTCACATGTAAAAACCTTTTAATAATAATTAAGACATAACAAAATATCTATTAGATCATTGCAAAAGTTTTTGCCCAAACAGAAAAACAAAAATTTTTTTATACACACACCAGCAGTAGAGCCCGGCGTTGCTCAGGGTTTTATGTAGTTAAATTGCTTTGGGGTTTGAATTATTGAACTTACACAGTTGATCCGCAGTTGTTGAGGTCACTGGTAGACCGGGAATCTTACTGGTAGCAAAATCAATGAGATCAAGGGCAACTGGTTGCAATAGGTGGCTGCTGTGTTGCTGCTCCGTACTTACCTGGAGACTGCCACCCGTTCATAATCGGTCAAGATTTTTAATTCTGGCAAAGTAAAATAGTGGTTGTGTTTTCACTGTAGGACTCGCCCCTTCACTATTAAGTTCATAAGTTTTCCCAGTTTTAAGCGGAATACGCAGCGGTAATGTCATGTCTGTGAGTGTAATCATGTCCGGGTAGGAGTTCACGCATTATCTCAGCCCATTTGGGGTTGCAGGTAAACGTTATAAATAAGTCTGGCTGCCCATATTGCCTAACATATGTCATAGTGTCCTGCGTGCGTTCATGCATGTAACACGCCCCCCCCCGTGTAGGTAGAGGGCAGAATGCACAGCTTCCCTAGGTCATGGGGATTGATTTCATTTTGAAGGCTGTCGCGTAAGTGTACATAGGAGTCTGAACTCAGCTGTTTCTGATGATTCCATATAAAACAAAGCCTCTCCGATTCCATCTTAGCGGCCATGTCAATCGCAAACCGAAAAGCTCCCTGCATCTATGAAGCAGGTTGAAGTCTCCATCCCTAACCATGAAACAGTATGAATAGAAGGCCTAGCATAATAAGGCTTTGGAACACATTGTAGGTTGTCCATCCAGAGTATGAAGGGGAATGCCGAAGTGGAAGCCATCGTCACCATAAGGAAAAAGTAAAGAGTACTGCAATGCGTCATATGATCGATGGGTCTCTGAAATCCAGCGAAGCGCGCTGCCTCTTGATTTGAGAACATTATCATGAGTCAGTCTTACTCCCTATGTATAATAGCGGCCACTTTGTTGCACACAGGAGCATTGTAGTGGCGTTCGTGTTCATCATGAGGCTGTTTGTCGGCGTCAATTACAATGCTGAAGGAAGGAAAGGGAGCATTTTCCAAAGCATATTTGAAACTGTGAATGTAGCTGTTAACCTCGTGAGGCATGGCCTGAAGTAGTAGTATGACGTCCCTGCAAGGAACTCTTCCTGACAGTGGCAAAATACCAATCTGGGTTTCGGCCTGTAGGTTCTAATCTGCAATAAAGTACAGTTGAAGGAATTTAGGCGTAGAGTTTTCCTCAGGCAACAGAGACCCAATGTGGTGTTATACCTGCCCCTGTACTTTGAAAGTAAGCATCCAACCCTCTTCTCGAACCACCTGAGCCCCAAATGAGGTCATTTGAAAGTTGTTGTTGTATTGCCTAATTGTTTTAAGGAAGTGGTTGGAGTCAGGATGGGAGCCGGCTATTAGTCCCCTCAGCAGAGTAGGTGGTTCATGCAGAGGTGGCAGTCGAACTTTGCTGGAGGAACAGCACAGACCAGCAGGTTCCCTGGCTCTTTTGTGGGCATTGCAGAATTGACAAACGCAGGTCATGGACCCTATATTGATGTCATCATGCGTACTTAAATTAATGCCGAGGTCATAATTGAAAGCCAAGAAAGACCAAAAAGAACTACTGGGACAGGTAATATCACGGGCGGCCGCAAGGCGCTGAATGTCGCCATCGAGGCGTATGTGGCAAGCTTGGAGAGTTTGAGATAAGTGCACAGTGGCCATGTTTGTAGCAGCCCTTGAAAGTCTGTTTGCTCTTGCCTGTGGGCCCCAGGAGTTTCTAGCAGCAAAAGTCGCTGCAGCGATGCCCACTGCAGCTCTCTCGGACTCCCTCGACCTAGCTGTTGCAGCAGTGTCCCTGGATTGACGGGCGTGTCTGCCGTCAAATGTTTCAGCTGCCCTTGACCTGGCAGTGGTGGCAGCATTCCTAGCATTTCAAACAGATCTATGGAGCGGTGTCTTAGCAGCATCCCTGGATTGACGGGCACGTCTGTGGTTGAATGTTTCAGCTACCCTTGACCTGGCAGTGGTGGCAGCATTCGTAGCATTTCACACTGACCTACAGAACGCTGTTTCAGCAGCCCTAGCGCTCGCTATTGCAGCAACGTCCCCAGATTGATAGGTGTGCCTGTGTTCAAGTGTCTCTATTGCCCTTGATTTCGCAGTGGCAGTAGCGTTTCTCACGTTACGAAAAAGCCTTTGATGATGAGTCTTGGAAGCCCAAGATGTAGAGGCAGTTGCTGCAGCCTGTGCGTTCATTCTCGACCATATTGCATTCTTGAGCCTTGATCGCAATGAAGCCCTGTAGGAAGCTTTCCCAGCCAAGCAGGTGGCATGCTCCTCTTGTGACTGTGAGGCCTGTGTGAGAGCGCTGCGTTGAGCAACCTGAGATAGTCACATTGTCTTTTTGCCCTCATAGTGGACACTCTTGCAGACCGAAGGCTAAGACATAACCCTCCTTTTTGTCAGCATGGGGAAAAGGGATGCTAGTAGTGGTTGATTAGGGTTGCTCAATTGCAGGAGTACAAAGTCTAACTTAGTATCGCAAAGCATGAGCCAGAATCGGGAAGGCAGGTATTTAAGTAAAACAGCTGAATAAATTGGTAGTTGGAAAAATGTAGTTAAACAGATAAACGGAAAATAAAAACGTAAGAAACAACTTGTGATAGGAGAAATGATAAGTTGAAGGAGCCTATCATATCAACCGGATGGCAGCGTAACAGGAGCAGAAGTGAGACCATCGTCCCACAGCTGGGCACAGCAGGTTCAAATGTATTAGTTGGAAACAAAGGAGCTCACAGGGCAAAAGTTTTTAATTGACACGACTAAAGCTGATAAAGTTAATCAAAATCCCAAGCAAGTTGCGAAAAACATTGCCAAATTCAGGTAAACTTAATTTGAATGGGAAGTCAAAAGGAGTATGATTTCATTGATTTTTATCTGATAATTGAAACTGATATTGAAAACAAAAGTCAGCACCTCAATACTGTCAGTAAATACTATACTCAATGGTAATTTTGCTGAAAATTCTTCGCCATTTGCAAAAAATATAGCCAAAAATCAGCTAGACTGGACTTGAATCGAATGTCCCAATGTGATCAACTGTATCGATTTTTTCCAGTAACTGATATCAATATTGAAAATGAATGTCAGCACCTCATAACTGTTGATAAAAACAATGGTCAACATAATTTTGTTGGAAATTCTTAGCCATTTGCGAAAAATATAGCCAAAAATCAACTTGACTGGATTTGAATTGGAAGTCAAAAGTGGCATGATGTTATCAATTTTTTCTGATAATTGATACTGATATTGAAGAAAAAAGTCAGCAACTAATAACTGTTGATAAAACTAATGCTCAACATGATTTTCATGAAAATTCCTTGTGGTTTGCGAAAAATGGAACCAAAAATCAGGTACATTGGATTTGAATTGGATGTCCCAAAGTGATTGATTTTATCGATTTTTTCCGATAACTGATATCAATTTTTAAAAACTAAGAACAGCACTTCAAAACTATAAGTAAGGACATTGCTTAATGTGAGTTTGGTGCATATCACTTGTAATTTGTGAAAACTATCACTGAAAAACTGATGAATTTTTTTTTAATCAATATTTGACTCCCTATTGGTTTTATCGATTTTTTTCCAAAATCAGAGGAACAATTGAAAAATCTGAAGACGTCAAGTACGAATGCCATAAATTTCCGATCTGTGTGTGAATTTTCATGCCAATTGGATGAACAGTTTACTCAGGATGAGGTAACAAGGTGACAAACACACAGATGCACTAACGGAATGCCATTTATAGATACAGATAAAACATTTAGTTAAGTACATAGACTCCATTGTTTTTAGCAACTGTCTCCCATTGTTCTACAAGCTTGCTGATGCCATTTTTGTAGAAACTTCAGATTTTTTGTTGGAAGACGGTTATGAGGTAATTTTCAACTGACTGTATACATTCAAATTTTTTGTCATTTAAATTGTTCTGCAAAGACAAGAATAAATAAAAATCTGAAGGTGCCAAGTCAGGTGAATACAGTGAGTGTTTGTTGGGTTTACCATTTCAGCTCTTTAAGTTTCTGCAAGGTCTGTTTTGCCATATGTGGTCTTGTGTTGTCAATATAGAGAATAGTATAGAGATTAGCGATCTGTATAGTAATAGAGGATAGATTAGAAATAATGATCCATATAGTAATAGAGGATAAAATAGAAATGGTAATCAATTTGATGCCATGCTAATTCCCATATTTATATATATTTCTTTTGTGATCACATGGTCTACATATTCAAAATGGGATCACGGTGTTTGCTCTCTGGCAATCTGTGTTCAAACTCCAGTGTTAGCAGTGACACTTTATTTCTATATAACATTTTACAAGCTTCTTGATGCCATTTTTGTAGAAACTTCAGATTTTTTGTTGGAAGACAGTTATGAGGTAGTTTTCAGCTGACTGTATACATTCAAATTTTTTGTTATTTAAATTGTTCTGCAATAAAAATAAAATCTGAAGGTGCCAAGTCAGGTGAATACAGTGAGTGTTGGTTGGGTTTACCATTTCAATTCTTTAAGTTTCTGCAAGGTCTGTTTTGTAACATGTGGTCTTGTGGAAAAGACTTCTTTTCAATTTGATAATAGTGTTTTTTTTAATAGCCACATTGAGATTGCTTAGTTGGTCACAATACTTCTTCACATTATTTGCATTCTATTGTTTTACTGGCTGGAAGAAGCACAAAGTGAATTATCCATCTACAATTCAACGAAACAGACAACAACGCTTTCATTGGATGTAACCTCCTTCATCCTAGTGGCATTATTGTTTTGCTTGGGGTGAAACATTTAAAAAAAGAAATAATTAGTTAGATTCTGTTCTCATGTTAAGTGAGTCACTGTTCTCATCACTTTGTTTAAGACTTTACTAGATGTTTCTGGTATTATGGACATCCATGTAGAAAGGGAAAAATTTGTTTTATCTCCATCTCAAGTGTTTCTGTTTGATAAACCAGTGGATGATTCCATTTGAAGTTTGGTCTTCTAAGCAGCATCCACTTTGACTGAGGAGTAATGTGGAAGTAAAAGAGTTTATGAATGATTTTTTGAGATCAAATAACAACAGAACCAGAAATAAGGTATATCCAGGTGCTGATCTATATTAACAGCCATGCTTGGAATTGGAATTCTGGTCTGTCCTTGGTGGGAGATGGACATGTCCATTGAGTGATTCTGAAGCCTTCATTGTGTATTACTATTCACAATGTTGGGATGACTAGATGGGTGAGGAGTTGGTTGGGGGAAGAGCTGACATAGCAGAAATTGTCCCAAGTATCACCTACCTACCTACCTGGATGAGCAGGTGAAGCCCAAATAAAACACCTACATATAATATGGGAAACAGGAGTCTCGTTCTTATTTCTCTTTGTGCATTTGTCTTTCATTATATCACCTTGTGAACATGCATCATGTTCTTTCCAAGCATTGAGTGAATACTGCTGAGATTGAGGATTGAAATGCAACATGGATCAGTAGAGAGCTTGGACAAGGGTTGTGTTGAATGTTTACATTTTGACCTAATATTATAGGGATCACCCCATATATGCTCAGTGAACAAACCACTGCTACTGAATGTGCTTAAGTTCATCTTCACCAATTTGCTACTGATATTTCTAAAATAATTTCTTTTACGTTTTTTTTTCCATTTATTTTAATTCAGTTTTGTTATTTCAGTCCATACTCTCCAGGGAACGGTTTTCAAGGTTCCTTATGAAGCCACATATCGTAGACTAATTTTCACTTGGTACAGTGAGTATTTTTTAAAATCACCTTTTTGGATGTAGTAGAGAATATATACTTACAGAAAATGTCTTTAGAATCCATACTACTGTCAAAGTACTAATAGTGTCAATGTTTATATCTTACTATAATTTACTAAATGTTTTTTGCCCATTTCTGTAACTGAAGACAGCTAGAGTGATAGCCACTCAGTTTTCTATTGTTAACAATCAGATCGTGAAGTATGTTTTTAGCATATTACTTTTTGATAATTCCAAATTTTTAAAAGATTTTAGTGAGGCATCTCAACTTATAAGTTTAATGTGAATCTAGACATTTACTTTGTGTCCATCATGTTAGCTTTTTATCTTTTATTTGACCATTTAAAGCAGACATGGAGCTTAAAATTTCCTAGCCAGAACTCAAAGTTGTCCATTTTTTTTTCCTATGGCATTTTTCTAATTACAAGAAAATCAAAACTTAAAAAAAACAACATATTCTTGTGTTTGCATTTGTAATACAAACCTTGGCCACCATGAACATTAAACTCTCAACAGTGTTTATTAACTTACAAATCTTCAAACATAGTTTAGTCTCATGTTTGTATTCATTACTGTGATAAAAATATCTCCCTAATATAGATTTACGAAAGAAATGTAGGTACTTGAAAACTTTTTTGAAATTTCCCCTGATATTTTAATTGAATATGATCCAAGAGTTCATGATGGTGCTAATTTTCAAATAATGTATGATTTAATAAATGCATAGTTCAAATTCATGATCTCTTGTTGATGCCAAAGCTTCATTTAAACCTTCCATAGGATCTAGATTATAAACCTTCTTGAAGGGTGGCTTTAAAGTTGTTAATAACAATGGTTTATTTTTGAATTTATTTTTGCAAGTTTATATTTATGGATGCATATAGCACTTGAAAACAAAGAAAATTTAATTGTATATAATACTTAAGCAGAGCCGGTGTGTACTACCCTCAAGTCCCCCAATGTAAGGACAACCCTGATTGGGGGCCCTGGGCAGTGCTTTGTGACCCTCGCTGTCTTATCAACATCTGCTTTTTTCTACCTACATTTATATACATTATAAATTAAAATAAGCACAAGCGAATATTAAAGGATGAAAAATTTTCACAGATTTTGATGCCATTCTGGGTTTTGCTCATGCTAAGTCTTGAAAAAATGCTATAAAAATTCACTATTTTTATATCCAAAATATTGACTGTGTCAAAGTAATTAACTTTTTAACAAAAAAATCTCAAGTTGATGTTAAAAATTGTTGCAAAACATTGTTGATTTATTTAAGAAAGAACAATCCATTATGATATGTCTCTAATTTGTATTTAGATACATTGTATTTATTTTCAATTTTTTTAGTTGAATTGTTCATCTATTTTGCATATGATCCATTATTGTACATAATTAGATTACAATAAAATTTGTATTTTATATGAATACTACCTTATGAAAATTGAGATGCAGTAGGGGGAGATATATCATAAATTCTGGGGAAAGCCACAGGACCCTTGCACTTGCTTTGTACTTAAGTATAAAATGTTTTAAGTTTGATATACATAAGTATCATCATAAAAAGTGTACTATATTTTGAAAACTACTATAAAACAGCAAATATATTTTACTGATATTATTAGTATGTGTCATTGTTTGGAAGAGTACTGACCTATTTGAAAAAATTCATTTTTACAGATGGCTATCTTGTGGTCTGCCTTCCAGGATTTTTCACTCATATGCTGAATGCCAGTATTGAGTATGAACCATGCAATCACATTTTATTACATGGTAAGCAATGATGTAATTTTTTTATTATATGATTTTGTTATTCTGCTTGACACTATCAGTTAATTCCTTTTTATATTGGTTGCACTTTAATCTAAAAAATAAAATGCTAAAGTAAAGTAACCATATCTATTTTGATATCCATCCTGTAAAATAGGGAAAAATATTATCACCTGTTATTAAGATCAGCACCATTTCCATTTAAAGATAATGCCTGCTACTCTTTCAACTTTGATAATAATTTAAACACCCATTATTTACACTATTTACATTTGGACAATTGTTCTCATCTTTGTTGTTACCACATTTTGGCTATTGAGCCCTTTGGTCTTCATCAGGTGTATATCGATCTGGGTAACCTACAGACAGAACCCTTTATTTAATCTCTGTGGATAGACTGTTCTCATTCCACTGCCCATGTTTAGGGATACAATCAGCACATATGCTAGGCTATGTGGACATCTTTAGTAGACCTAGCATAGAAATATGAAAGCCTTACATAAATAAATAAAAAAATGACAGCAGCAGCTGTCACAAAGAGAGATATCTTCAGTGAGTGCACTCAAGCATGACAAGCAGAAGCACTCACCGGCAGGCAGGTTAGGTTTAAGGTTCCAAGGTCTCTAGAGAATTTTCCCAATAGCCTAGATGATTAAAGCATTGGTTTATGAATTTGCTAAGTTCAATCCCTGGGCTGGGCGGTGTGTACATGGACTCAGAGGAAACAGGGTGCTCAGTAACTGAGCAGTACTAAAAATAAGAACTAGGTATCCCTAGATATCTACTGTGGAACAAGATACAGTTGTGGTTGATTTGAATCAAACCAAAACAAAGAAAAAAGAAAAAGGTGCTTAAATATAAAAATATATATAAGATATTTTTATTTTTGTGTTTATCTCTATCTATAAAAGGCAGGATGTGTGTGTGCATGTGTTAACGAATGCACGGCCGCAATTTTCAACAGATTTGCACCAAAATTTATATGCACATGCTCCAAGTTAGTGGGAAGGCCAAGACTGACTTTGCATTTCCCAACTCCCATCGATAGTGGAAATAATCAATTTTCATGCTTCTACGGCAGTTTTCATGTAGTTTGCAGCCATTTTGTACTGGCCAGAGTGAGAGCCAATAGCTGGCTGCCACGAATAGGCAGGAAGATTCTATTGGCCAGCATGAGAGCCAACAGCTGACTGACATGAATGTTAACTAGCATGCTAGCATGTAAAAAAAATCGATAGCTGCATTCGTCACAAGTGGGAAAAATTTAAATCTGCATGGCACTTTACTCCAATTGGCTCATTCGCTTGCTTAAACTCAATGTTGATTCTGATTCTGCAGAACTGGGTTGGGTGTGAAAAAGTATTTGTTGTTAACATTCTTTTTTTCATTCGGTTTTTCCAGTTATGAGTCCTTTTTTAAAGCTGATCGATTTGTGTTCATTTTGTTTAGTTCTTTTTTCATAACAGATTTAATGTTTAGTATAGAGCTTAGAAAAAATTTGCAAGGTATTAATTTACTAACTGGAAGAATATATGATCCTGTAACTCAGAAACCATTTTCTTGTCATTTGGTGCTTGACTGTCTTGGTCTTTATTTCTGTCACATTCCACACAATCTATCCTGTAGTTTACCTGAATTGACATACACATGATGAAAGCTGAAGTGTAAATAATGATAATTCCTCATCCAGTCCTGAAAAGTCAGACAGAGGTCTACACACCAAGATTTTTAAGGCAATGAACAAATAAGTTCCTTGCTAGTTCCATTATGGAAATTTCACTATTACCTCATTAAATATTTGAGATTAATAACAAAATATTGCACTAATAGTCATAGGTATGAATATAGGTTAGTATTTAAAGAGGTACGACTACAAATTGATACATTTTCCAATTCACTGAAGTAAATGTTAAATATGATGTTAAGAGGTTGTAGAAATCTATATATGCTAGCTTCAGCTTTTTGGCCCCAAACATAAACAACAGTAATTGTTTTGATTCATAGAAATATGAATAAGAAATGTGCATTCCCTAAATAGGTAATTGAAACCTTGCTCAGTCAACGTAGTTTACAAGGCAAACTGGTAACAGCATGTTTCAGCTATAGAGCTATTTTCTCTGATGGAAAAAAGGGTTCAGGTTTGATTCCTATCGCAATATTTTTTTAGTAGGACTTCTCAATCTAGGCTGGTTGTTAAGGAGTTTATTAACAATATTCAAAAAGAATGGCAAAGGTGCTGAGAGTATAACCAACTCAATAAATTCTTCACAATTCAGCCTAAACTAGAAGAATGGAAGTCGGTTTTCAGAAAATCTCTAAAGGAAAAAATAGTACTGGCCCACTTACGCATTGGCCAGATGAGAATAACCCATTCATACTTGCTAAACAAGGAAGATCAGCCAGTATGCCAAGCATGTGAAATGACATACACTATTAAACATATATTAACTGACAGTTCAGACCTTGCTCTCTCAAGACAAAAATACTATAATATAAACAACATGCTTCAAAAAAGCAAAAATGGATGGCATGATATTATTTCTTAAAACAGTGGGTCTATACCAAAAAATACAGACCAAATAAGAATGACAATAAAACCAACTTCTTTACAAACTGTATTTCTGGAAAGAATACATCAATGAAATCAAACTTTCTACAAACCCAGAATTAAGTAACCCATTGAGGTTGATATGCCATAAAACAAAATAAACCCAAACTCTAGTCTGGTTGTTATTTATTTCACTGTTTAAGAAAATAAAAAATCAGGAATAGCAACTCAAATACGTGTACCTACTAAAAATGTTTATTGTAATAAGAAAAAAATGTTTATTATGTTAATGGCTCTTCTCAAGGCTGTAGACACTGAAAATTAATTTATTTTTATTTTATTTAATTATTTTGTAAAAATCATTAAGAAAATTTAAACTTCTTTCAGAAAGTCTTTCATAAACTAACAATGAATAAATTTAAAAGATTTAAAAGATTATTATATAAGTCATCATCTGGCAATGAGTTTTTCATAAGAAAAAATTCAATTCTTGTTGGTATAACTGTAGCTATAGAAGTAGACAATGCTAGATAGTGACTTAATGAATTTTGCTCACGGTATCCAGTGGAAGTATTTATTGCAATTATATCAAAACAGATTACAACAGTGGTACACAGAAAAATTATTCCTTTTTTTATTCTTAATAATCTTGCTTTTGTTAATTTTTTTTTTTTGCATACACAGAAGAATCTTTGATTGGTGAGGTTTGCCCAGTTATTTCCTCAAAGAGCACGAATATGATATCAGAAATTGAAGTTCAGGAATCGCCATCAGTTCCTCTTTTGAAGGAAGATGAGCTCTCCCTTTTACATTCAAACAATAAAAAACTCCAACTAATGAGTCACTACTGCAAAGGAATGTGTATATCTGGTAAGTTTTCATTTTATGTACTTTTAAACACCAGACCTAAAGAAGGGGAAAAGGTTGGCTTTCCTGTTTTAGATTAAATCTTAAAACTTAAAAAAAAAAGAATCTATTGGCAAATAACCCAGAATTTTCACTCTGTTGATGAACATTTTCCAGAATGTATTTATTGCTGATATTCAGAACATTAAAAATGTAGCTTCTCTGTGCCTTTTCTATAAATATTTTTATGATAATTGTTCTGATGAGCTTTTCTCTTTGGTACTTTGACTTTACAAATTTAAGCACAGAACTAGATTGGCAGCTAGGTCTCAGTATTTTACACTTAAAATGATAGGATGTAACTGTAAGTTTTATATAACAGTTTCTTCTCTCATACTTTTTGCTTGTGGAAATCTTTCCCAATGCTTTCCAATCAATTTTGATCTTCAAAATTTAAAAGCAAATACCTGTTCTTTTATTGTTCTCTCTCCTTAATAATATTTTTCTTTTTCTTTCAAACTCAATAACCCATTGCATCTTAGTGGCTTTATTGCCTTGCTTAGGGTGAAATAATTTTTAAAAAAATACTTCATAATTTCACCTCTTGTTTGTTAAATAAATAAGCATATTGCTTCACATGCCCCAAAAGAACAAAGTCTATGTTTTTCAAAGATTTAGATAATGTAAAAAAATATATAATGTGCATGTGTGTACCCAAATAAAATTTTTAAATACTACTCAGAATTAGGTTTCAATTGTGCCATATACACATTTTTTAATTTGTACACTATTACATTTAGTAATGGCAGATGTTTAGACAAGCTACATTCCTTAGTTCCACCAGTTCAGACCTTCACAGTGAGGACCCACCATGCTACACACACAGTCAACTCATCCTCATTTTTTTCCATTGGTAAGGAAGAAGTTTGTCAGAAAGCTTATTTCCCAGGAATTTTACATTGTGGAACAGACTCCTGAAATGATGCTTCTCTGATCACTATGATCTTAACCTCTTTAAGTCTAGAGTAAACAATTATCTATCCTACATATTCTCATATTATGCACTGCTTACTCCTTCTTTGTATGACCTTGCAACAACCTCATTCAATAACCCTCTACCTTGAGTGACTCTTGGGCCTTGTATTGGGTGAACAGTAGTATGAAAATAAAATTTAGTCAGCTGCAAGGAAGTGTTGTGTTTTTGGCCAAATGACTTCCATTAGCAGATAATCAACTTTGCTGTTGTTCACTTCCTATTTTCATAATTAAACATACGCAACATTTTTTAATTGTTGTCTGGCAAAATTACATCTGACATAAAAGTAAATATCAAAACAGAGATGTGTTTTTGAATTCCTCCATATAGAAAGAATTTCACTCATTGGCATTCATCGATGCTTGCTGAATGCTTACGGATACCAAACAGTGAATGCAAGCACAGTTAAGTAGCAGGGAATGCATTTCAACATGTTGTTGACAGTGTTCTATATAAAAAAATGGATTGCTTTTGCTCCTGGCAAAAAATGCAAAACTGAAAACTTTCTCTAGCCAATGGCATTATGATACTTCATGTATCTATTGTAGTTTCTGTGGAAATATATCAGTCAGTGATTTAAGTGCTATTCGCGATACACATTTGGGCGATCATGTATCCTTCTATACATGACTGATGAGGCAGTTATTTTCCTGCAGTAGGTTGCTATTTCTTTCTGCGGTAGACTGAAGAACCCAGTCTGTCATGCTATTCAACCTATAGTTGGGGGGAAGAAGACATGGATTCATACCTATCCCAAGGGTATTTGTGTGTAAGTGAATCTAATGCACTGGAATTTGAACTTGGAGTTCTCACTCCAAGCTGATATCTATTACACCACAGCACAATGGAAATATATAGAAGCCATTAATTTTGGAGTGTCCATTGTAATTGGTTATAAAGATAGCAATTTAAACTTGCAAAAATACAAGGTAGCACTGTCCTGTAATTGTTCTGTTGTGTTTGTGAAGAAAAACTTTGAAAATCTGTATAAATTAAATTTTGGTAAAATGAACAAATTTAACAGATTCAAATTACAGCAGATACATTATTAGAATATATAAATATAAAACTCTTTTTTATTAAAAAAATAAAATACAATATCCCTGCTGAATAGGTACAAGTTTAAAATTTAATTAGCTTAAAATTTATGAAGAAAGACAAAATTACATACCATTTAAAACATATATCAAATTCTTAATATGCAAATTTTCAGATACTAAGTGTATATAATTATTAGAAAGGAAGCCGTCTCTTTGTAAGCAAAAAGACTGTCTCCTTTGACTTCACTATATTAGACTCTAGTGTCTGTGAATCATACATCCCCCGCCTTTTTTTCCCCTTCTTTTTGCTGTGCAAATTCTCATTGCTTTGATTCTGGTCTTCCCTCATACTATTAATCATTTCAATTTTTAATGTTTTAATTGTATGTAGGGTGTTTGTGGGAGTAAATGTATCTTTGCAATAAATTATTAATCTGTTCCCAGTCGACCCTGATGAGCTTGGGAACGAAACCGGTTGGTCTGTCTTGTATGTGTTTTCATTTCTTATTTTTATTTTCATATTTCACAATACCTATAAGAAACAAATTATATCTTTTCCTTGCAATATTACGTTTTTGTACCTCTAACAATTTATTTGATTATTAGAAATTTTATATTTGCCAAGTAGAACACATTCAAATAGAGTTGTACATTTTTCTGTTAAATATTTGCATGCATTTTGTCTACTACTATGTCCATGTCCCAGGTATAGATAAAAGAGAACATATCAATTAATCAGTTCGAGTAGCAATCAGAGTGAAAGTCTGTACAGAAGTAGTAAGAGAAGTCATTAAAAAATCTTCCTGTGTCTACTGATATTTGCCATCATACAACTGTCTTCTTACAAAGAAATGGGACTTAAAAAAAGGAAATGATTTTTGTAAAACACCTCAACAATTTCTGGAATATAAATATATTGGATTTGTACTTTATTCTTTGCAGATGAGTTGAATATTTTTACAAAGCCAAATTTTTGCCCTGTCAAACTTCCACAGTTCTCTTGATTAGCTTCAAAATATAATTAAAATATTTTAATATCATTATAATTAATTTATTTTTTCTAATAATAAAAAATTATTAGCAAGCTTCTTTTCTTTTTTGTCAATTCAGTCTTAAATATTAATTAATTACAAGATTGATTTTGGACTTCAGCTTATTTATAAAAACAATAGGCTTTATTCAAACTACTTTTACCTTTGGTTACAAATTTTTCATCCAAGCTGTTTATATGTTATTGTATGGGTTTGAAGAAATAGTCCTTCTATGTACTGTATCCCTTCAGGAAGTGGATGATCACAGCTCTCCATGAGCTCCTATCCCTTGTAGCCCTTAGGAATGTTTGTCTCTTTGCCAAGACTATCACATCCATTATGCCATCCATCCACACAAGCTTGTCTGGTAGGTGTCCTGCTGCTTTCCTCTGTCTCTTTTTCCTTTGATATGTCTTCTGAGTATCAAATTCTCCAAGCTCTCTTTCCTCATTACGTGCCTAAGTAATTTCAATTGTCTCTTTCAGATTCTAAGTATAAGTGTCCTTTTTGTTTCCATTTTTCATACAACTTTCTTGTAAATCACATGTTCAGTCCATAGGATTCTCAGTATCCTTCTGTAGAACCACATTTCTGTTACATCATATCTCTTCTTCAACTGTGAGGAGATTGTTCATCATTCAGTGCCACAGGAACACTGATATTGCATAACAGTTTAATACTCTTTTCTTTTTCTCTTGCTGACAACCATACATTCTGTTTTCTTATGGTTGATGATTAGTCCTTTCTTCTCATTTTGCTTTACTATCTTGTCCAGGAGGTCCTGTAGTTTTCTTTTTGTGTCAGTTATCAACCTGGTATCATCTGGGTATCTTGTATTGTTAATATTGTACCCATCAATAATAAATCCTGGTAGGGTCTCCAGATGCCTTAGGATAGCCTTGCTGTAGAGGTTGAATAAATCTGATTAGAAGACACATTCTTGACTTATTTCTTTTTCTATTTTTTTGCACCTACTTCATTTTCTATCCATATGCAGGTGATTTTCTTATTGATATGTCCCAGAAAGGGATATGTTTGATCGAAGTAGCTAAGTGGGTTTGGCTACTGTAACCAAGTAGTACACAGTAGAAGTAATCTACTGGTACTCGTCGTAGTCGCAAGTAATAGGTGTAGACCAATAGGATAGCTAATGGCATAGTCCAATGGGCATCGTCATAGACTTAAACTCTGTCATACCTACACATCCATCTGTATTTATGACAGACACCAGCCAATTTTATTCCAGTGAGGGGGAACACAGGTGTATGCATATTCCATTATATCACTTGTGATCTTTATTGTGACAGACTGAAGACGAAGATACTTTTATTGTAAAGTTTTTATTCATTAACAAATACTACACACGCAATTTCAAGATGGTGATCTATCTTTTGTTGTCAAGAGGAGACAACTATAGAGTCCTTAAGAGGTATTAGTAGTGTAGTGGACAGAATATAACATATTTAGAGAATGTAATTACACAATTGTTGTGGCCTGTTTAGGGGCCAGAAAGAAAGACATGGAAGATGAAGGTAGGTTGAAAAAGTATATTGAAGATATATACAAAACAATAGTGTTAATAATAAGTAGATTAGCACTGCGTATACTGCTCAGCGTTCTGCGCTCTGGTATCCAAATCTCGCAGTTTGTATTTATGAGAGAAGGAAGAGTTCATTATACTGTAGAGGGTTTACCACAACAACAATATACAATGATTTTTTTTAATTTTGTTTTCTTTTTTTAGGTTGGACACTTTATGATCGGAAGAAGCAGTTACTGTACAAAGTGAAACTGAACAAAGAAAAACTTGTGGATCTTTTCAGTAGTTGCTATTTGTCCACAACAAGAATGGCCATTTTTCATTATGCTATCTTGCATGAAAGAGACTACAATGTCACCAAGAAGGTAACAAATACTGTTTTCTTATTCTTTATCACTAAAAGTTTTAAAAATTTGCTGAATGTGTTCATTTTCAGAAGGGATTTTATTTCTTACCAAAATCACAAGATAAATATCAGCATATGAAATAACATAATTGAATTAAAAACCTTATGGAAAGACAGTTTTATTTACACTAAGTTTTGATTGCATAAATTTGTATAAAAGGGGTAACAATTTAATTGCTTTAATAACTGCAACATGTTGCTAGGCTAATGAGTCAGGTGCACCTTTTCATGCCCAAACATGTTCCAACTTCCATTTTCTTATGAAGCAAAGTAGATGAATCATTTGTTGCAGAGCAATAAAGGAAGTTGTATGTGTTCATGTTATGCTATTGGCAGAGAATGAGTGAAAGGAATCTGAAGCAGGAAATTAACATCAAGTTTTATGTGAAGATTGATAAAAGTGCTAGTGAAACATCTAATTCTGTGTTTATAGTTATTAGTTGAATTTCTGCAGTGTATTGTTTTAAAATATGGAAGTTTATTTTATCTGATAAAACATTATTTAGAATCTTAATCTGAGACTTATCCTCTTTCATATATATTTAAAATTTTGAAAATTAATATTGTATGAAAGTAATAATATCGTTGTCATGTCTAATGAAAATGTGGAACATAATACATTTTATTAAACTCTGGACTTCATCAGTTACTATTGGCCAGTGTGTGGTGAAACTCCAGGCCCCTATTAGAACATTGACCTTATATTTTCATATTTAACATCTGAAAGAGACTCCACCTTTTACTGCTGTGGTGGGTGTTTATATATCTATCTAACTACAGCAACAGGCATGTTGTCTACTGGACATACACGACTGACCAATCAGAACCAGTCTTCACAGAAGTGAAAACATAAGATCTTCTCCCACTAGACATTATCATCCAATGCCTGCAGAGACAAATTTGAATTTTTCAAACTTACATACATATAGAATTATCTATGGTTATTATGCATGTGATACATGACTGACCAATGAAAATCAGACCACACAAAATTAGGAATACCAGAACTTCTGCCTTTTTCTCACTTCTTTTTCAATCTCTGACTAAGTTTTAATAAAAGTAAAAATGATAAATGTTTCCTATTTGTTCTTTATCTTATCTATCTCTATTATGTGATTCTTTCCCCACACTTGCAAAACACATAAAGCTGGGCTGATCACATGTATCTGTACTTAGTGGCTAGGAGTTTACCTCAGGTCAACCCATCACTTGGCCTCTATGAAGTCACCCGGAATGCAAAATATATTCTTTCATGATCTGAGGTGAGACACATACTACAAACAATATCAATCCAATAGTGACATTTTAAAGGAAATTAAGTGACATTTTAAATGTGACTGTAACAAAATTAAATTAGGTAATACAAGATGGATATTACTGTTTGGTTGCATTTTTATGTAATTATGTGTTTTAAGTTATATTTAAGATAACAAAGTACTAAGATTATAGATAATGTGATATTTTAAAAAATTGGATTTTACCATGGTTTCACAGATAGTTTGTTGTTCATTAGATTATGGTGAGTTCAATTTCCATAAAATATATTGTTAAAATATGGAAACTAATTTTAACAGAAAACAAGACCCCATTTGGAGAGTTGTTGATTCTCATCTATATAAAAATATTTCGTATTTTGTATGGTATGGGAAATATCAATCTGATAATGACAATCATGCTTGTGTATTATATATGTTACCCATAATAATAATAATAATGGAGTATTCCATACTTAATAAATACTGCGCCTCAGGAGTAGGCAAGGAGTCAGTAGTTCAAGTCGAGTCAGAGGCAGTCCGAAACAGAGTCGTGTTCAGACTATTACTGCAAGACATTGGAATAGTGATACTGGTCGAGACTACATTGTTCTCTCTACTAAACCTGATTGTTCATACTAACACTTCTACTTCTCTGTATATATATTCCTGTTTGTAATATATCTGTGTTATTCCATACCTGTGTTCGAGTTCTTCTATATTGGTTCTACCTTGGACTATCACCATGGTACAAAGAACTGGACCATAACAATATATATATCTACATTTTATACCTAATCGTAGAAATGAAAAATTGATATGTAGATTTATATCTGCTGATTAGAGTGTTCCAGTAATAAAATATCAGTCTTTAAATAGATCTTAGTTTAGCATTATTTGGAATAATATTTATATCAAGACAAACATGCTGCTCTGAATAGAAAAATATAATAATAATTCATCATTACAAAAATTAATTCTCAGAAATGCATGTCTTTTATTAAAAAAACAAAAATGTTACAATCATGGTGACTTTGCTTAGAATTATCTTTAACTCATTAATGCCCACTGTCACGTTTTAAGGATGATCAGTATTAATGAATTATAGATAGAGACCTATAATTAACATCAGATTTTATTAGAAACCAGTTGTAGGGATGCAGAAAGTGATTATCTTCCTTTGGTTGAGATAAAGTTACAAGGATCACATGAAGTGATGTCAGGATATAGAGTAACAAAGGGCCTAGAAGGGCTAACAGGGAAAACCACATGACCTCACCAGGTACATAGAGAAACTGTTGTACTACCAGTTTTCCATTCAGGAAATATTACAAGTAAGTATCTCTCTCTTTTTGAAATCCTTTTCACACTGCTTGTTGTTGTATAAATGTGTTATAGTTTCTCTGCTTGGAACAAACAATTTTGTGCATAACCTTAGCAGTATAAAAATTTCTTTGAGTATAAGGAATGTTTGTCATTCCTTTTCTTTCAGCTATTCTCATCTGTCCATGTATTAAAGTGTTACTACATTGTGGGTATAATAATACCCATAATGAAGGAAATGCAAATAAAATATATTCATTTCTTGCATAGCACTCCCATTACTGTAATTAATACCAAATTTTAATTTTTTTTAGTTAAAACTAGGTTTTAAATGGGTATTAATAGGTTAAATAAATTTGTATTGTTTGTTTGAAAAAAAAATTTTTTTTCATTTCAGATATTTGAATCTCTCAGCAATGACTGTGCTAGTCCAGAAGTGCAAGAAATTTTTGCAGAATTTCTTGTCAGTGAGTAAAATTGAATATTTTCTATTATTTATATGTGTATATGAGTGTGTGTGTTTTTGTTTACAATGGTGTTCACCCTGTACAAGGCCCAAGAGCCACTCGAGGTAGGGGATTCCAGAGTAAGAGGCACCACCCCAAGCAAGTTGATAATGCCACCAAGACGCAAGGGGTCACTGGAAGTGAAAGAGAAAGAAAAGAACTTTAGAAAGCACTCGAAACCAATACTAAACAGGAAACAAGGGATGAACATCTGTTCCTGTTCAAAAGACCAGGGAGGAGTGTGAACCAGACGTAGGTGTATAACTTTTAAAAATTCAAATAGATTTTCATAAAAATAAACTCTAAAACTCAGTTGGTAAGCATTACATAAAAAGGAGTAAATATAAGAAGTGGATATAAAGTATATAAGTATATAAAATCGATATAACATATAATAATAAGTAAATATAAAGTATATAAAGTAGATGAAGATAAGAATGAAGAATAAGACAATCATGAAGTATAATGTTGCTTGGAGTTGACATAGTCTAGTTAATTCTGTAGTAGGGATATAAGACTCAATCCCATCTAGTTCTGCTGATGATTCTCAGTGTCACTATATATGCTATATGGATGAATCCAAGTCATATTCTGGAGAGGTGTGTTCATCTTCACACACACACACGCACCTCTTTTAGATATACAGTTTCTTTAGTCAATACTTTTATTGACATTGATCCATTTCCAATGTTTCAGTTGAATTTTGCTTTTGCTTACGTTGGCATTGTATTGTAATGTTAGTTTTAGGAATAGGTACTTCAAAGGTATTGTAAAGTATGTCCATTGGTGAATTGAATTATACTGGTTGCTTATTCTGTGCATATCTAGACCTCAATTGATTCATGTTTTCTTTTCACAAAGCATATGCCTTTACAATGTACATCATACTACAAAGGCATTGATCAATTTTTCCTACCTGCCAGTTTTCATTTCCAGCCTTAAAGCTTTTAACAAAGACTTTATCACCAATCTTAAATGATCTGATAGTTTCAAAATATCAAATTTTCTTTTTATTTCCTGGTAGCAATTTGTTGAAAATGGATCCAACTTTCGTAGCAAACATGAGCTCTGCAGATCACATTTTCACGGTGATGTTTGCATTTGGCGTCATTCAATATATGCTCAAAAATTCTTGTAGTTCCATTTCTTCAGCTTCCAAGCCTTTAGCTTTTTTTTAATGCCCTTTTGAAGGTGTTAACAAACCACTCAGCTTGACCCTTCAACCTTGGATTATAAATTGGCATTGACAAGTGTTCAATAACAGTTTGTGCAGAAATTTTTAAACTCACTAGAATTAAATTGAGTTCCATTATCAGATACCACACCATCAGGTACTCCAAATCTTGCAAAAAGTTTGTGTAAGAATGTAATCATTATTGTGATAATAGGTCGTTTACACTTTAATATCTCTGGCCATTTTGTGAAGCTGTCAACTACAATTAAATAGTATGAACTGTTTAGTGGTCCAGCAAAGTCCATATGTAGTCTTGCCCATGATTTATCAGCGCTCAGCCATGCCTGATAATTTATAGGTGGAGATTTTGCTGCTGAATTACAACCATTACATTTTCTAACTATATTTTGAATATCTTTGTCCAACTTTGGCCAATAAATGTAGCTTCTCATCAGGGATTTCATCCTCACTATTCCCGGATGTCCTATATCAAATTGTTTCAAAATTCTTTTTTGTAGTGATAATGGAATTACTACTCATTCCACATATAAAAGTACTCCAACACAAATAGAAAATGCTGTATTATTGTTACTAGGTTTAAGTTTCCATTTTGACTTAATGTCATTCATAGTTTATTTTTGAATAAACATATCCTTTTTAGAATTAATTTTGATATCATCTCTCATGACCAGTAATTCTTTAATAGTTAGTGTTTCACTTTCGGATTCCAGCAAAACAATCAAAGAATCTTGAAAAACTTCTTTACATTTCAATATCAGTCTGGACAAGCCATCTGCATGTCCCAATATTTTGACAATAGAAATTCAATCTTGAAATTATAGTTCAATAAAATTGTAGCTCAATGTTTGCAGTATGTGTGGAAATCCCTTTATTAGAACTGAATATAATTAATAATGGATGATGATCAGTTTGCCATATGAATTTTCTCCTTAATATCATCCCGTGAAATTTCTTTACAGCAAAAATTATAGCAAGGGCTTCCTTTTCAATTTGACTGTAGTATTTTTCCATACTTGTCAAACTTCTTGGTGTGGGTGACTGCTTTCACTGTATTGTCTTCGAATTTATGGCCTATACCATAGTCGCTCATGTCCAATGCTACTATTATAATATCTGTCACTGCAGGTTGTAATATATCAGCCATAACTCTGAATTTAGTAGTTTTTTTAATTCCTTCAAAAGCTTTTTGACATTCTGCCGACCCATTCCATTTCATACCCTTCTTAAGTAAATTATTCAGAGGTGCTCGCAATTTGTACATATCTGTCACATAAATATTATAATAATTTGCTAATCCAAGAAATGATTGTAGGGTCACCAAATTTGTCAGAGGAGGCATGTCTTTAATTGCATTTGCTCTAGCAGGTTCTGGACTTCTTTTTCATTGATTATCTCATGTAAATATTTAATATTATCCATAAAGAATTTCTGTTCACTGAGTTTGAAACCGTAATCATGTAGTCTCTGAAATACTTGTTGAATCAGTTTCATGTCCTGTATTTTTGTAGTGCTCTTAATAAGTATGTCTTCTGTGTAAGCAATGACACCATCTAGTCCAGCCAACATCGTATTCATTATTTGCTGGAAAATACCTGGGGCTACTTTTACATCAAAGGGTTATCTTTTAAACTTGTAGAGTCCTTTATGTGTATTAATAGTCAAATACTTCTGGCATTCTTCATCCATTACAATTTGAAAATATGCCTCAGACAGGTCAATTTTAAAAAAAATATTCACCACCATTTAATTTTGCAAATATATTCTCTGGAGTTGGTAGGGGATATACATGTGGTAGGATGCAGTCATTCAATCCATTCGAAAAATCTGCACATTTTTCTTTCTCATATAAACCACCAGCATGACCCATTCTGAATAATCTATTTTTTCAATAATCTGCAGTTTCTAACCTATCAAGTTCAGTGTTAATAGACTTCAATGCAGCAAAGCGTATCTTTCTTTTAAGCTTAAAAACCGGTATCACATTTTTTTTTAATTTAAAAAATGCCTTTGACATTATACATTTTCCCATCTCCTCTGATAAAATATTTGTGAATTTATTTTTTAGCTTACTCAGTGTTTCTTTTGCTGCAATCTTTTTTTCTGAAGAAAAATTCATTTTTCCACTGAATGAATTAATTGGCCAATTCCATAGTTCAAATAATTTTAGCCAATCGATGCCTGGATAATTCAAGTTGGGATTTTTTAATACATAAACACCCACTTTTTTTGTTTTACCCACAAGAGCGACTTTACGCATAATTTTCCTAAGAAAAATGAATTTCTTACCCAGTACTTCTCCCGCAACTTAGTTGGATTTTTCAAGTTAGGCTTGCCAGTTTTATTCCAAGTTTGTTCATCGATAATTGTAATATCATTACCAGTGTTCGATTGAAATCTCATCATAGTGTTCATTTTTACTATTGTGAATTTTCTATTATTTGAAGCACTACTTTCAGCAAGTTAATTTCTGTATTTCTTTTGCTTTTTGACTTGCAGTGGCTTCATTTGTGACCTGTTTTTCTACAATTAAAACATTTTTTTGTTTTAAATAGACAGTCCTTTCTGAAATGCATTTGGCAGTATTTTTATTTTGGATTTTTTCTTTTGGTACTACTGTCATTTTTTGAACTACTTGTACATCTGACATGCCATTTTGTTCAATTTTCACTGTATTGTGCCTTGAATTGCCAAGTTTTTGGCACTCTTCTGCAATGGTCTGTGTCATTAACTTTGAATTCTGTTCATATTTTGTAAGGATTCGAGAGCATATTTCTGCATCGTTGCTTGAGTCAATATTTAAATCTGTCTGGGGATAATTTGTCCAGTTTAAATTTCTCACACTCATGGTTGACTTTAGTGGAATGTGTGACAAAATTTTCATCTTTGCCCTTAGTAAAGTTCATGCACTGCCAATGTATATAAAAAAATTGAATTCTTTTCACCAAAAATGTTTGATAATATTGACACTGTTTCATTAAATGACACTTTTTCTGGAGTATTTGGCAAAATGAAATTCAGATATTTTTCCTGTTCAATGGGGCACAATTTTCGTAACAAAAGACATACTTTCTTTTCATCTGACCATCCTTGACATTCTTACCTTCTGAAGTACAATAGGAATGTAATGTTTTCTTCTGGGATGTTCTGAGTTATTGATTGAGCCTGAGTTGAAAAAAATGATATTGACATAATTGCCTATTCCTTGTTTTCCAGGATTGCATTCAACTGTTATCGATATTCAATCTGTTCCTACTGCATTTGTTTTAATAATGTCTTTTGGAATTCTTACTGTTGCTGAATAATTATCTTCAATTCTGCAATAGTGTATTATGTTCGTACAAGTAGTCATTAACTAAGAAAAAAAAAGTTTTTTTTCTTTTTCGTGTGAATTTGAATCCTTGTTGCCACTGTTATATTTTTATTCCATTGAATGAAGATAAAACTATCATAAATTATAATGTTGCTTGGAGTCAACATAGTCTTACTGAATTCTGTAGTAAGGACATAAGGCTCACTCCTGGCTAGCTGATTCTCAGCATCAGTATATATACTATTTGGATGAGTCCAAGTCATATTCTGGAGAAGTGTGTCCATCTCCACAACAAAAGCATAAGAAGTAGATATAAAGTATAATAAGAAGTAGAGATAAAATATAAAGAATAACAAATTAAAAAAACTCTTGCTTATATTAAGTTTTTATTTTATCTATTATTTTAATAAATGAAGAAGTTTTAAAGAGAATTGAAAAGCTATTAACAATCAGAAAGAGATAACTGAACCTTTAGGGGCATTTAATGAGGCTTGGACAATTTGACACTCACAAGGCACATCAAAAGCACAAGAAACTGGAAAAAAAGCTGCAAGTAGCCTATTTGACAAATTTAAGACAAAATAGATGGCCAAACAAGTACCACAGAAACGAACAAAAGTCTTAAAGGAAAAGTATTACTGAGAGCAGCTAAAGGTGGAAAACTGTAGAGAATCATGACTAGCCAAAAAATGAAAATGGCACATAGAGAGAGAGAGTGATAAGAAATATATATATATATATATATATATATATATATATATATATATATATATTTTCATTTTTTGTTTGGAAGTAAAGTCTGATGATCCACAGTCCTTTTAAAAGGGCTGTGGTGAAATAATTTATTACATGGAACCTTAAAGTGGTTTGTTTTTATTTAAATTACTTGCTCTGAATTTACATTGAGCTCTCTGGATTTTATCCTCCTTAGGTTTACCCATACAGATTACCTAGTTTTTCATAAACTATATATATATATATATATATATATGTTGAAACTTGACTAATGCATGGAATAATAATACAACACAAAATGTACTTAGAACAAAATGTATTGAAACAAGAAACTGTACACTATATTTACATATAGTCTTTTGTATATTCTTGGGAAGACCGTTCCTGGAGAATGTGTTGACTTAGTCGCAGTCGGGCAGAGTCTCTTGATTGAATCTCTTGATTCTTCCCCCTGTCTTCCCGGTACCAACCATATTTATATGGTCGGTACTCCACTATGCAAATTAGGTAGATCCTACCACAATAATATATATATATATATATATATATATATATATATATAAATATAAAAGTGAACATTGAAGTCAACACTTAGAGGTGACAGGCTGTTTCATCAGGTGGCCTGACGATTACGTCTGGCATGAAACAGCCTGTTGCTTCTAAGTGTTGACTTCAATGTTCATTTTTATATTTACACATGCTCTATCTCTGATATTGAGTACTTTATCCTATAAATATAGCACACCTTAAGAGTATATTTTTTCATATATATATATATATATATATATATATATATATATATTTTACAGTAAAGTTCACCCTGTACTCAAGATGGAGGGTTACATTAAGGGCTAGTTTATATCAATAGGAGTAGGAGGGAAAGATGATGGTTAATTCTAGACTTGAACAGGTTAAGATTGTAGTAGTCTGGGAAACATCCTCTTGGGAGTATGTTCCACAGAGCAGTTTTTTTTGTGAGAAGTAGCTGTTTGAGTGAAATTTATTTCTTGCCAATGGAATGCAGAAGGAATGTGAGTGGTTTGTTACAATGTAAGTGGCATGGTGGGTCCTAGCCGTGATGGTTTGACCTGGTAGCTAAAACTAATATTTTATTAATTTTTATATCTCTTTGTATAAATTTGCATGAAGATTTTTCTGAAAAAGAAAATTTATGCACAGACATGTTTATATTAGAGAAGTATTGTGGGCATAAAGATTAACATACTGGTCTGAATAGCAAAGCATATACGAATGATAAATCCTCTTCTCAAAAATGAATTCTCATTTATCTTTATTAAACTAGGTGATTTTTTTTTTTCATTTCTCCTGTTGCAGGTACGACTTATTTGAATATGCGCAGAAGAGTTTCTAAGAATATTCTTTTGTTGGTACCATTTACAACGTCAGACACGTTTAGAGGACAATATGAAAAAGTAAGTCTTATTTATAACTTAGTGTTTATTAGACAAATTAGATGATTTCATTTACTTGGACAAGTATCCTGATCTTTATTACCTTTACAAGGATGTTTTTACTATCCATTCCAGTTCTTTTCCAGCTGAATTTGAGATCTGATAAATATTCTTAAATATTTGATGCATCACTGATTAATTTGTTTTCTATGGCTTATCAACACTTTGCAGGTTATTTAAAGCCAGAGAATATTTTTACATTGAAAGAATTTTTTTTCTAGTTAATTTTTTAGTGATACAAGCCTTACTAATTGATAAATTAATAGGTTACACTATATAAAAATCTAGCATTTGAATATATTGGGTAAAAATAAAAATAAAATCTTTATTTTTGTTATTTTCAACATTATTGAACAACATATTTATCATTTTGTTCCCCTTTCTTCTAAGCAATTTCATAATCCTATTCTGTCAGAACTTTCTATTTTTCTCTGCAAAGAACATCTTTAAATGCACCATCTGACAAAAATATGCTAATTTTGATAGTCAATTTTTTTGTTCATTTTATGTTGTCAAAATCAATCTTTTTGAATGAAGTTAGTTAAAGTAAATGCTCCTAATGCTATTTAGTAACAAAAACAGAAGAAACATCTGAGTAGCCTAATATATTTCTGCTCACATTATTTGTTGCAATTGCAGAATGAAGCTACAGAAATTTTGGCCAAAATCCAGTATCATGTTCTTCCAAGCATTAAGATTGGTAAGAAAACAGCCAAAGATCGCCTTGGACGTTTGCATTTTGAAGACTTGTGGGACACTCTTCGACAACATTTACGACAGAACCAATTGATGCAGCTGCAATTTCCTAGATTTTCTGCTTCAGAAATCATTCAGCATAAAGTATCTCTTCTTCTCACTACTACTCAGGTGGGACAATTCCTTCCTATTTTCTGTCTTTGCTAGGAATAAATACAAAAAAATGAATTCTTAATACAAGTAACATTGTGTCTTTGAAATTTTTTCACTGATGTTTATAACTGAATTTTTATTTTCTCTGATCAGCTTTTAATATAACCGTTGTTTTCTCTGATCAGCTTTTAACATAAACATTGTTTTCTCTGATCAGCTTTTAATATAACCATTTTGTCTGATCAGTTTTTAATGTAACCATTTTCTCTAATTAGCTTTTAATATAACTGTTTTCCCTGATCAGCTTTTAATATAACTTTTTTCTCAGATCAGCTCTTAATATAACTGTTTTTCTCTGATGAACTTCTAATATAAAAGTTTATATGAATGTACATGCCAAACAGGTAAAAAACAAGAAAATTCAGTAACTGTAACAAAAAAAGAACAGTTTCAGTGAGTGCAGTGAAGCATGACAAATGGCAACACACCTCAGCAGGCAGTGAAACTTACACTGCCTGCCTGCTGACTGTACAGTTACTTTTTCTATAATACAAATCCTAAACTTATTTATTAGTAAAAAATAAAATAAACTTTTATTTCATTGAATGGTTATGGGGGTCAACCAAAAAGAATTAAGAGTAGAAGTGGTCCATTTGTAAAAAGGTTGAGAACCACAGGTCTAAAGGAAGGAAAACAGTGAATCGAAGGCAATGGGAAACACTTCCCTTACCTTTCTCAAGAATGCATGACAATTCACAGTCATCATTGCCTATGTCCTGAAGGCATTTTGAGACTAACATTCTAAAAGTCACATTCAACAAGAAATACTCACTACTTGTAATGGTATTCATTTTTTTTTTAATGAAGCATTGTCAATTATCATTTTCTGAAAAAAAGCCCTTAAAAAATGTTTGATCCTTTTGCTACATTTTGGGAAGTGAGTCAGGCTGAGAACTTTTCAGCACCATCTTGTATTAAATAGACAAATATTATCTACTTTTTATTCTTGTTTCTTTCATCTTATTTCTGCGGCTTTTTCTCACAACTACCTGTGGTTCTCAACCTTTTTACAAATGGACCACTTCTACTCTTAATTCTTTCTGTGTCAATATCCATGACACTAGCTTAGATGATACAAAGTCTATTTTCCTGAAAGTACCTTTATAACAATTGTTACTGTGGACATTAAGAAGGTCTCTAGTTGTTTCCTTCAGGTAAAAACAGGTATTCTTTGTCAAAAAGAAAAAAAAATTTTGTAGATAGTCAAGTGACAACATTTTCTTTTCTTTTCTAGAATATTGAACATTCTACATGGCACTTTGTTGATGGGGAGTCATTTCTAAACAAACTTGGCCGTAGTCACAGTTACACGTAAGTGCACTTGTAGATTGTTTTTTTTTAAATCAGTATCATCCCCTGCAAGGCAGTAAAACCACTAAGACACAATGTGTTTATTATAACTCTCTATTGCATGATTATTGTTATAACACACTTGTACTTGGTATGATGTAATTTGTTAAGTATTCTCTATATGTAATGCTTAGGCTATTGCCATAACACCTGCATAGTTAGTATGAAGACTGACACCAATACTACTACTACTCATGAGCTCATACCATGGAACTTTTTAGAGTATTGAACAAATTCATAGAGTGACCGGGAGTGTAATCTTTATTCCACAACAGGGTTACAGGGTATGAAAGAATTAGGAACAGAAACATTAATAATGAGCGGAAGGAGAAAAGAGTAATCAAGAGGGTAGTAGATAACAATTGACATTGAAATTAATTTTTTGCAAATTAAAGTTGGCTGGAAAGCATGGGGATGGAAGGGAGTTCCACAACCAAGAAGTGTGAGAAAAGAAACTGCTAGCATAGAACTTACAGCTACATCTAGCCAGCTCAACTGTAAATTGATGAGATCTCGATGCTAGTCTAGTACTGAGCTTAAATTCAAAAAGTTTAGGTACCAAAGTAAAGTGCAATATTTATTCTGATATATACACAGAAATATGGCACAAGGCCAAAAATGAGGATTGGGGAAAAGATGGTCATCTTCTGTCTTAACGATAACTTAGCTAGCCACAAACACTGACCCAATCATACAAACAATATTCCTTACACCAAAACAACACATTCTTATGTACCTTTCTTACTTCATCCACCATAATACCTCATTGTCTCTATGAAAATACTAACTAGTCCCCATATTTACAAAGAGCCGATACAAACAATTATCATGAAAGTATTTATAGAAAACGCACAGAGAGGCAACCTTACAGTGGTGGAAAAGTGACTGAAGCCAAGCTGCCAGATCAGGACCAATAATATTGTTGATTTTTCTTTGGATCTTATCAAGGAGCTCAGGGTAAATAGCAGGGGCACTGGACTATATGTTGCAGCAATATTCTAAGCATAGATTGAATTTTAGAGTTATAGATATGTAAGATAGATTCTGTTTTAACAGAAACACTTCATTTGATATTTACATGGATCATTTTTTAGTAAACTTTCTTTCATATTCAAATAAACTGTTAAGCAGCACCAAATTCAGGAAAGATAAATCTATAGAGTTTAATTCTTATTTCAAAACTCTGTACCTAAATTTGAAAAGTAAGGAATTCTTCACTTTAACTTTACACTTCTAGTAAATTAATTTTTTTTTTCCTTTTTTGCAGCCATGATGTCAGTTCATCGGAATCTGATGCTGAACTAGGCAAGGCCTCAACACCAGAACCAATTCTTGGTTCTCTGCCTTCCTTTTTAAGGAGCATGCAACTGACCCGAGAGTTCAGGATGCTAATGCAGTTGGTAACTGTCTGACATATCATTTATTTTGTTGATGAGTGGTCTTATTTTTCTTTACTGGAAACTTTGGAATAAAACAAACTGACTCAAGGGTATAAAATAAATAATGTATTTTTATTTATTTTCTTTAGAGTGAGTACTTTGGTATTAAGTGTACCAAAATGTTTGTTTATAAGATGGATATTGGTAGTAGTTTTTTAAATCAGACCATGATAGGGGTAGTAATAATATTAGAAATAGATCAATGTCAATCTATGCTGTTTTTCTCAGCTCTAAGCAGAGAAGAAATATCATTAGCAGGTGACTTCTTAACTAATCCTTCACTGCATGGCTAGTTTTGCAGTGGTCACATCTCTGTTGGTCACACTCACTATCCTTTCTCGCTTCTAGCTCAGAGGTGTCAACTTATATCATTTTGCCCAAGCTTCAAGACTCTACCGTGAACACTGGTTTCAGCTAATATCAAAAGTCTCTTAGCAGCAATTTTTTTGATTGGCCAAAATTATTTTATTTTCCAGTTCTTCTTTCTTTTTCATTTTTTTTTTTAATGGAAGTTATGTGTAGAGCCTCTCTGATTTTTGGTATTTTTCAGTTGCAAGTAAGTGAGCTCTGATCCTGCTAACTTCTGACATTTTCAGCCCAGTTCAGTTTAGAGAGGGAGAAAAAAATAAGAGATAAGGCTTTTAAAAGAAAGCACAAATACCTTATTTTAATTTGAATTCTTTTTATTTTTGTTTATATATATTATTTTTATAATTTATTTTTATTGGGACTCATTACAATTTAATTACTTAATTATTTGTAATTGTTAAAAACAATTAGAAGTCTGAGACTTTCTTATAAGAAAGACATTGAAAAAATGTTTTCAATCTTGGATGCCAAACAGTAGTTGAATTTAAATGCAACATGTATTGTCACCTTCATTTTTTTAAACTGTTCTTTTATTGTCCTTTCTACTCAATAATGTTTTTTAATTTCTTTCACTCTTGCATATTATTGGCTTTATTACCTTGATTAAGGTGAAAAAAATAATCATAAGCTATTAATGATAGCAAGTAAGAGTGTTTATAAATAATGAAACAAATCAATTAATATTTGTGAAAATTACTAAAACTGATCTTCACATTTTTGCTTCAATTTCATTAAAGTGTGATGTTAGTTTCTTTGATGTTATCTAACTTTATCATTAATAATAAAGCCCCTGTACCAGAAGAAATCAGTGCTCAAAACACTAAAAACATTTTCCTTAAATTTCTTAGGAACTTTTTAGAATTTACTGCAACATTCAGAAGGTAATGACTTAAAATAAATAAAAATCTTATACACAAGGTCTGATCAAAAAGCATCAGGGCTGTTTGCTATGGTAATGGTGCTAAAGTAGGCAGAGTGAAGCCGCTTGACAAAGATTAATCTCGAACTCTATAGCGCATGCACACTAAGTTATATTCACATTAACTTTCATTGTTTATAGCAGAACTTTGAAAGACAGTGTGTAGAGTGTGGTTATCTCACCACATCACAGATGTTCCATCAGTGACCATAGCTTATGCAGCAGTTTTTGGCCAAGCACATCATTTCCCAGGTTTGGTGACCACCATATTTCCCAGAACTCACCTTTTGTGACTTTTCCTCTCCAAAAATCAAATCCCATTTGAAAGGAACAAGATTTCACAATGTTGAAGCAATCCAAAAGAATATGATGAGGCAGCTGCTTGCTATCCCCCAAAAGTTCCAGGAATGCTTTCATCAATGGAAACAATGCTGGATAAAATATGTGAATTCAAAAGGGAGGGATTACTTCATGGAGATTAAATGCCGAATTGATATATATTGTAGTTTACTTTTTGTAGCACCAGTCCCAATACTTTTTGATCAGATCTCATATACTACACTAGTTCTCATGTGTCAATGAAGATATTTTAAAATTATATCTTTTGAAAACTTGTCCTTGACTTAGAAGGTTTCTTAATACATTAGACAAAAGAAAATTGATTCCTATTTTTACACACAAACACACACACACACACACACACACACACACACACACACACACACACACACACACACACAGAATATGTTTCCACACTAATTATTATATGTGTGAGTATGAACAGCGTTCTTTAAAAAATATTTGGTTGTATTTTTGGTAAATATAACAGAGATGTCAACTGAAGGAAGAACATTATCTTGTAGTTGTATAAGTAACTATCTTAACTTGGGTATGGTCATGGGAATTTGCCAAAAACTCTGTAAAAATAATTCTCTGAAAACTCAGTTTTAAAAAAAAATTAATTCTTCTTTTAATGTGTCATGTCCCTTCAGGACATCAATGATCATGGTTCTCCACAACTTCTCATTCTTTGTAGCTCTAAGTAATGTTTGTTTCCTTACTGTCTCCTGCAGTCCCTGTTGTGCTCATTAGGTAGGTTACTTGAGGTTTACCTCTGGCTCTCCTGCCTTTAATATGTCCTGTGAGTGCCAAATTCTCCAAGACCCCTTTTTTCATTATCTCCTAGAAATTTCAATTGTATCTTTCTGATTCTAAGTATAAGTGTCCTTTTTATTTCTTAAATAGACTACGTTAAGTATATGACACAAATTGGAATTTGTCTATTTACACTGTAAAATCTTTGATTTTTAAATTTAAATTTTTGAAGTTTCATTATTGTATGAAAATTTAATTTCTCAAAATTAAGTGTGTGTGGGAGGGTAACATGTAAAAAAAAATATTTATATCAAGATTTTCAAAAACAAAATTTAAAAAATAATTTCATTCATTTGTGAATTCCTGAAAGTTTCATTAAAAATCCAACAATTATTTGATTTTTTCAAAAATTTCCAAATTAATGTGTTTCTCACCAGAAAAAAGTAAAAAAACACTAATCGTAAAAATTATGTTGACTGCTGATGAAAAAAGAACAAGATTATTAACCAAAATTTTGAATGTACTAGAAAGGATTAAAAAATTTAATAAAATAATTAAAAAATAATTTAGTCTTTCCTCTTAATAATAACATAAACATTTTTGATGATAAAACTTTGTTTTTATTAAGTTCGGGGTTTTTTCAGCAAAAAAGGGGAGGTACCTTTTTTAAACAATTTGTAGAAAGAATCAATGTGTTAATCTTAAACAAAAAAATAATGGTAAATAAAATTTGTAAAGTTTCTTAACCAATTTTTGTAACAAAATCTTCAAGAAGTGCTTGTACATATGTATGATGTATGATACTTTTACTGCAAGACATTGCTAAATAAGAGAGATAAGTACAAAGGCTCTAATGTTTATGTACAATGCTTTTGGCTTAGGGCATCAATCTAGCAAATAAAATTTTCAAAAATGCTACCAGGGGAATATGTATCTCTTCAAATTAGCTGAGTGCAAGGAAGTTAAAATCATTCAGTCAAAGAGATGCTTTTTTTAATGCAGCCATTAGAAATGGAGGAAGTGTCCAGTTTTAAATACTTGGCAGCAATCTTGTCTAAAGATGGTACCTGCAACTTGGAAATCCACACACGGCTTGCCACAGCAATGGCCAAATTGGCAAGAATATGGAGGAGTAAAATCAGCTTCCAAACGAAGTATAGACTGTACCAAATTGCTGGTAGTCTACATTCTCCTATATGGATGTGAAACATGAACACTGTTGGCAGAAACAGAGAGAAAGATCCAAGTTTTTAAGAACCAATGTAGGAGAAAATTCCTTAGCATCTTCTGTTGGGGACATAAAACCAATAAGTTTGTGCAAAAAAGGGTTGAAAGTTTTGTAGGCCATCAGGAACCTCTCCTCACCACCGTTAAACTGAGAAAAATGGCATTGTTTGGACATGTTACAAGCCACAACAGCCTGTACAAGACCATGATGCAAGGCACCATTGAAGGTGGATGTAGGAAAGGATGCCAATGCAAAACTGGTTGGACAATGTCAAACAATGGACAAGTATGACTATACCAAAATTGCTGATGGCTGCTGTTGATAGACCATTGTGGAGGAGATTCAGTGTGGCTTCTGCATTCAAATCCCTCCTACAATTACAAAAGTCTAGGAGATGATGATGTTGACAGTATAACGTTTTTTTTCTTTTAAATAATACAATTTCATAAAAAAGATTAACTTTTTGAGCAGACTTTTTCGAGGCTGCTTGAATGTTAGATCACCCTTAAGATGACAAGCATTGAGGGTGATCAATTATTTGCAAAATGTTTTTATATATATATATATATATATATATATATATATATATATATATATTTTATGTGTTACTTTCACTTTTCAGGTGAAAGATACTTTCACAGAATTTCTAATAAAGTTTCTGAAATGTGAACCTCAAGTAAAGTTAGAGAACATTGCCAAAGAATATGTGGCTAGTCAGGTAAGTCTTTATTTTTCTGGTTTGGAAACAACAGCTTTTGACAGATATATTTCACAAGAAAAACAAACAGGCTTAGTTTTTATTTTGTTCAAGGAAAGCTAAATGTAGTTGACATGGACTAAAATTTTCAGTGTCATGGCCTCACGTTTTCAAATGACTTGAAGTGGAACAACTATATTGAATCAATAGCTGCATCTGCTGCAAGGAAAGTTGGTTTATTGTGTTGTGCCAGAAGGTTTTTCTCATCAGAATATTGTGGTCCTGCTATTCATCTCAAAGTTCTTGATAAAATCCAATGAATGATTTGCAGTTTAATCGATTCTGACTTGGCATCTTGACTTCAACTATTAACTTTTATAAAATTTAATAAAAATAATTGATATTCATGATGTGAATTGCTTAATCTATATTAATATATAAAAATAAATTAAAAGAAAATGATTTTTCTGATTGCAGTTCTTATTGTACAACTCAAACATTTCATGATATGACTGCAATTTACAAATAGTAAAGCATCTGTTATGATCATATCAAAAATCTTTTTTTGATTTTAAAATTTTGATTTTATGAATTGATATAAACTTTAAGAAAAACATCATATTACCTCTGTCCCATAACTGTTGTTATTTTTGCATCTTTTTTCTTTTGATTATTGGCAATACCTATTCAAGGTTATGTTTATTCACACACACACACACACACACACACACACACACACACACACACACACACTTGAGCAGAAGGTCAAGTTTAAGTGAGATGTGTGCCCATGTGTACATGAACTAGGAACAAAAAACTGCTCAAGACTCCTTGGCATGTTCCCTTTTAGAAATGCCTTAAGTGCCATGTAACAATCCTAACCCCCTCCAGAAGGGGAGGGACATTCCCCAGGGTTTGAGCACATTATTTTCAATCTTGTTTATATGTACTTTGCAACAATTTTATGTTGTTATATTGAAACTTGACTGTAGTAATTTTTATGTAATATGATGAGATATCTTAAAGCGAATTGCTCAAAGGTAAGCAAATATTGGTATGGTTATATTGATTGATTGTTTTTTTATGACTTATCAACCTTTAACAGGTTATTTAAAGCCAGAAAATATTTTAGATTTTGGGGGAAGATAATAATATAAGTCCTACTAATTAACTTATACCTTTCCAAAACATATTTGCATATAACGAACCCAACTAGCATTAGAACTAAGCTCTTTGAGCCATTAGCCATTAGCCATTACACTACCCAAACATCAAAGCTTACAGAACCTGATAATCCCAAATGGTGACTCATCTTAGTTCTGACCAGGCTCAATGTTGCTTAACTTCAGTGATTGTATGAGAACCAGCATTTCAATGTGACATGACTGTAAGCCTTTATAGATTATAGGATACATTATACAAATAATAGGCTTATTATATAAAGAGAATCAAATTATAACTTTGCTTGTTCCTTAGCACATACAATATACCCTGATTTAGCTTGCCTATCCCCTACCCACAAATTCTTGGTAGAGCAGCAGCAGATAGAGTAAATCTCAATACCTTTTTGAACTTCCAGTAAGCCTCATTCTTTGATGCGTTGTAGCAGTGTATATGCTTTTAGAAAGAAGAAATACAAGAAGTGATAACGCTCTCATGTGTTTAATGTCTGCTTTAGCAAAAGGAAAAACCTTGAACAAAATAATAATAAAAAAAGGGAAGATAAGTCAGGCTTTAACATCTACTCCAGCAAAATGCAAAAACTGTATCAATTTTGAATCTTTTTATTTGTACCCTATTATTTTATTCTTACATTAAGAATCCTGATTCAACAGAAAATTAAAATAAGAAAAACTGAAATTTTCATAGGTACTGCTAATTGCTTTATTGTAGGTTGTATTTTGACTGTTCTTTTTGTTTTTGTAGTTGCACCAAGCACGTCAATTGTGCCACATGGTTTGGAGCATTAAAAAACCAGAGGAAAACCAATCACTGTAAGGTTCAGGTTTGATTTATGAGTATTTATTATTCTGCTTATCTTATAAGTGATGTCTGACATTTGATGGTGATAAGTGATAGATTGTATGATATTGTTGCTTTTTAAGATGTCTAAAGTGTAAAAAAAAAGGCATTTCTTATAGTTTTAAATGATTAAGTTGTTATTGTACAATTCAACTAAGTCACTAACTTGACTTTCCTAAATATGTTTTGGACTGAGTTGCTTTTACATGTTAACTCTTTTTGGGTAACTGAATGTTGACTTTTCTGTTTTCTCTTTTTTTTTTCATTTCACCCTAAGCAAGGCAATAAAGCCATTAAGACACAAGGGTTACTGAGAATGAAAGAATTTGAGTAAAAGTTTGAGAAGAAAGGACAATAAAAGAACAGGGTTCAAGGAGACAGCAGATGACGATTGATGTTGCATTTAAATTTTGGAAAATCAAAGTTGACAGGAAAGCAAGAAGCCAGAAGAGTCTTCCAGAAGTGAGAAATGTGAAGGAAGACATTGTTAGCGTAGAACTTACAGTTACATTTAACAATTTCAAAAGTAAAATGATGAAACCTAAATGCCAAGCTAGTACTGTGCTTAAATTTCTAAAGTCTAGGTACCAAAGCTGAAAGTTCATCAGAGCAATTATCATGGAATTATCTATAGAAAAGGCACATCAATGCTATGTTAGGGCAATGGGAAAAATCATTGAATCTGAGATGCCAGGTCAAGACTTATAATATTCCAGATTTTTTTTTGTATTTTGTCAAGAATTTTTAGATACACAGAAGAAGCACTGGACCAGATGTGACAGCAATACATCATGCATGTATGAATGGTAGACTTATAAAGGTGTAGATAGATTCTGGAAAAATTGTCTAGTGCAAGACAGTACGGAGCAGATAGTGAGGATTGAAATCCCTGCTCAGTTGTAACGATAAACAAGACTGACTTTGTTAACTATTACTCAATGTCAAGGCAATGTCCAAATGTTTATTGAGTACATAGAACATGTAAAGTAACATTAATTTTGATAAAGCAGAAAATGTAGAAACACACCAGATATTTACGGTTCTAATGAAATAGATACTTCAAATAAAATAAAAAAGAAAGGATGAACATACAATGAAAGGTTTGAAAAAGATAATGTAAAAAATGTTCCATAAACAGATCATTGTTGAGTCTGATGGATTTCCCCACTTGTTTTCCAGGGAACTTATACTAATGACTATTAGATGCCATTGCCAAATAACAGGATACCATAAGAACATCTTATTTCCTCACTGTGGAACTTCTTAGTTCTCAGCAGAACACATATTGCACTGTATGCAACATGGTATAAAATACCTTAAACTGATAGCTGTACCAAACTAACAAAAAATTATCCAATGTGAATCTCTCAAAATCTTCAATAGAAATTTACATGCATTGTACATACAGATAAGGGCATCTTTATATACACACTTCCATTTTTATATTTTTCCTATTTAATCTTCTAAGGCAATAATAGTAATTCTGATTTGTTCAATAAGGTCAAATTGACAGCTGATCTAAAAAATGACTTACATTCTGTTTTCAATTGGAGCAAGTAATTGCTTGTTAATTTTAACCCACCACAGAGAACCATTCATGCCTCTCATGAGAATGGCTGATTCCCAGCTTCTTGAGAGCACTTTGTTATGTCTGCTTGGTCTCACTGAAATGAGGTGGAATAAATACATTAAATCAATAGATTCATCTACCACAAGGAAAGTTGGTTCTCTGTGTTGTGCCAGAAAGTTTTTCTCATCTGAGTCCATCCTTCAAATCTATAGATCAACCATCCATCCTTGCATGGAATATTGCTGTTATATATGGTCTGGTGCTCCCGCTGTATGTCACAAGGTCCTTGACAAAATCCAGAGACAAATATGCAAGATGTTAGGTCCTGATCTGGCATCTAGTCTACAATTGCTATCCCACAGACATGCTGTGGCCTCCCTGTCTCTTCTACTAGTATTTTCACAGCAATTGTTCTGACAAGCTACTTTTGCTGGTTCCCAGATTACATGAAGGCTGGCATCCAGGTCCCATCCTTTCACTGTCAAAATGGTTAAATCTAACCATCTCTTCTACTCAAACAGCTTCTTCTCCCGCACTTCCCGTCTGTGGAATTACCTTACCCTTACTTGCTCTCCCAATAACTATAATCTTCAAATATTCAAGTGTAATGTCAATTGACATCTGACACCCTGAGCTTGTTCCCCATCCTTCTCTATATCCTTTCCTCAAACACGCCTCTTTACTCTTGTTCTCAATCCTCTGTAACCCCTTGCATGCTAGTGGCACTCCTGCTTTGCTTGGGGTGCATTGCCTTAAAAAAAAAAACACCTACAAAATGAAACTGTTCTCAATCAATCATCTGAAAGAACCCTTTCTGCCTTCTATCAGCATGGCTGATGCTAACCTCCAGGAAAATGACTTGTGCCTTCTCAGGCTAATGTTTTCCACAGACATGAAGTGAAAAGATTATATTGAATCACTTGCTATATCTGCTGCTAGGAAAGTTTGTTCACTATATCATTCTAGACAAATTTTTCTCCTAAATCTATTTTACATATTTATAAGTCTATCATTTGTCCATACTTTGAATATTGCTGACACATCTGGTCTGGTGCTCCTGCTATATATTTAGAGATCCTTGATAAAATACAAAGAAGAATCTGCACTATTATTGGTCCAGACTTGGCATCTTGGCTTCAGTCACTTTCCCACTATCATAATGTAGTTTCCCTGTGCTTTTTCTATAAATACTTTCATGGTAATTGTTCTGATAAACTTTTTTTTATGAAACCTAGACTCTTTGAATTTAAGCGCTGTACTAAATTGGTAGCAAGATCTCATCATTTTACAGTTGAAGTGACTAGATATAACTGTTAAGTTCTATTCTAACAGTTTCTTTTCTCACACTTCTGACTTGTGGAAGTCTCTTCTAGCTTCTTGCTTTCTAGTCAAGTTTGATTTTTAAAAATTTAGATACATTATCATTTGTTAAATCCTTTCTTCTTAATTTCTATTTTATTGTTTTTGCTCCTTAATAATGTGTTGTTTTTTTTTCTTATATTCTTTTACACTCAAAGAGACCCTGCATTTTAGTGGCTTTGTTGCCTTGCTGGTGTGAAATGATTAAAAAATGTGTTCATAGTACTATCACAACACTATCTTTCCCATGAAATATCTTTCTTCAACATGTGGTAATCCCCACAACAAAAAATAATAATCTGAGACACAACATGATAACCTTCTTTTGTTTGAACTCAACAGAAATAATAATGTATTATGCTGTTATGGCTGAATGTTTCTTTCTGTTAACCACATATGACACATCCAGCCTCTTCATGACCTTGAACATCATGGACATGGCCATTTTCAAGAAGCTGGTTATCTTTAAATCATTGTTGTTAGTGGCTAGTGCCTCGAGCATAATGTTCCTTTTCATTTTCCTTGTCAGATTGGAAGCTGCCATGTTAATGCTCCCATTACATTGTTTTCCATTTATAGATTGCTAAAAGTGTGTTATAAAATACCAAACATACCTTCTATATCTACACACATACAAACATGGATGTGCAGGTGGTGTAATGGATAACAGCTCAAAATGAAAAATTGGAGAGCTGAGTTTGAATTCCAGTTGAGTTCATTACATTCACATCTCTACAAATACCCTTGGAAAAAGTATGAATCTATCCCTTCTCCTCTAGCTATGGGTTAAATAGTAGGACTTATATGTGGAAAAATCATTGTTATCTTCTCTCCCCACCAGAAAATTAAGACAATATTTACTTGCATGAAAATAATTATTCTTATAATCCAGAATATCAAATAAATATATATATATATATATATATATATATATATGTATATATAATCTCGTACATTGAGTGATGGTCTTAATAATATAGTGCTTGATGTAAAATAACAGAACTATAAATTATATATTATTAATAAATATACATTTTTCCTCAGCAGTAACACAAGTTTTGTGCACAATGCAATCTTCAGGTGGTGAGTTAACACAGTCTTAACTTACTACATTCAGAGTTGTGTTACCACTGAGGGAAAAAAATGTATATTTATTATTATTACTATTATATATATATACTAGCAGCATGGCCTGGCATTGCCCGGGCTTGATTCAAAAATTGTATGACTCATACAGCAATCGCTATCACTTGACTTAAAATATTTTTGCCCTTCCTTGCCTTTAAAGGAGTGCCCTTTGCCGTGCTGATGTTGCTACATGCCTTACTTCTTGCCTATCTCTCACTGCAAATTTTTTCTAAGCTCTATACTAAACATTAAATCTGTTACGAAAAAAGAACTAAACAAAATGAACACAAATCGATCAGCTTTAAAAAAGGACTCGTAACTGGAAAAACCGAATGAAAAAAGAATGTTAAAAACAAATACTTTTTCACACCCAACCCAGTTCTGCGGAATCAGAATCAACGTTGAGTTTAAGCAAGTGAATGAGCCAATTGGAGTAAAGTGCCATGCAGATTTAAAATTTTCACAATTGACGAATGCAGCTATCGATTTTTTTTACATGCTAGCAAGCTAGTTAACATTTGTGTCAGTCAGCTGTTGGTTCTCACGCTGGCCACTAGAATCTTCCTGCCTATTTGTGGCAGCCAGCTATTGGCTCTCGCTCTGGCCAGTAAAAAATGGCTGCAAACTACATGAAAACTGCTGTAGAAGCATGAAAAAATTGATTATTTCCACTATCGATGGGAGTTGGGAAATGCAAAGTCAGTCTTAGCCTTCCCGCCAACTTCAAGCATGTACATGCAAATTTTGGTGCAAATCTGTTGAAAATTGCGGCCGTGCATTCATTAACACACGCGCACACACACATCCTGCCTTTTATAGATAGAGATAATATCTCTGGTGTAGAGATGTTTTTTAAGAACTCAGTACGTTGACTTGAAGAAGAAAAAAATTTGAAGCCGTGCATTCATTACACACACATCCTGCCTTTTTTATATATATATATATATATATATATATATATATATATATATATATATATTAGTTAAACAAAAACTATTCAATAAGAATCACTTTGATTTTACTAATGCCACCCTAATTAAAAAAGAACATAATTATTTATAATTATTTAGGGAGAATATACTTTGAAAGCTTAATGAAATTATTGCTAATTATGAACACATAGCTAAAATATTACATTACATTGCAATCATTTTTGGAAACTTATATCTATCTTATACAAAGAATACCACCCCACTATGCCAACTGACCATACAAAAGTGAAAATATTAGAACTTCTCCTATTAGACAGACACATATACACAATTACAAATAAACATTACCATCCGATGCTTGCTTAGCTATATTATAATTTTTACAAACTTACATATATAGAATTATCTACAGTTTTAATGCATGTGATACAGTACTGACCAGTGAGAATCACTCCAAGAAAAAAATAAAAATACCAAAGTTTTGTCCTTTTGCCTGTTTTTTCTCTCAATCTCTGATTCTACCACTTCATCCCCAGCCCCTCAACCTCCGGTGTCTTCCTCTTTGGCTTGAGGTGTCCACTCGGTCTGAACTGAACTTAGGGATAACTGGCCGTATGCTCCCTGAGCACCCGTAGATTATTTTGACCAGTCAACTAGTCAAGTCCTGCTCGCTGCCCACGCTGTGTTAGTTTTTAGATCCAGTAAGCGGAGTGTTGTCCAGTCGACTGGGGATGTGGACATGGCTGTGAGAGTTGGTGCTAGGAAGTTTAGAATGTGGCAAAATAAAACAAGAAATAATATCTGCAGAAGCCAGACAACAATGGGGGAAATGACGTCTTTTATATAAGAAGATAACATCAGAACAGAGGTTACAGGGAGAATAAAAACATTTAACATAAATGAGAAAAGAAGAAGAAAAAGACAAAATGCATCCAGCAAATTCCCAACAGAGAGAGGGTTTGTGTATGATAAATGCATATTCAATCACCTGGTATAGGTTTATGACTAATAGTCCAGTCTTATACAGACTTCTCAGAACAGGGGGCAGTCTTCTTTCTCTCCTCCAAAATTCTCCCACAAATCTCTTGACTCACTGCAATGATAGTCTCGTGACTCTCTTGATTACACTCTCTTTCCCTGACTCTGCTTTATTAGCAAATTCTCGAGTTAATATATAAAAAGGATCAGCTGATCACAATTGACCCTTGGCCCGGCACGCAGCTACCACAAGTGCCAAAAACTATCCCTTGACATGTAAACCGATTCTCCAATTATTTACCTTATCTCAATCACGAGTTCTTCTCACTTCACCAAAATTATACTTTGGGATATCTAAACATTGTTTCAACCTTTTAATCAAAACAAATACTGCTAAACAAAACCAAGTATCTCGCCCATCCCCATTGTTTACTAGTGACCCAGGTTTAAAACATCGCCTCCTGCCCAGAGATCATGTTGCTCCTTGGTAAACACACATCTTAACCTAAATTGTACTTTGATATATAAACACCATTTCCATTTCCAATCAATAAAAGTTATATTTGTGTGCATTCATGTGGGTGTGTGTGTATACCTCTCTCTGTTACATGATAAAGTTTTAGTAAAAGTGAAACATGTTAGATTGATAAATGGGAACATTGTTTGTTCTTTATCTTATTATATATATATATATATATATATAATATATATATATATATATATATATATATTTAGACATTAATATGTTAATGTGTATTTGGTCTTGTAGAATCTATAGCTCAAATATTGCCGTATTTACTATTAATATCCATTTTCCAGATTTTTCAAATTAAGACTCATTAAAAATTAAGACCTTCCGTAACCAATGCCTTTTCAAGTTTCATCAATGGATTAGTTCAAACTACTTTTTGCTTTTTACATTATAACAATAGAAATTACTTAAAATAAAAAAAATAACAGATAAAATAGATTTCACTATGGTCACAATCAATTCTTTTAAAATGACAAAATTGCTAGAATTTGAATGTTGAATTATTTAGATTTCAAGTATCAGCAAAAATCAGCCATCATGTATTTTATGCTCATATTGCAACCCTAACTCTTTGTAGTCTCTTGGCAATCTTTTTTAGTTTAGTTTTCTGCTCCATAATTGATTAAATTTAATTTTACTATAAAGTCCATGAATGAGAACTCTGTTTTTCAATGGAAATTTAAATTGATTCAAAAATTTTTGTCTTAAAATGTAATGTTCTTATTTGTGGACTGTTGAAAATTAATATTGGTTTAAGTTAGGAATGAATATCTCGAATGAAATCTATGAAATTAAATTAGAAACAAGGATGAGTAATATATATATTCAATATATATATATATAATATAAGTTATATAATTAAATTGTCTATTAAATCACAATGACAAAATTACTCTTTTAAATCATAGCCAATTTAAAATAAAAAGACCAAATTTAATTAACTGACTGATTAAACCATCTGATTAATTTTTCAAACGATTTTGCTTTTATATATTTTAGTTGTCCTTCTTGAATATTCTACAGAAAACAGGAACACTCGAGAAAATCCTAAAATTCTATGATATTTTTAGTTTAATTTACTAATATTAAAATGGGTTAAAAATGACAAAATTAAAACCATTTTTGGGTGTTACATATAAAAGTGTAAATAATACAGCAATTATATAACAATAGGTACAAATATCTAGATAAAAACGTAGTTGCATGTGTAACTGCAAAAAGACTTAGCAAGTATTGATAAAAACCTTTTTATGAATATAATGAAAGAGGAAGGGTGTTGAGCAAAATCAGGACCTAATAGAGCAGAAATGAGTAAAAAAAAAGTAACTGTCAAATCTAATTCAATAGACATAAAAATTGAAATTTGTTTCCCAGTGATTGATTTCACTTGAAATCATGTTGTTTCTCAGTCTTTTTGTAATAAGCATCAGTAACATAACACTCACTTTGCTAATTCATCACTAATTTAAATCACCAGTGATTTAAATCACAAGAGAAAAATGGAAAATTTCAATTAATGCATGAATATAACTGTTTCAGTGATAGCTGAATATTTGTTAAAAACCCAACAATGTTCTCAGTCTTTTTAATATAAATAGCTTATAAATTTTAATGTCTCCAAAAGGAAATTGAAGAAAAATTTAACCACCATAGAGAAAATTTCCTGCCTGCCATCAGCATGGCTGATGCTAAACTCCTCGAAAGCAACACACTGCACCAAGTTGGCCTCATGTTTTCCGCTGACTTGAGGCAGAACAACTATATTGAATCAGTAGCTGCATCTACTGCAAGGAAAGTTGGTTTATTGAAATTTGTGCCAGAAGGTTTTTGTTGTTAGAGTTCATCTTCAGAAAACGAAATCTACCATTCATCCGAATGCATTGAATACTGTGATTTTTGCTATTTATCTGAAAAGCAAATAAAAAAACAAGGATTTGCAATTTAATTAATCGGACTTGGAATCTTGACTTCACTCACTTTCTACTGTCTTAAGGAATAAATATTTTCAGACAAGGCTCTGAAAAGCATTTTTCCTGGTCCCTGAAAATGAATTTAAGCATGAAACTAGATTGGCATATAGGTCCCAGGGACCTGTTGAAATATTTAAATGTAACCACCACTTCTACCCCAACAGCTTCTTTTCTCGGACTTTTTTATTCTCTGCAACCCCTGCCATATAGTGGCACAAAAACTTGCTTGAGGAAATGCTTAATAAAAAAAAAATACTTTTAAAATTCCGCATTAATTTCAGCCTTTTAGATGATATTATTATTAAATGAAAACAATATTTATTAATCATAAATGGAAAAAGTTTAATATAAAACATCAAATAGTAATATTTTGAAAAGAATTTTTAATTTTTTTGTATTTGTATAAACGTGATAATTTTTGTAAGTATGGGTGACCATGCACAAGATTATCAGAAAATAATAATGATAACTATAGTAAATTTAAAGCCAACATTTCTACATTTTAATAGAAAATTAGATTATGGAGAATATTTTCCTAAATGTTTAAGATTACTGAGTACTTAAAAATTATATAAAAAAGGCACTTTTACAGATAAAGCCTTCGTAGAACAACATTAGACATGTTATCAGGCTGTCAAAACAGTTACTCTCAGCTTAAAAACAAAGCGAATGTTGGGTTAAATAATGCAATTCTGTGATATTTTAAACTTAAAGTAAATAATATTTGTTTCAAAACATTAATTATACTTTAAATCAGCTAATATTCCTCAAATAAAGTTTCAGAAAAGTATATTTTATTTTTTGAAGATCTTTTAATAAAGTAATTTACATTGCAATAAAAGATGACTAAAAATGGGTGCTAATCAGCTATTTTAGGAAAAGAAACAAAAAACTTCTTCCAGTCAATTTAGATTAGTTTTGAAATACAGAAAAGTATTTTGCTTATTGGAAATATTAAATTTAATCTATTAGCTTGTAATTAAAACTAAAATGGAAACTTCAGGAAAGATTTTTAGTTTTAAAAGTTCAATTTTTTGTGGAGGTCACTACTTTAATGGTTATATATTTGGTTTTTGGTGTTCATTTTAGTCATTTTTTTGTATTTCTAATCTTCAATTGAGCTCTGATGAGAGAGGATCTATAATCTGGTTTAGATGTATTTTCATTAATTGTGTTGTGTTTTGATACTACCGCTTAACAGTACTGTTATTTTTTTGTTACTTCTTTTTTTCTTTGTTTTCTTTCTTGTTTTAACATGTCCCTTTTTATTGTTTTAATTAAATCATATTGTATACATGTGTAAATATGTAGAATGAGCATTTGATGGTATTATAATTTTTTACTTATCCTTTTTGTATAGAAAGCATTTGTGACAACATTCAGTTTTAATTAGTTGTCAATCTGATCATGATTCTGGATGTAAATTGGATGGCTGGCTGATTGACATGTCTTTTAATAAAAGATTACGAATGCTTTAGTATCACTGTTCACAGTGACATGTAATCCAAGTGCTAAAAATAAATAGCTGGCATCATTTACGAAGTAACCTTAGCAAATTTATCTATAAAAGATGTTTTTATTCTGTTGGGAAGAAGTAGATGTGGGAATTAGTGATCATTTGCTCAATTTTTATCACTTTCTCTTTTTTTTTTTATTTTTATCTTCTCTCTCCTGGTCCCTGAATACTTGCAGAACCCAACCTGCCAGTCAGGATGAATATGAATTATTTCAACTTTTTGAACGCATCTTAATGGCCCTAAAAGAACAAGCATTCCCAATAACTGAAGGTGAGCTTTTAATTTAATTTGTTAAGAATGTAATATTAGATGTAATGGAAGTACTGTATTTGTCTTTGTATAATATGCATGTGGAGGCATGGTGGAGTAATGGATAGCAGCTCAGATTGAGGAATTGGAGAGCCGAGTTCAAATTCCAGTCAAATCCATTACATTCACTTATGTGCTAATACCTTTGGAAAAGGTATGAATCCTCTTCTTCTCTCCTGCCAGCTATAGTTAAAAAGCAGGACAGACTGGGTTCTATAGCCTTGGATGGCAACTGGTCTACCACAGAAAGAAATGGCAACCTGCTGTGGGAAAAAATCTGCCTCATCAGTCATGTATTGAAAGATACATGATCACCTAAGTGTGTATCATGCATGGCACATAACTAATTGATAATATGCACCCTCACATAAGATGCCCCCCTCCTATTTTACAAGGATTATTTTGTGGGAAAAAAATTTTAGCATGTTTCATCATATATTTATTGAAATATATTTTAAAGTGGTTTTGTAGGGGAAAATGTGTGATTTTGTGCATGCAAATACAATATTGTAACATCTTACTTCCCTGATAACTACAATCTTCAAAAGTATAAATGCAATGTCAATCGTTATCTTCTGTTTTCTTGAACAATGTTCATCTTTTGTCCTCCCTATTCTCAGTCTTCTCTTTCACTTTCACTTCCTGTAACCCCCTGTGTACTAGTGGTACTACCACCTTTCTTAGGATGAAATGATTAAAAAAAAAGAAAACAATGAATACTGGAATAAAGTATGGAATCATATATATTGTAACTTTAACCTTCAAACGAAACTAAACTGAATTTGCCAAAGCAGAAAACAAATAGTGGTACATTGGTGTATATGAGTACTGGTATGAAAATAATTATTTTGTTTTTGATGGTACAATAATTTGGACATAGGATTTTTGGAACACTGCCACTTTTGTTGTCATCTACTCATTGCAAATGGCTGAAAGGCTGCTGGAGTTGGTTAACATCAGATGATGTGAGCTTCCTTCTTAATGTCTGATGTACTGTAAGCAATTTGATGTAAATTTGTACCAATAGACTGATGATTTGACTTGTTTTCTATATTTTATTACTAGTAACACTTTTTTATGCCTAGCAAACTCAGACTCATCTGATATTCTAGCCTACTGGTACAGCATGTCTCCCATCCGTAAAAGACCAGGTTTTTGGTAAAAGTGTTTTATGTGAAAACAAATACAGTAACTCATACAAACTTGTTATTAATACTTTGACTGCATTTTTATGACATTGTTACCTAACTGTACTGGCCCATTTTAATTAATTGTGAATTCTTTATCTCCACTTTATTTAATCTCAATACATTGTTTTATAACTTTTGTTTCATTGCATCTCACTATTAAAACTTTCTAACTGTTATAGTGGAACACACCTATTCTATAGTTAATAGACTCTCCCACCTATAATAAGTAGGATTAGTAGGAGTCGCTCAGTGAGTTGGTCAGTCAGTCGATGTCGGACGACTGTTAGTCAGATACTAAAGTATCAGTGACCCCAATTGGATTTCTCTGCATCATTACCTATGATATCAAGTTCCTAACATTTTGTATGTCAAACCTATTTTATGACCAACTTAGTACAAATACAAGCCTCCACTGTGAAACTACTCTACAATACTAACAATTTCCATCATTTTTGATGGCATGAGTATACTAATTATCATTATTTGCAGCCAGACTAATATCTTCATCTTTGTTATAAAAGTTTTGGCTGTTGGGCTTTCCAGTTTTCATCCAGTGTCTTTTGATCCAAAAAATCTTCAAGGAATTTCAAACTGAACACTTTATTTAATCTACAGGAGTAGATTGTTCTCATTCTACTATCCATATCTTGGAATAGTACTGCTTATTTTTTGCTCTCCCTGTTTCCACTGAGCTTAATTAATCTGTTTACTTTATATTTTTTAGACATTCAATAGTATCTTTATTCATTACTCCTGGTATTATATAAATTGCTTTTTTTTCAATATTTTTCCTTGTTAAAAATTTGATGTTTAATATAACACTGAAAAAGAAATATCTCTTGGAAGAAAAAGATTAGCAACATAACAACAAAGATGGAGAAGACAAAGCCTATTTCAAGACCAAGTTGAAACAAGATGATCACAGTGCACAAAGGTACCCGAGTGCTTCACATAAAAGGTTAGAACAAATAAAACTGCAATCTCAGAAACATAAGAGTTAAGGAACTAATTAATTAAATGGTTCATTTTGCTTGGGAAGTAATTTTGTTTAAATGTAGATAAATATTTTATTTGTGTAGATTATTAAAATGACCAAGGAAAAATTTACTAACAAAGTGATTTCCCTCCCTTCCCACTACAGATGAGACAGGAAATATATAAATAAATACACATTGATAATTATCATATGGCTTGATGAGCTTAATCATAAATTACTTCTTAGAAGAGAAAGTAAGATTCAGATCAAATTCAGTGAAACATTTTCTTTATAGTACAAAATTTTATTAAGAAAAATGAATTTAGATTTTGTACAAATTTGTTCAGTCAGTTCTTTGAACCATCTTCTAGTTGTATATAAAAAAAATTTTCATTAAAACTAAAACCCAATTATTTAGAATGAACGTATTAGTTGATAGTCATAATCATACAGTATTTGTTTTGATCAGTAATTTGGGCAGGTAAATAACTGTCATATTTTTTTGCAAAATTAAGAACAATCCCAAGACCAAATTATTTCACTTGTTTTTTTTTTTAATTTACAGGATTTTGCACATATTTTACTATACTTGCATTTCGCTGCCTTCCCCAGAGGTAGGTTCATGTTTTAACTTCTTATATGAAATATATATGAGAAATCTATTGAAGTTTTGGGTAGATACACAAATTTCTTACAATATTAATATTATTACTATATCAGCTTTGCTTCTTAAAATCTAAATTCTCAAAAAATAGACTTTATTATGGTTTATTGACTAGTTCCATAGTTAAAAGTAACAGATTCATGATGTCTTAAATTATAATGAATTTATTTGTAAGGTTAATAAAGATTAACTTTTATTTGTGCAAATTGATTATTGATTTTTTATTAAATGTATTGTGCAAGATTTTTCCACTTTGAAACTAGATCTCAGGTAAATGGTTCACAATATTCAGTAATATTAAATTTTGAAACATTGTATGTAATAATGTCTTAAGTTCCTCATATTTTTTTGTTTTTTTTTGTAGCCAATTTCTTCATTATGTTGACAGTGGAGTGTTGGTTATGACAGAAGTTTTTGTAAGCCAACTATTGCAAGGTTTGTATATGTGATTTTAATGCCTCTTTATTGTATCCTTCTGAAAGAAACTTCATATCTATGGCAGGCTCACCATTGATTGGCAAGACCTGCATGAAATAGTTTACCTTTTTTTTTCACAGTGGATGAAGGAGTGGGATTGGTGGCTGGAAGAAGCACTAAATTTATAGTTGCCCTTTCTCCAGCCAGAGTTTGCAGATTTCAGTGAAGATGCTCATCTAGAAAATCTTGTTGCACCAAGAAAGCCTGTTTGCAGTTTCTGTTATCTATTTGCAGGAGTTTGTAACATAGGAAATGATTGTTCTGATGAGTGTAATATCAGTCAAAACTTACAGGATTATTTATACAAAGATTTTACAAGTAGATATAATCATTGTTTTATCAACTACACAGCTAGGAAGCTATTGTTTTATTTCACTAGTAGTATTACATTTTTAGTATGGATGTGTATTTGTGAGAGAGAGTTGTCCTTTTTTATTCTTTTTTTTTAATTGCAAAATTGTTTATAAAATAAATATATTATCATATTATCATACTTGTCATACAGAGTTGTATTTAGGAGAAAGTGAAAACTGGTTGATGGTCAAGGTGTGATTACGCACTATTGTCTAACTAATGTCCATTGCCTATAAAAATAGCTGGTGGAATGTTTAAGGAGATAGATAGAGATGTGGATAGAAGGGAGTCTACCTTCTGTGGGAATAGAATCAGATGATTCCACATTGGTGAGATAAGTTCTTTTGCTCTAGTAATCATTGACAATATTCCCAGCTGACTGTATCTAACTCACTGCAAACCTCAAACAAGATATCTTTTTCCTGGTGATATGTCCTGGAAAGGGATATATTTGATCAAAGTAACTAAGTGGTTTAGACTACTGTAACCGAGTAGAACAATCTAGCAGGTAGCAGTAATGGAACTGGTACTTGTCGCAGTCAATAGGTGTAGGCAATAGGTGTAGACCAATAGGATAGCCAATGGCATAATCCAATGGGCATCCTCCTGTACTTCTACATCAGCCTGTATTTATGGCTGACACCAGCCAATCATATTCCTGTGAGGGGGAACACAGGTGTATGCATATTCATTACATCACCTGGTAAAAACACCCTTTCACAAATTTTATCATAATAAAAAAAAAAACTATCAAGTGTTAAGCATAACTTGGGGTTGGAGTTATCTTTGTTAGAGCATGATATTTGAGGAAATTCTGTTTCAGTTAACAACCCAGGAAGTCAGAAGAATCTGAACATCTTTTTTATGGCTCTCCACAACTTTTTATCTTTGTTCTGTAATCTAGTTACACAATCTCATTAGGTAGGCTACTTGCTGCTTTCCTCTGCCCCTCTTGCCTTCAGTATGTTCTATGAGTGTTAAATTCTCCAAGCCCTCTTTCCTCATTATGTGTCCCAGAAATTTCAGCTCTCTCTTTTTGGTTCTAACTATAAGGGTCCTTTTTGTTTCTATTTTTCTTAAAACTTTCTCAATGCTCATATGTTCTTTTCATGGTATTCTCAGAATTCTTCTGTAGAGCCATATCTCTGTTGCCTCAATTCTAATCTCAATATAGTAAGGCAAAATCCATGGACACAATATATAACCTGCTAGACAATCCAACTGCTTTGTGTCCTGACAATGGAAATCTTGTTATAGTTAAGTCCCACAAGTTTACAATTGGTAGCCATGAATTGCCATCCTATATTACTATAGAATATTTTAAGACTATTACATCTAATACTACTAGAGTAATAAAACAACATCCTAGCAGTGTAGAGGATAAATAAAATATTATATCTGGTGAATTTTTTGTGGCCAAATCTGTAAAATGCTGTCACAGTAAACACAAGGAAGGGGTACAAGTTCAAATCTCACTGGAGACTTATTATTTATCCAGACCACTTAATAGTTGTAAAATAATACATCTGAAAGTTTCAAGAAGAGTGGCAAAAACAGAATGAATGATGTAATCATTAAAAATTTACTGACACAACCTGCAGTGTTTAATTATTTAATGTAAATTGGAGGTAAATGTTGGTGGTAAGGTAGTAGGAGTTAAACCAGTGGTTCTCAACCGGGGTCTACATGGACCCTAGGGGTCCATGTAATATTTCCGGGGGTCCACAGGCAAAACTCAATTGTTGTGTTAATTAAAAATAGTAATAATAATTATTATTATAATTATAGTAGAATATTTTATTTGTATTAAATTAGTTTTCATTTAAAAAATAAAGCTTAATCAGATACTATTTCTTTTGATAATTAAAACCTTAAAATTTATATTAGTGAAGAATAGAAAATTGTTCTTATGTCCAATAGCTATGAAGGGGTCCACCAAGATAAAAAGAAGGGGAAAGGGGTCCATGGGTAAAAAAAGGTTGAGATCCACTGAGTTAAACCTTCTTCCCAATAACCCATAAATTTTCTTGACTTGGTACAAATGGCAGTCTGGCAAAGTAGAGTCTTACATGAAAGGGTATACAAATCAGTCTTTCTTTCATGCATAAAAATTTCATCTATTGATATTCATCAATTCTTACTAAATATTTATGAAGACTAAATACTGGATGAGAGCACAGTTAGTGAGTAATGCATTTCAGCAGTAGAAAGAGTAATATGCATAACAAACCATGTTCTGAGTAGCCTTTCACAGGCTTTTGTTCATTGCTGGTGAAAAAGTATAATTAATGGTTGTGACTATGTGGAAAAATAGTGTTTGTAGCTGAAAAATTGTTATCCATCTGATGAAAATGCAATGTCAGTAGAGGTGGCTAAATGAAAAAATAGCGTTTGTAGTTCAAAACTTGCTATCTGTTTATCTATCTTACAAAAATGTATGGCCAGTAAAAGTGACTATGAAAAAATAGTCTTTGTAGCTGAAAACTTGCTATCTTTTTATCTATCTATCTATCTGACAAAAATGTAGAGTCAGTAGCGGTGGCTATATGAAAAAATAGTGTTTGTAGCTGAAAACTTGCTATCTGTTTATCTATCTATCTGACAAAAATGCACAGCCAGTAAAAGTGACTATATGAAAAAATAGTGTTAGTAGTTGAAAATTTGCTATCTTTTTATCTATCTATCTGTCTGACAAAAATCTATAGTCAATAGAGGTGGCTATCTGAAAAAACAGTGTTTGTACTTGAAAACTTGCTATCTGTTTATCTATCTATGAAAAATGCATAGCCAGTAAAAGTGACTATATGAAAAAATAATGTTTGCAGCTGAAAAATTGCTATCTGAATATTTATCTATCTATCTATTTGATTAAATGCATGGCCAGTAGAGAAAGATAGTGTTTTGTAGCTAAGAATATGCTCTATTGTTGCTGTGTTCTCTTGTAGTTTCTGTGGAAATAAATAGGAGGTATTACATTTGGAACATTCCTTGTAATATTTTAACAAAATATTTATATATTAATGCCATAGCTTATACTTACTGTTATTGGCTAAAAGAAAGTTTCAATCAATTTAAAACCACCAAAAGAGTAATAAAGCTGAAGATAGCAAACCAGTCTATCCTCTTATCTTCATGCCTTCTCTTTTCTTTTCTTTTTTTTCTAGCTTTTTTTACTTGCCCTCTATTTTTCCTACTTCATATGTTCTTTCAAACCTTCTCTCTTATGCTTTTCCCAATTATATTGTGTGTAAATGAATAAATAGGCAATTGTTTGTTAAAATATTTCTTCAAATACATGCCCCTTCCCACAAAAATAAATAATTTTTACATAAGTGCCTTCATTAAATAAGCACCCCTCCTATAATAAGGAAAATGTGTGTTTTTAATTTAAAATAAGCACCCCCTTCTAAATGTGCATAAGATTAACTTACATCAACTTAGATGGATGGGAAAAATTAAAAATACACTGTTTCATTTTCAGTCTGACTATTTAAAGAATAAAAGAAAATAACTGTAATATATATGGTTATCAAACAGAAATGTGGGTGATTTTTTTTTAATAAATTCCCCCTGAATAAACACCTCCCTTGAATAAGTACCCCCTCCTTTTAAAGTTCCAGTTTCTAAATAAGTGCCCCATGTTCATAATTGAGGAAAAAATGTGTATATTATATGTGTGTGTGTGTCTGTGTGTGTGTGAAACACATTATTGAGTTCGTAGATACACTGATCTGTATGTATATAGTTCCAATATTTTTAACATGCAAATTTATGTAAATTTATGTAAATTGGCCCCATTATTGTTTACAGTTATTTTTGGTTGAATTAACACAATGCATGAAGGTTAAATGTACTTTGCTGCTGGAATCTGCATTGGCATGTGATCTATGATGGTAGGGTCAGTTGGTTCAGATGGTATGATGTTGATGGACCTGAAACTATCAATGAACCTACCATTAACATTGCAGATGACACATCCCAGCACATATTTGCAATGAATATTGAAATTGTAGAATCAATAAATGTTTTTGCTTTTTTTATCAATATTTTGTGCATTCAGTAATTAAAAAGGAAATTAATTGTTTTTTGTAATCTTTTTTTGAAATGTGACAAAAAATGTTATATAAATTATTGTGACCATTTCATTGATTAACAAAATGAAGATTTTATTTACATTAGGAATCAATTGTAGTATATACTGGGATCACCTCAGATCATTTCAGAATAGACTTTGCACATAGTATTCTTCAGAAAAGCCAAATACATGATTGACCTGAGGGATGAACTTGGTGTAGAGATCTGACATGTGAAAATGTGAATGACCCAACTCTGCTTAGGATGTACACACACACACACACACACACACACACACACACACACACACACACACACACACACCCCTACTGGCTGATGGTAAATGATAAAGTCTGGAGGTGAATAAAATGTAATGTTACATATGAGAATTTAAGTCTGTACAACCAATAAGGAGGCCTGGTGGAGTAATGCATAGTGGCTCGGATTGAGGAATCAGATAGCCGAGTTTAAATTCCAGGCGAATTCATTACATTCACTTACATGCTAAAGAGGAAAGGTATGAATCCTCTTCTCCTCCCAGCTATGGGTAAATAGCAGGATAGACCAGGTTCTGTAGCCTACTGCAGAAAAAAATGGCAACCTACTGCAGGAAAAAATCTGCCTTGACAGTCATGTATCAAAAGATACATGATCACCTAAGCATGTATCATGCATGGCACATAACTGACAACCAATAAAATTACACATTATTAAATGCAGTTATATAGACTTAGCACTTAAATCATTTTCATGAACTATATAAAAGTTTAATAGTGTATTTTCAATTTTATAGTTTTATAGTGCTAATAATAATTGTCTAGGCAAAGCAGAAGTGATAGTTATATTCATTTTCATTTGTGATATGTTAAAAATATATATATATATATATATATATATATATATATATATAAATATATATACTGAGGGTAACAGCAAAATTGTCCAAATTGTATAACAGCAAAATTGTTTAATTGTTAGATTAAGCTTTGAACCGCTGTATCTTAGAAATGATTAAAGATATCTTACTGGAATTTTCCAAGGTTTTTATAACACGATTGAACCCTACATTGAACAATAAGAATGTATAATCACTTGCCAAGCTTAACAGAAGAATCATAATGAAATTGACATGTTCATCATTAATTAATTATAGCTAAGGATCAGAAGCTCATGAAGGATTGAAATAAAGTTCAAATATATATTATTTCAGGGTCATTTCTAACCTTTTCAAGATGATCTTGGCCCACTCAAATATTCTAACTTTCTGTACTTGAGTAACAAGATGCCTCACAGGTTTCACATATGATTTCATTTTCAAGTTTTTTTTTCAACGTTCTTTGGAACATAGTTGAAACTCCTCTCTCACATGCCGAACATCTTATGAATTGAGTTGAATCTTTTCTAATTGATCTCTTTAGCTCTAAGTTGAAATGATGATCCCTCTTCCTGTTGTGACCTCCTGATCCAGTTTTCCTCTCTACTGTTGACTCTTTTTTAAATTTATTCACCATTCTCTGGATGGTTCTTGAATGGATTTGAAAATGGAAGGATATATCTGTATGTATGTATGTATGTATGTATATATATATATATATATATATATATATATATATATATACACAAATGTAAAGAGAACAAAAAAAATATAAATTCAAACGTTCATAATATTAATTTAAAAGAGAGCTCAATACAAAAGGAGAGCAATAATTATTTATTATAAGTTATTACATTCAAACATTTAAGTTACCACTACAAAAATGCATATTTGTTTCAATGCCTAATTAAAACATCTCATCAGGTGGTGATGAAAGATAGTAACTATCTTTGATCACCACCTGATGAGATGTCTGAAATGGGCATCAAAACAAATATTCATTTTTGTTTGTAGTGGTAACTTGCATATTCCAATGCAACAGTTTATATATATATATATATATATATATATATATATATATATATATATATATATATATATATATATATATATGTGTGTGTGTGTGTAAGCATATATATATATATATATATATATATATATGTATATATAAATATATGTACATACACAGTCAGATATATAAACACAGATATATCTTTTATATATATGTGTGTGTGTGTGTCTGTACACACACATTCACACACATATATATATTAATGTAACTTATATTTTATATCATAAACAAACAATCTATACAAAAAATTAAATGGCAATGTTAACGTGATTTCATCATTAATCACAGTAACATTGCTATTTAATTTTGTATAAATTGTTTGTTTATGATATAATATATATATATATATATATATATATATATATATATAGTTTTTAAAAAAACTAGGTAATCCGTATGGGTAAACCTAAGGAGGATAAAATCCAGAGAGCTCAATGTAAATCCAGAGCAAATAATTTAAATAAAAACAGAAAATTTTAAACATTTTTGACGGGTTGCATTAAACATATGTAAATTTAATGAGTGAGTTAGCAGATATTGACCATTTAAATGTGTCAATTAAAACTCACCATGTCTTCTTTTCCCCTCACTTTGTTAATTTATATATGTTTAATAGGGCCCGTCAAAATGTGTAAATTTTTTCTTCATTTTTGTTTGGAAGTAAAGTCTAATGATCCGCAGTCCTTTTAAAAGGGCTGTGGTGAAATAATTTATTACATGGAACCTTAAAGTGGTCTGTTTTTATTTAAAATAATGATATATGTGTGTGTGTGTGTGTGTATACATACATGTATATATATTGTATATATATATATATATATATATATATATATATATATATATATATATATATATATATATATATATATTGTAAGAATATATCTATATTTATATATGTACATGTATTAGAATACATATAACTTAACTAGCTTGACTTTTTCAAATGCTTTTGTTCAGTGCATACAATGCTGGCTCTTGTAATTTTTTATGACTTTTAATGTATGAATGAACTTATTCCCTTTCTTTTTTTCAGCTTTTGATGGAGAAGAACATGTAAGCTTGAAATACCAGATTATCACCAGACTTCCTGAGGTAAGTCTGTTGATTTCCACTTTTTGGGGGCCTTGTATTAAAATGTCACAGGAAAAAGGTTTTTCTTTACATGCTATTTTATTTCTGTCCCATTTATCTAGAATAAGATCATGTGCAAATGTTTGTTGGACAGAAGCTGTGAAAACATTAAGTAACATTTGTCTGCTACTTAGAATTTTTCTTTTAATCCATTACAGCCAACTGAATATGAATATTTCATTCATCAAGTGCAGGAGACTTGTGTAACCTAGATTCCTTTCTTTGTGTGAATCTTTTTTTCACAACAAAACTGGAATTGCTTCTCCTTCCACCCTTTCACAATCATTATATTTCTTCACTATTATGACTTTCATACAGATGTCATGTATAACATCAAATATGTTCAGAAATATCTAAACTGTCAGCTGTATGCAGTCACTTTCTTAGATCAGTCAATATAAGTGGCTTTAAGCAACTGCAGCTAGTAAATTTGAGTGAAGACCATACTTCTCTGAAACTCATGGACCATTGCTACTGAATTACAAATAGTAATGATAATATTAACTGTTTCCTTATAAGGAAATATTTGGCATTCATTGACTGAACAGCTGGTACTACTTTCAGCTGACATTTAAAAAATCTTTCTCTTAAAAACAATTTTTCAGGAAAAAAAGGTTTCTCAAGCCCACTGTTATCTCTCCTTCCAATATTGATGGAGGTTTCCTTCCTAACCTTTTATTTGAAGTTATGTGGAATGGAAAACTAGACAAGAAAGGAATGAAAGGTGCTGAGAAACAGAAAAATTTCATTAGAAACAATGAAAAGAGTGCTGGATTACTATGTGATATTCATTTTCTTATATGACAGTGAATGTTGGACAATTTCTCCCTGGATAAGGAAAAGAAAAGAAGCAGCTGAAATGTGGTTCTACAAAAAGATACTGAAAATTTTGTGGATGTAATGAGTTAGCAATAAGGAAGTCTTAAAGAAAGTTGCAACAGAAAGAACACTTATACTCAAATTATACTCAAAATCAGAAATAGATAGATAAAATTCCTTGGACACATGATGAAGAAGAAGGGTTTGGAAAACTTAGCCCTTACCATGCATATTGACAGCAAGAGAGATAGGGAAAAACAGTGAGCCATTTGAGCTTATGTGAACAGATGACGGAATGGGGTAGGTGGCTTTAGCAAAGGAAGAAAAAAACTACTAAGAGTCACACAAGATAGAAAGTTGTGGAGAGCTATAACAACTTGTGTCCTGAAGAGACATGTTACATAGAAGAAGATTGAAGAGTCAAACTCAAATATTCAATTTTTATTAAAAATATTTTTTATCCTTCAGGTAAACAAATCTTTTGAAACTATTATAGAAATAACTATTGAACTTGCTTAATGGTTTTAGAACATAAAATTGCTTGATTATTGACAAAAAGAGAAACTATTCAAAAAAATTAATAACCAAAAATATTGCTTCTAATAAATTTAGACAATTTAAGGCTAATACATCTACTGCTACTAGGCATAATTAAACAATAAGATATGTAGTCATCAGTCAGTCAGTTATGTGCCATTGTAATACACGCTTAGGTGATCATGTATCTTTTGATACATGATGGATGAGGCAGATTTTTTCCCTGCTGTAGGTTGCCATTTATTTCTGCAGTAGACCAGTTGCCATCCAAGGCTATGGAACCCGGTCTGTCCTGCTATTTACCCATAGCTGTGTGGAGAAGAAGAGGATTCATACCTTTTCCAAGGGCATTAGCACATAAGTGAATGTAATGGATTTGACTGGAATTCGAACTTGGATCTCCGATTCCTCAGTAAAGAATTATGCGACTAAATTTGCTTGTTCCCTTTCAGAATCATTAAGATATTTTTCTTAGACATGCTTATTTTGTTCATTATTGTTATTTTTGTTCCTGTAATGTTGTTTCTTAGTCTTTCCCGCTGAGCAAGAACATATGGATTGAAATCCAATGTCAGATGGTTCCCGCAGAGTCTACAAATATAACACTGATGTCCTTCTGCATGCTGACATAGTAGATATTGTCATTGGTTAATCAAGTATTGCTGTTGCCCAATGGCTGTGAGTTCAATCCCTGGATAAGGTAGAGAAATCAACATACAGGGATTCTTAATTTACAACAAAGTTTCATTCCTATAATGTGTCATAATGCAATTTCCCATGTAAATCAGAATGTGCTTGTGATTTCTAGTGAATAAATACACTCACAAACAATCCAACATGGCGTATAACCAGTAACTGCCCCATGCTGTCTTCCTCACTCTAACACTGTATGACAACATATTCTTCCACTGCACTCATATGTACAAGGCGAATGAGATTAATAGAGATTGTGTTGTAAACCACCAATTGTTGTAGGTTGGGACTGTCATAATCTGGAGATTTATTAGACTCAGGTTCATCAGAAATAAACAAGAAACAGCACATATTTATCAGTCAAAATTATATACACCTGAAGATGGTCAGAGGGTGCATGGTTGAAACATTGTTTATAATAATACCTATAACAAAGATAAGAAGAATAGTTTGTATAAACTGAATGTCAAAGTATATTTCAGATCTAATTGCATTTCCTTTTTATTTAAAACTGTCTGAACAAGGTGTTTCTGTATTTTTTATAATACAGAAATTTTTTATAAGAATACATTTCTGTTTCAGTGTCAGGAAGTTAACTTTGATGAGAAGGGGAGATAATTAATACATTGCTTGTTTTGCCATTTTATTTAACAAATCTCAAGTTAAAAATAAAGTATTAGACTTCATCTGACCTGAGGTGAAATAATTGTTCCTGGCTTATCCAAGGAAAATAATTTGAATGGGATTATTAAAATTCCACTTTGTAGCACCATTAAGGATTGTTATCTTCTGTCTTTCTTTTTTTTTAATTGATCTCACCCCACTCAAGGCAGTAAAGTCACTAGGACTGAAGGGGTTACTAGGTGTGGAGGAATTAGAAAACAGAAACTTTTCTAAGGAGCAAGAACAAAAGAAGAGTAATCAGGAGAACAGTAGAAAACTATTGACATTGCATTTAAATTTTTACAGATTAATATTGGTTGGAAAGCATGGAGCCTAAAGAGAGTTCGATAATTGAGAAGTGTGAGACAAGAAACTGTTAGCATAGAATTTATGGTTACATCTCACCAGCTCAACTGTATATTGGTGAGACCTAGTCATCAGTCTAGTACTGCACTTAAATTCATGAAGTTTAGGTATCTTGGCAAAGAGCGATATTTAATTGTATAAAAATACAAAATGTGGAAAGAGGTTGGTTTTCTTCTGTCTTATAATTGAACTTAACTAGTCAAAATCACTGACCCAAACATACTACAATATTCCTTACACCAAAACAACGCATTCTTACCATTCTTACTACATCCACCATAAAACCACAGAATCTCCATGAAAGTCATAGCTAGTCCCCATATATAGAATTCTTGTCTGTAGAGGCAGTGGAATATAATAACAATAATAATAATAGCAAAGAGCTCACCCGAACATTTGCCATAGAAGTATTTATAGAAAAAATACAGGGAGGCAACTTTACAGTGGTGGGAAAGTGATGGAAGCCGAGACACCAAATCAGGACCAACTCCTACCATAACAAAACCTTTAGTGAACTCATTTCACAAACTTGTCTGGAGCATGTTCATTTCTTACTGGATATCCTATTCTATATATATCTTGCACATTTTTTTAATCAAATTCATCCCAAGTTAGGCAGGAAAGCCACTAAGACACAGGGGGTTAATGGATGTAGAAGAATTAGAAAACAGAAACTTTTCTAAGGAGAAAGAAGAAAAGAAGAGTAATCAGGAGAACAGTAGACAACTATTGACATTGCATTTAAATTTTTGCAGATTAAAGTTGGCTGGAAAGCATGGAGACAGAAGAGAGTTCCACAAGTGGGAAGTGGGAAACAAGAAACTGTTAGCATAGAACTTATAGCTACATCTAGCCAGCTCAACTGTAAATTGGTGAGACCTTGTCACCAGTCTAGTACTGCACTTTAATTCATGAAGTCTCAATGCCATGGTGAAGAGTTCATCTGAACAGCTGCCATGAAAGTATTTATAGAAAAGGCACAAGGAGGCATCTTTACAGCAGTAGGAAAGTGACTGAAGCTGAAATGCCAGATTAGGACCAATAATATTGTTGATTCTTTTTTGGATCCTATCAAAGATCTGTGCAAAAAAAAAATGAAATTGGAAAGCCAAACTCAAATTCTGCATTCACTTTATGTTAATGCCCTTGGGAAAGGCATAAATCCATCTCTTCTGTGCATAATTATGGGAAATTAATACAGTAAACAGTGTCCTCTAGTCTTGGTAGGGCAATCAGTGTAGGAATAGGACAATACTAAATTTAAAAAGAGAAGACAAAAGGCAACAAATCCACTACTCTTCTCATGAATGGTCATGGTGATTTATAATTTACAGATATTCAAGAAAGGGAAATTATGGAGAACTATAAATGTTTACAACATGAAAAAAAACACTATTATAGATATTGAATTATTTTAGTCACTAATTATTTTAACACTTTATTGCTGCAATGTCCCCAACTTTGAGCCCCCCTAGCTGCTGTTCCCACATTGTCAAAGTAATTTGTTACAATAACCTTTATCTTTTTTACATTTATATTGACTTTGTTAAATATCAAATAAAAAATTTGCATAATTCTTTCTGAAATGTGTTCTATACTTCTTGCTTTAGTTTCTTACCATGGATTATTTGCATTCAGACTAATGTCTTCATTTTTGTTGTTATTATCACAATGTTTCAGCTGTCATACTCTCCAGTCTTCTTCTGTGTCTGTCTATCTAGGTGGCCTTCAAGGAATTTCAAATTTTGTTTTGGAGGCATTAAAATTAACAAGCCATTCCTTGCCCCAAATAGCAATAGACTGTAGGTCATTTTTTAAAATCAGTTGCCAATTTGACCATTTCGAACCCATCAGACTTACCATTAAGACAGGAGTAAATAGTTGTCATCAGTATACATACTGAGTTGAGAGCTGATGACATCAGGAAGGTCAATGATGAAAATTAGGAACAATGTAGGTCTAAGGATAGAGCCCTGGGGGTCACCTGCATTAATGCAAAAAGATGTAGAAGAGTAGCCATTCAAATGACTTTCATTTCAAGATTTGATGAAGAAGATTAAATCAGTTCAAAAATATGTCCAGAAAAACCATAACCTTTCAACTTGTGAAGATCAACCAACCTTGTGAAATGCTTTCGACATACCCAAAGTAACAGCCCTTCACCATTCTTATCTAAAGCTTGATAGACTCTTTCAGCAATAATCATTAATACATCAGCAGTTGGCCTAGAGAAGCAAAAGCCATATTGTTTATCTGAAAAAAAAATCCTGCAAGGTGAAATACTTAACCAATTCAGAGTTAATTAGAGCCTATAGTACTTTCCTGAAAAGAGGTAGAAGGTTAATAGGCTGATAATTAGAAGGATCAGCCGGTTTGTCTGAGTTCTTATAGATGGCTACTATAAAAGAGGATTTCCAACAGGCAGGAAAGCAAGAAGCAGCAATGAGTTTAATGTAGAGTTTAGAGAAAACAAGAATCAGTTCAGGAGCACATTTCTTAAGGAGTATTGCAGAGATATCATCAAGTCCACATGCTTTGTGAGGATCCAGTTTATAGATGATAGCAGAATTCATGGATAGAATTATATTCATATCACTCAACAGAGACTTTGCTTTAAGTGGAAAGCCAGTCAAAGAGTAGAATTTGAAGAAAATTTATGAGCAAGACATTTTGTTTCATCAGTAGATGTTAACACCTCAAATTGAGTGAAGAGAGGAGGAATAGAAGACTCACTCTTATTTAACACACTATTACAGAGCCATCAGTGGTCATGAGAACCAAACTTGTTAGAGTTTTTATGGTGCCTCATTCTATCAGCAGACAAAACTTAACCTCTTTGATGTCATGTTTACAATTATTATAAGCATCTGTTGTGATCAGAACTATCATGCTGGTACACCCAGAAAAAGTGATTCCTCTGGCAGCCAAACAGGCTGGTGTGAACAAAGATGAAGATTGTGGTTTCATTTGTTATTTACAAGAAAGTACAGAAGCCTCAATGTTGGCTTTAACCCAAGAAGAAACATCTCTGGTGCAATTCTCAATTGAAATGGTAAGAATATCAATACAAAAGGAGTCTTGAATAAAGTCACAAAATGACTCCCAATCAGTATATTGGTAACAGAAAAAAGTGTTGTAAATAGGAGGTTCATTTCTAACAGACACCCCAAAAGAAATATCAACAGATACTACAACATGATTTGAATTGCTAAGAGGACAAAGTTGTGATGCTCAACAAGAGCTAGGAGAGGAGGTAAGGAACAAATCAAGTAAAGAAGAATATTGATCAGATTTATTAGGGAAATGAGTAGGGAAATGCACTATTTGACTGAGAGACTGAGCAACAGAAAAATTGAAAGTCTGAATACCATCAGTAAGCCACTTGATGTGATGTGCATTAAAATCCCTAAACATGAAAATGTTCACAGATATGACCACCATTGATAAGAGCCATTTCTATATTATCAGAAATTTTGTTTAATATATTACAGTCCTGAGAAGTGGGAGAGCAATAAAGGGGGAAAAAAGTGATAGTTAACAGAGTGCAATAACAAAAGAGTTTGAGTTCTTTACTACCAGTTGATAGTAGCAACCAGAAAACTGCCAATCTGGTACTCTCATCATGAAAAGTCACAGCTACTAATCAGTTAGATCACCAAAATGTTTAGACAACTAAATCATTATGGCCAGAGAAGAAAGAATCAATAAATCATATCCTAAACGGGAATCAAGGGATAAACTTCTATTCCTGTTCAATAAACATGGTAATAGTACAGGACGGGTGATAGTCAAACCTATCTATTCCTATTAACCTGTTTACAGGAACCTAGGGGTTTTATCGAGACACTATCTTGAGGAAGGTTACAGAATAAGGCTCTAGACTCCTTCCAGGCCAAGGAGGAGTTACTAAATTATTAAAACCTCTCTTAAAGTTGTCCCAAGAGTTGAAAACAAAATAATATTAACAAAAATTAGATCACTCAATCTAGTTAAAACTAATAATTATTTAAAATTTAAATACACACACACACATTTTACATTGGAATAAAGAATTTGTTGTCAAAGGGATCACTTATTCTTACTATTATCATTAGTAATAATGTTATCCATTATACCACCCACACATCCATGTTTATAGCATCTGATATTCATAAGCAATCACCCTCATGATACTGACCAGGCTCAATGTTGCTTAACTTCAGTGATCGTATGAGAACTGGTATTTCAGTGTGGCATGACCATAAGCCAGTAAGGTCTGTCAAGAACAAAATCATAATTACTTTTAAATATGCAAATTTTACTGACCCATTGATATCAATGATATTTTGCAAGATATGAAAAATACACCAGAGGCTATTAGAGTTTAAAATGAATTAAAGCTAACAGTTATGTGATTAACATTAAGTCTTTCAAAACTTGAGTTCAATATGTTTACATGAGAAGTTTGTTACCTCTGTCTGAATTTCTGGGGTGAGGAGTCATCAATATTTACACTGTTTACACTTGGACTATTGTCCTCATCTTTCTTGTTATCATTCTCTAGCCTTGTTCAGGTGCTTGTTGATCTTGGTAACCTTCAGGGAATTTCAAACTGAACACTTTATTAAATAAATTATTTAATAATAAATATTTAATGCGATAAATTATTATAAATTATTTATTTAATATGAGATAAATTATTCTCATTCCACTGTACATGCCTAGAGATATCTACTCTTATTAAGGACTGCTCAGTTATTGTTGGCCTTTTTCCACTGAGTCTGCACAAGCTGGCCTTGGGATTGAACTCACAATTACTATGTCACTAAATTCACCAACACATAGGACAATCCTGAGTGTAGAAATTGGATCCTCAAACCTAATCTGTCTGCTGATGACAATGCTTGCCATGCTTGACTGCCACTATTGATTCTTGTCACACCTGACTGCATTCACCAAAGCCTCTCTTTTCTTACTGATGTTGTTGCTGTTAAAGCCTTGTTCTATTGTATTATTTAGAAACTTGTATTTTCCCTTACTAAGAATGCAAATGCAAATTTTGGTCAAAATATAAATGCTTTTTTCATATACATTTTTAATTTATAAGTAAAAAAAAAAATTATAATAGACATCATGCAGTGAAGCACTGATTAATAAGCAAGCCTCTCATTTTTAAAGTGAGTTCAGTTCTCCTTGGATGCTCTGCAGTTATGGCCTTATGTCAGACTAGGCTAAATTTATTTTAATAGAAAATCCTTATGAAAATTATTTAAAATAAAATTATTGTTTAAATGCAATGAAATAATGATAAAGTCTATGGAAACCACAATATACGTCTATCTTTTTTATGTAACATGTCCTTTCAGGATGTAAGCAATCATGGCTCTCCATGACTTTCTGTTTTTGTTGCTGCAAGTAAATTTTGACTCTTTACCCTTACTCTTGGTCCTTTTCCTGCCATCCATTCACTAAAACACATTCAGTAGATTATTCAGTTTCCCCTGAGTTTTTATATATCCTAGAAAATTTTTACCATTTCTTTCTGATTGTAAGTATACATTTCCTTGTAGTTCCTGTTCTTCTTAAGGCTCTGTCACTGATCATATATTCTTTCCATGATATTCTTTTGATTATTATTTGTTGGTAAAATCACATCTCCATCATATCAAGTCTCTTCTTCATCTGTGAGGAAATCGTACAACATTCACTGCCATTTAGAAGGATAGACACTACATAGCAGTTCAGCATTGCTTTCTTTGTTTCGAATGATATTTTCCTATCTCTTAATACTTTGTTTCTAGAAGGCATCTTTTGCTATTTCTATGCCCCACTGGATTTTGTCTGTCTCTTTGATCATAAATATTGGTCTCCATATTGGGCTTACAGCCATACCATGGAAACACTGGTTCTTGTATAAACACTGAAGTTAAGCAATGTTGCATCTGGTTGGTACCTAGATGGGTGACTGCTCGGGAATACACGGTGCTGTAAGCTTGGATATGCAGGTAGTATAATAGATAAAGTCTAGAAGTGAGAAATCAGAGAACTGTGTTTCAATTCCAATCAGGTTCATTATATTCACTTATGTGCAAATACCCTTAGGAAAAGTATGAATCCACCTCTTCTCCCCCTAGCTATGAGTTAATTTGTAACACTTGTATCAATAAAATCATTATCGTCCTCCAAAAATTTACTAGATCTCATTATTTTACTGTCTAAAAATATTTTCTGGCTTTAAATAACCTGCAAAAGGTGGATAAGCCATAAAAAACAAATCAATCAATCAAAAAACCTTGTTTATATTTTCCTTGAAAATTCTTCTTTATGCAAATGTTCTGTCCATGATATTTTCAGCATTCATTGGTAGAAGTCATCTCTTTTACTTTAAGATAAAGTTTTAATTATATTTGCTCTGACAAATCCTTCAAGTGACATAAAAATATATGAAAACTGCTTTAGTTTTTTCCCCCATTTCAATACAAAATACAAATTAATAAAATGTGGCTTTAGCATGAGCTGTGGTGGAACACGAGAAGTAAAATTCTTTTGTAAATTCTTTCTTGAATACTCATTGCAATTTTAAACAAAAGCCTGTCTCCCAATGTGATGATTAGTATTAACCTATTAATGTTCACAATCTCATTTTTGGAGATAGTGAATATTAATAAGTTGTGGGTAGAAACTTATAATTAATACCAGAATTTTTTTTATAAACTTATAATTAATAGTGTATTTTTCATTTGGATTTTATAATTAATACCAGATTTTACAGTGTGTTGTTTTAATAGATTAAATAAATGATTTATAGCATCATGTGATACTTGTATAAATTGTTTGATTCAGTATTCTCTCTGTGTCTTTTCTATAAATATTTTCATGGCAATTGTTCAAATGAGTTCTCCTCCTTGGTACCTAGACCACATACTACTAGATTAGCAACCAGATATCATTTTACTGTTGAATATCGACTTGCTTGGGATGAAATGATTAAAAAACAAAAATTAAAACATAAAAAAATAAATAGAAAGAAAAAAAAAAGTCACCAGACTCTTAACTTTGGAGAACATTAAGAAAAAAAACTATTTCCAACTAAAATATTCTGTTACATTGTTGCTTTACTCTCTGCTTGATTCTTAAATATTTACATTTTGCAATGTTTGCCTAATTTTTGTGCAATAATTTGAACCCAAGTTGTTTAATTTTTTTATACTTGGGTCTAATAAATAGAAAAGAACGACATTACAATGTAACTAAACTTGTAGAATTGGTAGAAATCTTGACTACAGTATATAATAATATATTTAGGAACTCATGGTTTAATTTTACATTATTCTGTTTATTTTTTAATTTAAGTCACACTGTCATAAATAGTGGAGGTGAATAAGATTTAGTCAAATTTGAGTACAGTTGGTTATAAACAGAAAATCATAACATAAAATGTGGACATAAAATGTGACACCGAAATCTGCAGGTGCATTGGAATAGCAAAAGATGCCTTCCAAAAGCTAAACAAAAATACAGGAAAATTACAAAAGAAACAAAGAAAAGGGTACTGAATTGTTATATAATACCATTACTCTTATATGGTAATGAATGATGGGCAACCTCCTTACAGATGAAGAAGAGATGAGAAATAGCAAAAAGACAAACCTTACTAAGAGCCACAAAAGAAAAGAAGTTGTGGAGAACCATGATCATCCACATCCTGAAGGGGCATGGTACATAGAAGATGAACAAGATAGATAACATTTTTCAGTATAGATAAACTATTTTTGATACCACAGAAAATAAAATTAAGATAGAAATATAAATTAGAAAATTAAACCTCCCTCCCCACAACACACACATTTTAGATCTGTTTTGCAATGATACTCATGAACTTTTACTTGGATTTTATAAGCAAACAGAATATCTTAATTAAAGTGACTGATTCTTATATTGTTCAAATTTTCTGACTTTGCAAAGAGCATGACTATATTAACAATAAAAGATTGTTCACCTACTGTGTCAAATAGTTCCCTTCACAAATCAATGTGGTTGTATGAATATTTATTTTATTTATGTTTAACGTTGTTATTTTTATAGATACAAGTATTTAAGCAAATGCTCTGTTTATGATAAACAGTATTAAATAACATTTACCGCCTGAATGTAGAAATTTTCATAGAAAATATTCGTTCATAGACAGGATTGAACCTGCATCCTATTTATATATCATGGCCTTGTTTTTGACCACTTCGGCCACCATGAACCTTATGGTAGACAAGGTGAATTTACTGAAATCTTCCATGAATCTCGCACATTCATAACTTTGTAAACAAATGATCATATGTTAAGAAAACAGTCCGACAATTTATTTATATTTTATATCATGCCTTGTTTTGAAACATGTTCTTGGTTTGGATAAGATGAGAGTTCTGAAATTGAGTTTGTAACATCAGGAAACAGACCAAATAAATTTGATCCTCCTAGCATTGATGTCAGTTTCAATTAATAAAAAGTGGAAGTGAGTTGATTTGCTATATAATCAATATTGTTCCCAATTTAGCTGCTGTCTAAATTTCTCCATTTTCTCAATTGTTGTTTAAAAGAAATTAAATTGCATCATGTGACCTTTCAATGTCAAAATATGGAACTAACAATAAAAGATCTATATCTCAGTTCCCAGAGTGTTTTATAATTTCAATTCTTTTATTTAAGAAAATTTAAATAACAAAAATTTCAACAGAACTTCTTTTGTGTCATGTCCCGTCAGTATGTGGAGGTTCATGGTTCTCCTCAGCTTCCCATTCCTTATAACTCTAAGCAATATTTGACTCTTTACCATTGCTCATACACAATCATTAGGCATTTTAATTGCTGTTTTTCTCAGCCATTATTGCCTTCCTTATGTTCTATGAGTGTTAAACTTTCCCAGCCTTCTTTCCTTATAACCTGTTATAGAAATTTGTTTTCATTTTTTTAAGACTTCCTTGTTGCTAACATGTTCATTCCATGACATTCTCAGCATTTTTCTGTAGAATTACATCTCTATCACTTCAAGCCTCCTCTTCATCTGTAGGGAAAATGTGCAGCATTTACTGCCATATACAAGAATAGATATAACATAACACTTAAACACTCTTTACTTTGTTTTTTAACTAAATTTTCCTATCATTATTTGCCTGATTCCTGAAAGACATCTGTTGCTTTCCTAAGATGTCTTTGGATTTCCATGTCACATTTTTTGTTGTCTGTTACGGCACTACACATGCTTGATTTTTATGTCTCCAATTCATAGCTTCCATCTTAGGCTGTCTCATCTGCTGACAATCAAACATTCTGGCTTCAAGGTTAGTCTTTTCTTCTTGCTTTCCTTTACTAGCTTGCCTAGAAGTTCTGAAAGTTTTTCTTCTGAATCCAGCTTCAACACAGTATCATCTTTGTATCTTATGTTATTAAGAATATGGCCACCCTTGATAAATCCTGGTAAGACTTCTGTTAGGATCATCTTCTTGTACAGATGAAATAAATCCATTGAGAAAATTCATCCTTGTCTCTACCTCACTTTTTCTATTTTTGTATATTTACATAACTTATTTTATATCCAAATGCAAGCAGTTTGTTTCCTGTAAATGTTCCAGTTTAGGATTAGGTTTCTGACTCCTAAATTCTACTTCTAATGTCTCCACCTGAACTCTGAAATTTTATTTGCTAATTATTATTTTTTTCTCCTTAATAGGAATAGATAGGTTTTGCTGTCACTGTGTTCACACTCCTCCCTGGTCTTTTGAATAGGAGTAGAGGTTTATCCCTTGGTTTCTGTTTTGGATTGGGCTTCCTGTTCCTTCTAAATTCTATTCCAATTCTATACTTCTAACATTTTTATCTGAACTCTGAAACTTTTTATTTACTAATTATTTAATTTTTTCCCCTCCCCAATGGGGATAGATTCACCTATCATCCAGTTCATGCTCATCCCTGGCCTTTTGAACAGGGGTAGAGGTTAATTCTTTGTTTCCTGTTTTGGATTGAGTTTCTGGTTCCTTCTAAAGTCTTTTTCATTCTGTTTCACTCCCAGTAGCCTTTTGCATCTTGGTAACATTATCACCTTGTTTGGGGTGAATTGATTAGAAAAGTTTGTGATTATTCTAATATTTTTCCTATATAAGTTGAGTTTTCCTAACTTATATTTTTTGTGTTATACCTTATCAAATGTTTTTATGTAATATAAAACATAGGTATAGTTCTTTATGCATTTTTATTGCTCCCTTTAATAACATTCTGATCATGAAGACAACATTTCTTTTTCCAGAACTAATATAAATACAATGAGAAATCCAAAGCTTAAATTGATAAAATGTTGTAGTTATAATCTTCAAAAGAATGAATGTGTTCCAAAGGTAATTTTTTTTATCATTCATATTAAGTCAGTATGCAAAAGAAGATAGTGTTAATATAAATGCATTTATTTACATGACTAGAGTCTGTTGAAATTGTCTGTTATCCTAAAAACCTAGAGTTCATGCTGTCATTTATTTACATTAGGACTTTATTATCTGGGGAAGATATGTTCCAAACCACACCCTGCAGATGGAGAAATCCAGTGGTAGTGGTGAATCATATATACTACGTCTGTGAAAAATATAAAAATAAAATATGGATAGGTCATCCAAATGAAATTTGTGTTGCATATTAAAAAAATATAATCTTAATTTGGTTATTCAACTTAAAATGTGGTAGAAGATAGAGGAACAAAACAGTATATATGTTATTGAGTAAAGTCAAATAATTAGTAAAGTAAATTCATTTTGTTTTTAATTTTTTTCTTTTTTATATGCCATGTCCTTTCAGGACGTAGGCGAGCATGGCTCTCCACCTCCTTCTATCCCTTGCAGTTCTCAGCAAGTTCTTTCCCTCTGCTTCTTCCCCCAGACCATGTTCTGTCATTCACCTGCTCAAGCTCGTCAGGTATATTATGTATTGCTTTCCCTTGTCTCTCTTTCCCTCTATTTGATTCATGAGTATCAGATTCTCCAGGCTCTCCTTCCTCATTATGTGTCCCAGAAACTTCAGCTGCCTCCTCCTGATGTTAAGTATAAGCTTTCTTGTTTGCAACCTCTCCAAGACCTCATCGTTGCTCACATACTTGGTCCATGTTTTTAATTACTTAACCAAATTAGCATTTTTGATCACCCAATGTAATTATACAATGAGCCTTTTAAGACTCAGAAGTGGCACTCATAAGAAGCATTATGTGATGCTCAATATTGACAGCAGATGCAGAAAGGAAACTGCAGGAACTACTACAGAAAACAGAATTTACCGTTGTCAGCAAAAGGAATAGCCCAAGATGCAAATTGGAGATACCAAAATGAAGTACAAATATTTAAATATCTAGGAAGTAATTTAACAGAGGAAGGAAAATGGGACACTGAAATCTGAAGATGCATTGGATTAGCAAATGATGCCTTACAAAAGCTCAGCAAAGTATTAAGAAACAGGAAAATTTCATTAGAAACAAAGAAAATAGCATTAAACTGTTATGTAATATCAGTCATCCTCTATAGCAATGAATATTGGAAAGTCTCCTCACAGATGAAGAAGAGACTTGAAACAGCAGAAATGTGATTTTACCAAACAATGGTGAGAATACCATGGACTGAACTTGTAAATAATGAGGAAATTGTAAGGAAAATAGAAAAAGAAAGAATTTAGAATTAGAAAGAGATAGTTGAAATTTCTAGAACACATACTGAGGAAAGAGAGCTTGGAGAATTTGACATTAACAGGACATATTGAGGGTAGGTGGACAGAGCAGTGAGTAACCTGCCTAATGAGCTTTTGTAAATGGCTGGCAGAACATGGATTTGGAGAGATGGTGAAAAGAAAAATTTACTAAGATCAACAAAAGATAAGAATTTGTAGAGAGCTATGATTGCTCACATCCTGAAAGGTCATGGCACATAGAAAAAGATGCTCACTAAAGACTAAGGAAATTAAAAGCAATAGATTTTTAATAAATTTGAAACTGTTGTTTTGAAGCTACTTTTCAATTTCTCTTCTCAGTATAAACTGTATTAGTCATATTACATCATATATAATTGTTTAGATAAAGGAACATATGTTCATGGTTAAACTGACTCAGCAGCCTCTTTTTTCATCTCTGCTGACATCCTAAATTTTCAGCTGATATATCTACAGAAGAGCAACACCATTAATTCAAACTATGTGACATGATTCTCTCATAAGTTTTATAGTTAACTTAACATTGATTTTTTCATCACACATTAATGACAGACCCCTTTTTGTGCTAATGTACCATTTAGAAATAACTGTTCTTGTTAAATCTCAAATCCATCTTCTACTCTTCTGCTCTGGTCCTAAACACTAGACTGGAAAGATAGATGCTAGAATTTTGAGAGGAGCCATTATTATTGTAAGTGTTGTCTGGATTTTGGGTTTGGTCCAAGAGGTATATTTTCCAACATTTTTTTCTCTTGCCTTCAATATGTTCTGTGAGTGTCAAATTTTCCAAGCCTTCTTTCCTCATTATGTGTCCTAGAAATTTCAGCTGTCTCTTTCTGGTTCTAAATATAAGTGTCCCTTTTGCTTCCATTTTTTTAAAACTTCCTGATTACTCACATGCACAATTAATAAAATTAGTTAACACTATGGACTCCTAATATCATCTGCCAACAAAAGCAGAAAAAACTTTTTGGCCAACCCAATACTTAGGTTTTATGGCCATATCATGTAGAAACATTGGTTCCTGTATAATCATCAAAGTTAAGCAATGTCGAGCCTGATCAATGCCTAGATGGGTGACCACTTGGGAATACCAGGTGTGTAGCCTTGGATGTGCAAGTGGTGTAATGGATAATGGCTCAATTGTTGATCAGAGAGCCAAGTTCCAACTCCAATTGGGTTCATTATATTCACTTACATACAAATACCATTGGGAAAGGTATGAAGTCACCTCTTCTCCCCCAATTATGGATTAAATAGCAACACTTTTATCACTAAATCATTATAATCTCAAAAATAAAAATTCTTACAATCTAAAATATTTTCTGGCTTTAAATAACCTGCAAAAGGTTGATAAGTCATAAAAATGAATCAATCAAAATCAGTACTTAGGTATTTTAATGTGTGTATGCCTATATATATTTTATTTATGTTATATAAATGCATATATAAATATGTGTATATATAAATTTTGCATGTGTGTGTGTTTCTGTGTGTACATATGTAGATATGCACAATGCTTTTCTATGTGCATATTTGTTATTATTAAATATAATCACTCTACTTCATGTCAGTGGAAAACTTGCTCTCTTGCAGGTTAGCTTCAGCCATGCTGATTGCAGGCAAAAATGGTTAAAGGCTTTAATCAGTACCATTAACTAGTGCAAGAAATGGCTGGTAAATTTTAACACCACCAAAACAAAACTGCTTTCATTTAATCACAACAGAGAACTTTTTCTGCTTGCCATTAGCATGGCTGATGCTAACCTCCAGAAGAGAAACTTATTGCACCTTCTTAGGCTCACATTTTTCACTGACAGGAAGTGAAGTGATTATATTGAATCAGTTGCTAGGTCTACAGCTAAGGAAGTTGGTTCACTGAGTTGTACCTGACAATACTTGTCAGAATTTTTCTTGCACATTTATAAATCTACCGTTCATCTCTGCAATGAATGCTGCTACCGTATCTGGTTAGGTAGTCCTACTATATATCTCAAGATTCTTGACAAAATTCAAAGAAGTGTCTATAATGTACCTGACATCTTGATTCCAGTTACTTTTTCACCAACCTGATGTGGCTTCTCTCTATCTTTTCTACAAATATCTTCATGGTAATTCTTCTGATGAGCTTTTCTCTTTAGTGCCTCGACAGCATGAATTTAAATGTGCTACTAGATTGGTAACTAGGTGCCACCAGCTGGATGTAACCCTAAGTTCTAATTTAATAGTTTCTTTTCTCACACTTCTCTCTTTCTTGCTTCTCTGCCACCTACAATCTTCAGAGATTTAAATACTACATTAATTGGCATCTTCTGTCTTTCTGAATCCTTTTCCTTTATTTTCCTTTTCCTCACTAAAATCTTTTCCTTTTCTTTTACCCCCTGTAACCGCCTGCATCCTAGTAGCTTTGTCACCTTGCTTGGGGTGAAATGATTAAAAAAAAAATTGAAATTAGCATTAATTTTCTATGGAGTTTCTATGAAATTAGTGTTGGGTTTTCATTTATACAGAATGTTAGATTTTGGAAATCCTTGATAAATTTTGGTAAAGTTTTTCTATTTCTCTCCATTGCTTTGTCTTGTTAGATTTGTACTGGTCTTACTGTTCTTGAAAAAGCAAAAACAAAAATAAAAAAAGAATTCAGCCAAGAACTGTCAGACATGTATAGATTTTTAAAAAAAAATGCAAGCTGATTTTTCTATTCGTTAGAGACTTAAACTCTTTTGTCTCTGATCTCTTTGCTTGTTCTATCAACTCCAATTTCAATTTAAGTTCAAGCCCTTTATACTTAAAAGGTTAATAAAGCATTTCCTCAGGAAACACTGTCTAATCAGCAATTTGCTTCTGAGTGACTAGGAGGAGCATTTTTTTCAGAGGGTTCTCCTAATTAACGGTAGCAAATGAGAGCAAAAACACACCCATTCTACAATGATTGAAGCATTAATTTCAACTTTAGGATCTCTTATCACAATTGGGAATTATGCGAAAGCTATTCAGCAGCCTTGAAAAAGAAAAAAAACATTTTTCTATTTTCTTTAGTGGGTATGGGGAAGCTTTCTCAAAATAATGATTGGTGTCTTTTTCTTTTATTCTCTCTTTTCTTATCTCTGTTTATTCTTTCTTTTTTTTCCCTTTTTCTTTTCCATTCTCTTTTCTTTTTCTTATTGTCCATTTATTCCTTCTTCTTCTCTTTTTATGTATTTACCTATCAAGAAATGATGGTAACATGTAATTTTGCAACTACACTGTATCTATGACTTATCAGAATTTTTCTGTTGATCTCCATTCTTTTATTCAGCATTTCTGATTTTTTTTCTTTTCAATACTTCCTGAATATTAAACTAAACAAATAACATTCACTGTTGAATAATTATGATGTTTTATTTAACACAAATCCTGATAGAAAATGACTTGTCCATGTATTCAAGATGGCGGCATTAGCTGTGTTGGCAAGTTAAGAATGCAACAGCATCAGTTGATAAAAATTCTTTGAAATTGCTAGAAAGAAAAAAGAACAAATGAATGAATCACGGATATATTTGAATTTCTATGACATTTTTTTTTTTGCAAAACAAACTAAATAACATATTTTTTTTTAAATATATTTATGCCAACTCTCCCATAACTACAACTGAAAAGAATTTATCTAAGCTTCAGCTACAATTGAAAAAAAATATCTAAGCTTAACATAAAAATTGTTACAACTACTTTTAAAACAATAAAAGGCTTAATTAATGCAAAAAAAAATAATAAGCTAAAACTTGAAGAAGAAATTTATTCTATCACTACTAATGAGTGCCACAAGGAATACATAGGAGAAACCTCAAGGAATTTAAATAAAAGATTATTTGAACACAAAATGGATATTTTACAAAGCCACACACTTAATGCATTAGGTGCTCACTGTAATGAGTCTGACCATAATTTTGGTTTTTAAAAATGCTTCTTTAATTAAAGGTGAAAGCACAAAAGTGTAAAGAAAGTGCAATCACTGGATGATCATTCATAATAAATTCACATCCAGGTTCTTACAAAATCTCACCTTTCTTGGCAGATCTTCTATTATCATAATCTGGGATATGTAAGAATAAAGGTGAAGAAAAGCAAGCATAAAGAAACTAAACAAAATTGGCTAGACTATAGACCCAGACACATTGATTAAAAAAAAAAAAAATTTCAGTGTTCCAACATTTTTAGTGTTTTCTCAGTTATGTGCCACACGTGATACATGCTTAGGCAATCATGTATTTTTCGATACATGGCTGATGAGGCAGATTTTTTCCTGCAGAAGGTTGCCATTTCTTTCTGTGGTAGACCAGTTGCCATCCAAGGCTATAGATCCCAGTCTGTCCTGCTATTTACTCATAGCTGGGGGGAGAACAGGAGTATTTGTACCATTCCTAAGGGTATTAGCATGTAAGTGAATGTAATGGATTCAGTTGGAATTCAAACTCAGCTCTCTGATTTCTCAATCCGAGCCGCTATCCATTACTCCACCATATTTCTACCTATGCATAATTATAACAAATGTTTGACTTTTTATATTCCACCTCCCCTTCATATGCATATGTAATTACATCAACAGAATACATTACTTTAATTCAATGAAGTCCTAAAGGAAAAAACACATTGAACATAAATTATTTTTTCACTTTGTTATTAATGTGACTAACATATAATTATATTTACTGTAGGAGTTGTGAATTTTATAATTTTTAATCTGTATATTTAAAAAAAAAATTCTAAGTAAATATAGAAAATTCTTTTTAAATAATTAAAATTTCTGGTTCTATAAAAAGATTTTTGGTTCTCAATGACAAAGTCTTATTTTCCTTTTTAAATTATTAAAAATAAAAAAAAATATCTAAAGCAAACTAACATTAAACAAAAGAAATAAAGTGCAATGTCTGAACAAACAATGTGGTCTCATTGTTATGGTAATATGAGACATTCTTTGAGTTCAGTCCAAGTTACCATAAGTGTTAACTATGCTGACTCTTGTGGTCCTACCTAGGATGGAACTCACCATCTATGGCAAAAAAAAATTCTGAAGATATTAGACTCCCACTCTCCAGCTTAATGGATGTGTTCTAAGCAGTGGCAGTAGCTTGTCTCCCTTCCTGCCAAATTGGATTTAACTTTTAGGCATTATTTAAGTTTACTAAAATTTCTTATCAGAGAACATTTTTCTAGTTGTCATCAAGTTAGCTATGGGATTGGCCTCTTTTATTTCTGTCCCTACTTTCTTTAGTTTAATTCCCCCACAACAAGGCGACAGATGTCAGTTCTCTGGTAGATGCTTTTTTTCGTTATTTTGTGTGTATATTTCATATTTGTTTTGGTGTTCGGATGAGTGAGTGTTTGGTCGTATGATTGTTGTTAATTATCTAGTCCCACATTAATTTTGTCCAATTAACTGATTTTTCTGCCACAATTAAGGATTGTGTGTGGTGGGGTATTACAAACACTGTTTTGTTTAGTTTTTTGTATAAAAATTGTATTCATTGTAAATATTCTTTGGGTTTCAATTTTAAATATTGTTATTTTATTCACACACCCTCAAACAAATTGTAAATATGGGAATTAGTTAGGACTACATAGAAACTGAGGTATTATGGTGGCTGGAGTAAGAATGATAAGTAAGAATGTGTTGTTTTGGTATAAGGAATACTGTGGTATGTTTGGATCTGTAACCGTTGCTAGCTAAGTTCAAGATAAGATAGATTGAAGACCACTCTTCCTCTATCCCCTCCTTTTAGCCGTGTGACACATTTTTGTATTACACAAAATAAATATTACATTTTTCTAATTGTCTGGTAAAGTACTGTCACTCAGTTTATTGAGCAAGATCCTGTTTTAACATTTCATTATTAAATAAAGAGACCAGATTGCATGACCAATAAAAAAAAATATTCAAATGTTATTTTGGTTGTTTTATTCCATCTGCCAATAAATGTTGTTTCATTTTACTTTTGTTGATTTACAAGACTTCTTGTTTTTTTCCTTCATCTGAGATGAACACATTTGCACTGATATTTTCTGAAAGAAGTGTTCTCTCAAAAATTCTCTCACTGAAATCAAAAATTAAGATGCTGATATACTTCATTACATACCTATATGCACCCGACACAAACCTGCACACATATATCAATAAGTGTTTCTAAATTTTCTTCTTCTTGTTTCAATTTACTGTCTTTGATTAGAACAGTAGTAAATGTATTTATTCCCTATTTTAGGTTAGGGAAAGTGGCCAAATTTCTTTTTTTTTTTTACCAGATTTTTTGGAAAAAGCGTTATTTCATTCTGGTAACTTGAAACTGTCTGGGCAAATTCTGTAAGAACTTTGTTCTTTCCTTGACATGCCAGATTTAATTGTTAGAGGTGCTATATTACATTTGTAAGGAATATTTGATTCTGTACTTATTCATGATATTCTAGTGGGCAATTTTTTCTTTTCATTCCAAGCAAGGCAATAATGCCACTAACATGCAAGGGGTTACTGGGAGTGACTGTGGTAAATGATATTTGTGATAAAAGATATGGTGTTTAATGTAGGTTATTTTTTTGATATAAGTATAACTTCAAGTATTTTGAATCTTTCTTTACAATGAGGACTATTTTAATATTTTCCTCTAATATTTTTAACATTTTTTCTATTAGTAGTCTTAATATCAATACCCCAGAAAGTTCTTTGGGAATTCTTCTTCCAAGTGAATGATGAATTGTAAAGAGACATGATTGCCCAAGCATGCCTCATGCATGGCAACTAAAGAAAGTTTTAAGATTTGTTTTAATAGTCATATTGAAGTATTTTGTGTTTATTAATATGTGTACATCTTTTACTCAATTTTTTGTGGTGGTTATGTGAACATTATAAGAATTAAATATTGTTTTTTGGATATTAGTGCTCGAGATGCAATCTTCCAAAGGGCGTGAGAATTCATAAACAACATTTATACAAAGGTATAATTGTGGTTCAATTTCAATAGTTAATTTTTTTAATAATAAATTGTGATGATCAACATATGTATAAATTGCACTGAATTTCAATAAGTGGCAAGTTAACCTATGAGATAGTTTGGTGGTTATGTGACTAAATGTATATTTAATTTTGTTTTTTATTATTAGTATTTGAAATACAATCTAAAAGGCACAAAAATTCATAAACAACATTGTTTTTACATTAAATTGTTTTTACATAAAATTGTTTTTTTTTATGTCCAGTTTTATTAGTGACATGTACGCATACTGTCAAAAGTGACAGCAACTGTTAGAAAGTTCTAATAGTGAAATGCAATGAAACAATGTATTGAGATTCAACAAAGTAGAGGTAAAGAATTCACAACTAAAATAGAGGCCAATGAATCATTTAATATTTTCCCTTTATATTTTTAGAAATTCTTTGATTAATCTTGGATCTGTATAAATCGCTTTTTACTTAATATCTTTTTATATTAAAATTTTTATGCATTTAATATAACAGCAAAATGGAAATATCACCCAGAAGAAAAAATATTAGCAATAGAACAACAAAGATATCTGCACACCTCACATGAAAGGCTTGAACAAAGAAAACTGCAAACTAACAAACATATAAGTAAAGGAACTGATTAATTAAATGGTTCATTTTGTTTGAGAAGTAATTTTGTTTAAATGTATATAAATATTTTATTTGTATTGATTATTAAAATAACTAAGGGAAATAATCACTCATAAATTTACTAACTTGATTTACCTCCCTTCCTATTACAGACAAGACAGGAAATATATAAATAAATACTCATTGATAATTATTATATGGTTTGATGATTAGGCTACATTTAAAAAAAATATATGAGAAAGCTTAGGTAGTTTCATTCATAAGGTTAGATATAAAATTATATTTTTAATGGATTTTTCATCTTGTTTATAGTTTGGATGCAGCTGGTTACAACAGAATAAAATAATGTTGCTTTTATTTTTGATTGTTATTTTTAATCCTTTAAAGCTAAATATTATCTGTTCACATGAGAAAATGTTGCTAATAATTTTATAAAAAATTGAGTAATAATAATAGCAATATTAATTATTTCCTTATAAGGAAACATTTGAGGTTCATTGACTGAGCAGCTTGTACTATTGTCAGTTGAAATTTATGAAATCTTTCTCTTAAAACAATTTTTCAGGAAAATAGGTTTCTCAAGTTTAGTAGCTGTTATCACTTTCTATTATTGATGGGTATTACTTTCCTAACCTTTTATTTGAAGTAGTGTGGAATGTCAACATCTTGATTATGTCATTGTTTTCTCTTTGAGTTACACGTGCTATCCATATTAACTGTTGTTGCTGTTAAAGTCCTCAAGTGATGTGGTTTCTGTTATTTTTGATTTTGTATCACCAGTCCACAATGTTCAAAGAATGATGGTCTTCACCATGACTCTCAGGCTTCACTCAATCAAAGCCATTTTTAGCATTGATCTTAGAAAGTGGTGCTATTCAGCTGACATTTTAGATATTTCTGAATGAATGTAATGCCTTGCATAGCATCCATTTGTTGAGGCTATTTAAGATTATGACTCGAGTTTTCAGGTAAATGTTTTGGTTTTGTAAATACAAAGCAAACACTTATTAATAATAGTTTTATTTGTATTTGATGCTTATGCATTTTTTTTAATTGGAATCATCTCAAACAAGGTATTAATGCCACTAAAACACAAGGGGTTAAATATTAAAATTAGCATTTGTAAAATATTCCAGTTGAAGTTCTAAAACCATTTCATTTCTAACATTAACATTCTTGAAAAATGACTAGAGCGAGTAGAAAGTTCTCACATTAAAAACATCATCCCTCAAATCTCTTATATGGCAGTGAATGCAAGACAATCTCCTCACTGATGAAGAAGAATCTTGAAGTAACAGAGATGTGATTCCACTGACAAATGCTAAGAATACCATGGACAGAACATGTGAGCAATGAGGAAGTTTTAAAGAAAACAAGCACAACATGGTAACTCATATAATCAGAAAGACACAGATGAAATTTCTAGGATGCATAATGAGCAAAGAGCACTTGGAGAATCTAATACTCACAAGACATATAGCAAAAAAATATAATGGTGAAACAGCAAATAATATATTTACTGAAATTGCATGAATGGTTGGCTGACCAAGAACAAAGAGGGATTATGTTAAAGATCAACAAATGCTATTTGCTAGAGAGTTTTTTGTTTATTTTCAGCTTTCATAAAATGTTTTTTTAAAAAGTGACTATACACATGTATTGTGTTCTTTATGCTATGTCAGTTTCATCTTTTGTTTCATTTTTTTCAAATATCACATGATGTTACTTTTTTAAAGTATTGCATTTTCATGCATTAGTTTGTATTGTCATGTTCTTGTTTATTTTACTTTCATATATGATCAAAATAGCTTATGAACATACACACACACACACACACACACACATATATATACACACACACACACAGGGTGCGATGGATAAATTGTCATCTAAATTCCACAAAAATGAAAATAACACTGACATCTCATTTTAACAGATATATTTACCAAAATTACTACAAAAATATCTTGAAATACTAAAAAGTAAATTTATTCAATAAAATCGCCATTTGCCTCATTGACCACGGCCTCCAGATGACTTCAGATAGAATCTCCTGCAAACCTTCTGGATGGTCTCCATAAACAAAGTTGGTGAATGCTACCATAATCTTTGCATTCAGTTCATCTTTGGTGTTACAAGGAGTTTGTTGGTCTCAACTTCAACCCACACGTAATAACCAAGGGAAGTTAATGCTTATAACAGGACGGTTGCAGTCTTTTGAGTTAGGTGGCCAGATGTAAGGGGTGATGTGGTCACTGAAATTGTCTGACAGCCATGACTGGGTTCTTTTGCTTGTGTGGCATGGTGCAGAGTCCTGTTGCCAGTCATTGGGTCTTCCAGCTGCTACCCTCTTGACCCAGCACTACTTCCTCAAGGAACTTGATGTAGGTCTCTGGGTTGAGTCTGAGGCCCTTTGGGAAAATGAATGGAGATATAACGTTGCCATTTCTAGTGATCACTCCAAACATCGTAATCACTCTTAGGCTCATCCAACTCTTTCCAAATCCTCTGCATTTTTCTCAGATTGATGCCCAAACACTCTGAAATGTTCGTATTGGAGCTTCCAGCATGAATGCCAAGCAGTACAGCATGACGTTTCCAAATTTCTGGCAGAGTGAATTGCATCATAGTGATCCTTTTCTCACAGATGGTGCCCAACTGAACATAGTTTACTGTGCAGTCGACAAAATCAGAAACAAACAATGTACATATACAAAAATAAAAATATGAAATGTTGACATTTACATATATATATATATATATATATATATATATATATACATACATAAAAATGAATAGAAAGAAAAAAACAGATTTCGAATCCACAGTTCTTTAGTATTTACGTTTTAAAAAAGTGCTCAATACAATGTAGAGCATAATATTTTTAATGATATTTTTATTTTACATTGCGACACAGAAATTTTTGTTTCAGGACTTTAATATTTTTATTCCATCATCAGGTAATGTTCAATAATTTTTGATGAAAATAATTTACTTTTGAAAATGGAAAACAATATGTTTGTTTATTAAAAAGTTAAGTAAGAGGGGGCACTACATTTTAAAATTTTATGAGAATATCTCTTTTGACTAATCAAAAGACAAGTCAAAATATATGGAGGAAAGATTTATCACAAAAGTTTTTGTGTGACATGTTTCATCCTTTAGTACTTCATTGGTCTAGTTCACTTTCTCATACATCTTTCCACCAAAATTCTTCTTTATATATATAAAATTATATAATATTATATATGTTATCTATATATATATATATATATATATATATATATATATATATATATATATATATATAATTATTTTCACACTCAAAAACTGTTAGCCATTCTGGAAGATGTATTTTTAGGCCGGAAGTTTTTGTAACTGCAGTGCTCAATATCAAGAAATATAGATAGGGCATTAATAATAATAATAATAATAATAATATATAAAATGATTGCTTGTATCTACTTGGAAGTTTTGCAGATTAGGAAGAGAGAAATGTGCTCTTTTTTTTTCTCCTGATGAGAGGGTTTCAGAATCTGCTAAAATCTAATTTGAAATAAGTAATCATTTTATTTATCTACTAGCAGTAGAGCCCGGCGTTGCCCAGGGATGTAACAGTAAGAGATAGATCAAGTATCGACCATCATAAAGACTGAAAAATAAAATTGACAAAGATTATTGTTTAAGGTTGACGAACACGCATCTCTTAATTAGTTTATATTCTTTTTTTTTTTTACGAATTGGTCAAACCCAAACTCAAACAAAAATATTGTTTTCAATCGTTATGAGTCTATCGATAGAATAGAATTTTATTATAAACAATTGTCTTGTAAATGGAATTTTTAAAGCATTCTGAATGTAAAAATAAAGAAAAAAGTGTACAAGACAATAAGAAACACTACCTGCCAAAAAAAAGTGAAGTTTTGTTGAAATTGGTTGAAAAATGTAGGAAATCCGATCCCATATATAAATGAACACAGACACCCACAAACAACCTAGGTTTTATAATAAGTATAACTCAATATGAGTTGTCCCCCTTTCATTCTGGTAACAGAATTGTGTTTTCAAATTGATTTAATGCAAAAACAATTGTGTTTTTCCAAATTTTGGCACTGTCAGAACCACCCCAAGGTAATTTTACGCAGTCCTGTGAAGTTTTGTTGAAATCAGTTGAAAAATGTAGGAAATCCAATCCAATATATAAACGTACACACACACACACACACACACACACACACACACACACACACACACACACACAATCTGCATTTTATAATAAGTAAGATTCTTTTATTTAATATTTATTTTTATCATAATATGTGTGTTTTTGTATATGTAAACTTTTGCCATTAGCATTTTTGACTATTTCGGATTCCTATTTTGAGATGTATCTGTAATGAATACGATGATGAATAATTTTATGAACAAAACTTTGGGTCGACATGTTATTATCAAGAGTATGCTTTTTAATTATTGAGAATATGGTTTGCTCTTCATTATCAAGGATATGGTTTACACTTCATTATCAAGTATATGGTATACACTACATTATCGAGGATATGGTTTACTCTTAATTATCAAGGATATGGGTTACTCTTCATTTTTTTATCTTACTATTTTGGATTCCTATTTTGAGATATATATGCAATGAATATGATGATAAATAATTTTATCAACAAAATTTTGAATTGACATGTCATCAAGAGTATGGTTTACTCTTCATTATTCAGAATATGGATTACACTTCATTACCAAGGGTATGGTTTACTCTTCATTGCCAAGGGTATGGATTACTCTTCATTACTGAGGGTATGGTTTACTCTTCATTACCGAGGGTATGGTTTACTCTTCATTATTGAGAATATGGATTACTTTCATTACCAAGGGTATGGTTTATTATTATATTCTCAATAATTAAAAAGCATACTCTTGATAATAACATATATCGACCCAAAGTTTTATTCATAAAATTCATTACCAAGTGTATGGTTTACTCTTCATTACCAAGGGTATGATTTACTCTTCATTACCAAGGGTATGATTTACTCTTCATTACTGAGAATATGGATTCCACTTCATTACCAACTGTATGGTTTACTCTTCATTACCAAGGGTATGGATTACTCTTCATTACCATGGGTATGGTTTACTCTTCATTACTATGGGTATGATTTACTGTTTATTACCATGGGTATGGTTTACTCTTCATTACCAAGTGTATGGTTTACTCTTCATTACTGAGGGTATGGATTACTCTTCATTATTGAGAATATGGATTGCTCTTCATTACCAAGGGTATTGATTACTCTTTATTATCAAGAATATTGTTTACTGCTTGTTTGACATTATTTGGACCTTCTATCACTGCTAACCAAACAATTGAAAATAGTCTACCATAAAACATATGTAGTGAAATCTTTATCTTTGGTTTTGTTTTAGACATCAGAAATTATTTCTTGGCTTATGTTTGTTTACACATTTAATAAATGAACATGTATTGAAAAGTAAAATCAAATTTTGTTCTATTGATCAGATCAAAACTTAACTAAAATCATTGTTTCAATCTCTGATTTTTTTGTAGAAATTGGTACTCTCTTGCTGTCAAAAATGGAACCATCCCTACGCCATCACTTTTTTCACAATGCACAATGTTCAGGAGATGTTGCTCAGTCAATCAATGGAATGGGGTAAGTTAATTCCTCATTATAGTTAAATAGCATAAACAAAACAAACATGATTTTTGTGATGTTAGATGGCTTCATTTGTCACTTTTGTTATGTCATTATCACTTTAAAAAATGCTCAATATATTCGAGATTTTATAGATGCCAGTACTAGTAGTAATGCCTTCCAATAATATCCACACTAGTAATACTTGTTCAAGTAGTAATCGTCAAATAGCATAATGATCAGACCAGAATCGTAATCTGTATATTAGTAGAGTAGAGAGAGAGTGAACATATAGCAATAGATAGAATATTGTTTTCAATCGTTATGAGTCTATCGATTGGTGAATAGAATTTTATTATAAACAATTATCTTGTAAATGGAATTTTTAAAGCATTCTGAATGTATAAATAAAGAAAAAAGTGTACAAGACAATAAGAAATACTACTTGCCAAAAAAAAAAAAGTGGATGTTTGTTTTATCGGCTGAAAAATGTAAGAAATCCGATCCCATATATAAAGGAACACACACACACACACACACACACACACACACACACACACACACACACACAACCTGGGTTTTTAACCTAAGTCACTCCACGGAATCGCTAAAACATAGAGCATAGTCTGATGAAAAAAGACGCCAAAGTTCATGAAAACAAAATTTTATCGTCAAAATGCTCATGTTTTTATGAAGAGGATAGACTAAATTTTTTTTAATTATTTTTAAAATTTTTCCATCTTTTAGAATATTCTAAATTTTGATTTAAAAAACCTTGTTTTTTTTTGTCGTAACAAGGGGTAGTAAATAACATAGATAATTTTAGTGCGTTTTTTTTGTATTTAAACATATTAATTTGGAAAATCTTGCAAAAATAAAAATAATTGTCAGATTGTAATGAAACTTTCAGAAACTATTCACAGATGATCGAAATTATTATAAATATGTTTTTTTTTTAATTAAAGTCATGGCAGAAATATTTTTTTTTATATTTATTAACACCCCCATAACTAATTTTATGAAAAACTCTAGAAATTTGAGACCATCGGTTTTAGTGATTACAATAGGCTTTGAAGAATGCAAATCATGTTTTTTTTTGTTTTTTTTTTTGGCAAACGTCTGAAAATCAGCTGTGAATTGTAACATACAAAACTCAATAAAACAAATATATTATTTAGTTTCAAATGCTTTTATTTGTTTTAATTTGTTTTTATGAATATGGACAATATTTTCTGAAAGCAAAAATTTTTTTTCAATGAAAATTGAATTTTTAATACAATTATTTCTTATTTCTTTAATTTTAAAAGATTTTTAAAAAAATTTTAAATTGAATTTTTAAAATATTTTAACATTAGTTAAAAGCAACATCAACCTTTCAAAATGTCCGTGTGAGATTGTCATTGTCTAGCGCTTTGAAAATTGTATAATTTGGACCAATCAGATTAGCCATGGTAATTAAGAAATGTAATTTTGTGTTTATAGTCGGACAGTAATTATCAAGTACGGAAGACCAACCAGAATACAATTTAGTTGCATTATTTGAGTTCAGCATTGTTCTCCGCTGTTAAGCCCCTTACTTTTTTGAAACAGGTATGGAGAAGTTAATTTGAGTTTTCAATTTCAACTGAGAAGGGTACCTACAAGTAACAGTATCATCTTATGAAATATAACTACTGCTAAACTTTAATTTATATGATCTTATTTTTTATATTAATCTCAGTTATGACATTTTTCCATAAATGAAATATCAAAATTAATAATAAAATGAATGGAAATACAAATAACACAATAAAATGTAATAAATGTACATAAAATTATAGTATTTTATGTACACTTCTGATAAAATTTCATAAGAAAGGTACCTAAATTAATTAGATACCTTTTTCTTATGAAATTTAATCTCACTATTAATAGTCTTATCTTTTAATTTCTTTATATTTTCCATAAAGCATCGTAAACGTAAAAATGAAAGCTAAGTACAAAAAAAAAAATAAAAAATTAGAGCGCTGAAAGTTTTCCTTAAAAGTAACGAGGTAAATAATTTGTTCACTTAAATAATTTCACTTCCTTCCATCCGTAGAAAGAATTATCCTCCTGTAAGTTATCTAAATGTCATGAATGTGCCTTTCATCAATCGTCAAGCGAAGCGAAAGGTTATGACCTGCTTTGTTTTATTTTCAAATTACATTTTTTCGGCGCAGAAGCTAAGTTAAGCTTGGTTCAAAATATTTTAAATAAACAGTATAATTTCTGTTTTTATTAAAATCAGTTTTGAAAAAATGATAATTGATTTTTAAAAGAATATCAAAGTCAGATTTTAATCTTTTTTATCAAATCGAAAAAAAATGATTGAAAATGATTGATTATCTGTCCTTTTTTTTACCAAAAAAAAAAACAATATTTTTAACGAAAATTTCAGACGTGCTAGGAACAATTAAAAAATGTAAAAAAATACCCCAAAAATACTTTCCTCTTTAATAATATGAACATTAGACGATAAAATTTTGTTTTCATCAAGTTCGGCTTTTTTTTCATCATGCTATGCTCTTTTGTTTACATTTTCGTGGGTGAGTTGTCCCCCTTTCATTCTCACGATGTGTCTTAATCGTGTTTTCATATGGATTTTGTTAAAAAACAATTTTGTTTTTCCCATTTTCAGCACCGTTAGAACCATCACAAGGTAATTTTATGTAGTCCTGTGAAGTTTTGTTGAAATCGGCTAAAAAATGTAGGAAATTCGATCCAATATATAAACGTTACAGACACACACACTTTTATACAACAATGATGTAAAAAAATAGTAATGGCACTTTTAAAAAATAGCTATTTTATACTCAATGTCAGTGTGGGCAATGGCACTTTTATACAAAAATGATGTATGTATAAAAAAATAGCTATTTTATACTCAATGTCAGTGTGGGCAATGGCACTTTTATACAAAAATGATGTATGTATAAAAAAATAGGTATTTCATACTCAATGTCAGTGTTGACAATGACACTTTTATACAACAATGATGTATGTATAAAAAAATAGCTATTTTATACTCAATGTCAGTGTGGGCAATGGCACTTTTATACAAAAATGATGTATGTATAAAAAAATAGCTATTTTATACTCAATGTCAGTGTTGACAATGACACTTTTATACAACAATGATGTATGTATAATAAAATAGCTATTTTATACTCAATGTCAGTGTGGGCAATGGCACTTTTATACAAAAATGATGTATGTATAAAAAAATAGCTATTTTATACTCAATGTCAGTGTTGACAATGACACTTTTATACAAAAATGATGTATGTATAATAAAATAGCTATTTTATACTCAATGTCAGTGTTGGCAATGGCATTTACACTTATACAACAATGATGTATGTAATAAAAATAGGTATTTTATACTCAATGTCAGTGTTGGCAATGGCATTTACACTTATACAACAATGATGTATGTATAATAAAATAGCTATTTTATACTCAATGTCAGTGTTGGCAATGGCATTTACACTTATACAACAATGATGTATGTATAATAAAATAGCTATTTTATACTCAATGTCAGTGTTGGCAATGGCATTTACACTTATACAACAATGATGTATGTAATAAAAATAGGTATTTTATACTCAATGTCAGTATGTTAAAATGGTATTTTTACACTTATACAACAATGATTTATGTATAATAAAATAGCTATTTTATACTCAATGTCAGTGTTGGCAATGGCATTTACACTTATACAACAATGATGTATGTAAAAATAATTTTAAAATAGCTATTTTATACTCAATGTCAGCTATTTTATGGCAATGTCATTTGGCATTTACACTTATACAACAATGATGTATGTATAATAAAATAGCTATTTTTATACATTTCAATACAACAATGATGTAGTAATAAAAATAGTTATTTTATACTCAATGTCAGTGTTTTACACTTATACAACAAATGATGTAATAAAATGTATTTTTAATAAAATAGCTATTTTATACTCAATGTCAGTGTGGCAATAATATACAACAATGATGTATGTAATTTATTTTATACTCAATGTCAAAATTTACACTTATACAAACAATGATGTATGTAAAAAAATAGGTATTTTATACTCAATGTCAGTGTTGGCAATGGCATTTACACTTATACAACAATGATGTATGTAATAAAAATAGGTATTTTATACTCAATGTCAGTGTTGGCAATGGCATTTACACTTATACAACAATGATGTATGTAATAAAAATAGGTATTTTATACTCAATGTCAGTGTTGGCAATGGCATTTACACTTATACAACAATGATGTATGTATAATAAAATAGCTATTTTATACAATGTCAATGTCATTTACACTTATACAACAATGATGTATGTAATAAAATAGGTATTTTTATACTTAATGTCATTTACATTTTATACAACAATGATGTATGTAATAAAAATAGGTATTTTATACTCAATGTCAGTGTTGGCAATGGCATTTACACTTTATACAACAATGATGTATGTATAAAAATAGGTATTTTAAAATAGCTATTTTATATACTTATACAACAATGAATGGTATTTTATTGGCAATGGTCATTTACACTTATACAACAATGATGTATGTAATAAAAATAGGTATTTTATACTCAATGTCAGTGTTGGCAATGGCATTTACACTTATACAACAATGATGTATGTAACAAAAAATAATTTTAAAATAGCTATTTTATACAATGGCAACTTATACAACAATGATGTATGTAATAAAAATAGGTATTTTATACTCAATGTCAGTGTTGGCAATGGCATTTACATTTTATACAACAATGATGTATGTAATAAAAACATAATTATACAACAATGATGTATGTAATAAAAATAGGTATTTTATACTCAATGTCAGTGTTGGCAATGGCATTTACACTTATACAACAATGATGTATGTAATAAAAATAGGTATTTTATACTCAATGTCAGTGTTGGCAATGGCATTTACACTTATACAACAATGATGTATGTAATAAAAATAGGTATTTTATACTCAATGTCAGTGTTGGCAATGGCATTTACACTTATACAACAATGATGTATGTATAATAAAATAGCTATTTTATACTCAATGTCAGTGATGTATGTAATAAAAATAGGTATTTTTACTCAATGTCTTATACAACAATGATGTATGTAATAAAAATAGGTATTTTATACTCAAGTCAGTGTTGGCAATGGCATTTACACTTATACAACAATGATGTATGTATAATAAAATAGCTATTTTATACTCAATGTCAGTGTTGGCAATGGTATTTACATAAAATATATTTTATACAACAATGATGTATGTTATACAACAAAAAATAGGTATTTTATACTCAATGTCAGTGTTGGCAATGGCATTTACACTTATACAACAATGATGTATGTATAATAAAATAGGTATTTTATACTCAATGTCAGTGTTGGCAATGGCATTTACACTTACAACAATAATAAAATAAAATAGGTATTTTATACTCAATGTCAGTGTTGGTAATGGCATTTACACTTATACAACAATGATGTATGTATAATAAAATAGGTATTTTATACTCAATGTCAGTGTAAATGGCATTTATAATTTATACAACAATGATGTATGTAATAAAAAAGGTATTTTATTCAATGTCAGTGTTGGTAATGCATTTACATTTATACTTATACAACAATGATGTATGTATTAAAATAGCTATTTTAATGATGTTGGCAATGCATTATACACTTATACAACAATATTTTATAATAAATGTAGTATTTTGAATGTCAGTGTTGAATGTTGGTATGTTAATGAGATATCTCACCACATAAATAACCTTTTATTGTTCCAAGATTTATTTGAACAATTGAACTCATTATTTGTGTCACAATTCACAAAAACAAACTCGCTGCTATTTATCTAACACAATTTATTCTGATATGAGCTTACTGCAAATTCTTTCTTAGTTGATAAAAAAAACCATGTAGTTTTCTTTACTCAGCAAAGAACTTAGTACAGTACACCTTCACTAATTCAGCTATAATCCAGTTCAGTACTCAGTGGCGTAGCTAGGGGGGGCGAGGCAGCGGACCACCCCGGGTACCAGCACAGGAGGGGGTGACACAATGTCACCTCCAACAAAATTTTTAAACCAGGCTAAGGTGCCAAAAATAGTCTGAAAACAGTGGTGGAGACACAGGGTTTTAGGCGGGCATATGATCCCCAGAAATAATTTATGACCCCCAGTTTTGTCCCCCTGTCAGAAATTTTCTAATAAATTTTTGGGAAATTTGTGAGTAGGAAAATAGCAATGTTTTCAGCTTTCATGTGTTTCAGTTGTTACAATCTTGGTTACTAACAAGAGACATTGTTGTAACATTTTATCGGATGATATGGTGTTTTAACTCTGCATCATTAATCCCAACAAAGCGAAATACGAAGCCAAAAGTGCAACAATTTCAGTCTTGCCTGTGTATCAATTTGCTGGGATACAATTTTCCATTGAGTGAGCGATATACTTTTGAATATATCTACTAGTGTTGGAACGATTAATCGGAATTAAAAATCAGAAAAATCGGAACTTTTTGGGGTATCAGAATCGGAAAAATTTTTGCCTATTTTCCGATTCCAAAAACGATTCTTTTAAATTTTTAACTTAATTTTCCATTATTGGTACTAATAATAAATATTTATTGTTTTTAAATTATCACTAAAACTAAAATCATAATAACATCAAAATCCGATGTAAATTTATTTTACTTGTATAAAGAAAAACAAAAAAATAAACTTTGCATAAATTCTCTAGGTAACCTTTAAAAGAATGCAGTTGATTTACAATGTTCAGAAAAATGCTTAAAAATTAAATAGAACATTTTTGTCAAGAAAAATACTTTCAAACATCATTGATAATTAAATGGTACCCAGAAAATGATGCAACGGAAACTTAGACACCGGAAAATTAGCAACAGAAAATTACGTCAACCATGAGCCAGTTAAGACTGTCAGATCTGGCTGTGCTGTCCATTGAAAACGAGCTTACAAGACAAACAGATTTTGACGATGTCATTGACCAGTTTGCCACAATGAAAACAAGAAAACATTCATTCTAAGACCATAGTATCGAATGTCATCATTTTTGTGTATTGCCGTGTTTTGTATTTAGTTGTTCTGAAAGTGAACAGTTGCATTTTAGAAATCTTTTTGATTTGAACTGATTATTTTGTGGTATTGGATTTTGTCTTGGATCATACATGTAAACAGTAACGTACCGGTCAGTAGAGTAAAGTAGAGGTAGAGCATGTATGAAAATTTAGCTCCAGCTAACCATTCAGCATAGGGTGAATCGGGGTCATTGGGGTGACATTTGAGCAGACTGCCCCGGGTGACGTTTACTCTAGCTACGCCACTGTCAGTACTAATTTCAAGTTTCTTGAGCCACTGCACCAACCTTCTGTTACTTTGACTCATAAATAATGTCTGTTTTTGTTTATCAACTTTATGCTTCAAAAAATAAAGTAAACATTTTATTCAATTATATATTCACCATTATTTGCAATGATTTATTGCCACTTATCAGGCAGTTTTTTGATACATTTTGAATAAAATTCTGATACAAAGGTTTTAATACAAAGATGCTTTCAAGAAACTCTTGAATCTGCTTTTCATTCAAGAAAATTTTCTCCATGAAAACATTTTGCAGCAATCAAAAACTTAATAAGTTGGTGCAAGGTCAGGTAAATATGACCGGTCAGGCAGGAGAGATCAACTATGTTACAAATATTTATGCTGATACTACTGTGCAAAAACTAAGGTATGTTAGTGTTATATTCCATGCTGATAGGAATATATACTTGAAAAAAAAAGGTGGATAAAATAAGTAAAGGTTTATTGTACAAAACCAGTACAATAAGAATAAAGGTAATAGTTATGCACAAGGTTGTCGCAAGTTAATCCAGTAGTGAGTGCTACTATTTGAAGGTCAATAGTTCTCGCATAAGTCTGAGTTGTACTCAACAGATTCCAGCTAGACTCTGTAGTCCATTGACTTACAGATACTTATAGATAGTGTAGTCACTTATGGGGGTGACAGGTTATTCCATTACATCAGTTAGTGTACTCTAAGTTTATTCTTAACTGCCATGTATGATTTGTAGTTTGGATGATACATAGTTTTGACAGTTGGTTCCAAAAAATGGAAATTTCTTACGAATCAACCTAATATGTATTACTTTGGCTTCACAAGATCTGTTCACTTGATGATGTGCTCTTGCAAACAAAGGCAAACAATTTGTGTTTGTTTCTCTTGCATTTATTAATATCGTTTGCTCTTATTTAATCCCAGTTATGGTTCCAATGAATAAAAGAAATGCATTCTGTGTTGTGAAGTGAAAACACCACATATTATTGATTAAAGGTAAAAGGTTAACCTGTTGAAAATCTGGACAGTTTTGTCTTGGTGAAAAGCATGTTTTAGTGTTATAACTTTGACTCTTTCACATTGTACAGTATAAAGAAAAAGAAAGAAAAACTGCTACATCTTTTTTCTGATTGTAGCTCAAGGAAATAAATGTGCATGAGAAAAACAATGAAAGATGGGGGTAGTTCAGAACTAGACAAAGTGGCTTTTAACCTTGTATATGTAAAAGTGCCTGGATAGCTATTGTTTTGAAGTCACTTTTCTTTGATTCAGCATTTTCACTTATGTGGTATTCTTCCAGTCCCAATGATGCTGGGTTAGTGATGCTCTAGATGTGAGATGGAACTATTTCACTTCATTATATCAGTGTAATCTTGACTGGCCAATTTGTTGTATTTGAATTCCTGGGTTGTACCAAGTTGCAAAGACTTTTTTACTCACATGAATTGTATCTCTAATTGACCTGTTGCTAGGAAGTACTTTCATGCGTGATTACTATTTGCAACAATTTCCATGTCTATTTCTAGAAGGACATTGTTTCAAATGTGACAATGCACAAGTCTTCTTTTTCTTGAACTTGTAAAATCCCTGTGAAAAACCAAACCACGGTAGGTGATGCTGCTGTAGTTTCAGTAACAAGTAAGTCTTAAGGAATGGGGTTATTTTGATTTGATTGATTCATTTTCTACAGCTTATCAACCCATTGTAGGTTATTTAAAGCCAGAAAATATTTTTAGATTGTGAGAATTTTTTTTTTGAAATAATAATTTAGTGATACAAGTCTTGCTAATTAATCAGTAGTTGGTGGAGAGAAGAGATGGTTTCATACATTTCCCAAGGGTGCATAAGTGAATATAATGTGCATAAGTGAATATAATTTGTGCATAAGTGAATATAATGAACCCAACTGGAATTAGAGCTTTAGCTTTCCTGTGCCTTTACTATAAATATTTTCATGGTAATTGTTCTGATGAGCTTTCCTCTTTGGTACCTGACTTTATGAATTTAAGCACAGTACTAGATTGGCAGCAAGGTCTCATCATTTTACAATTGAAATGGCTATATGTAACCATATGTTCTATGCTAACAATTTCTTCTATGACACTTCTTCCTTGTGGAACTCTCTTCTGGCCTCTTGCTTTCTAGTTAACTTTGATCTTCAAAAATTAAATGCAATGTCAATTTTTATCTTCTGTCTTCTTAATTCTTGTTCTTTTATTGTTCTCTCTCCTTAATAATGTTTTCCATTTCTCATATTCTCTCACACTCACTTGTATTTTAGTGGCTTTATTGCCTTCCTTGGGATGAAATGATTAAAAATAAAATTTTAAAAACGGAAGAGGAAATGTATCCTTGTTTTTAATTTTTTTTAATCATTTCATACTGGCAATTGTTGACAGACTGAAACTGAAAGGAAAGCAATTCAATATAGATATCATAGCCATATATGTGCCAATGTCACAAGGCATAGAAGAGGAAATAAATAAATTGAACACTTGATAATGCCAAATAACAGTGGAAATCACAAGAAATTATCAATATCATGGGAGATCTAATGCAAAAGTAGGAAAGGAATGAGGCTATGAAATAGTGTGGATAAAATAATCTATTCAGTCATATTACATTTTCCTGTAATTTTCTGTTTCTTTTTATCATTTTTATGGCACTGGTCAAATGAGTGCTAAAATGGATGAATTAAGAAATTACAGACAGTGACTCATACAGATTATGAAATTAAATCTTGAAGATCACATATGGAAGGAAAAGGGAGATCATTGTCCCTTTTGAAATGAAGCAGCTATAATTAACAAAATTCTTACAGGAAAATACATGAACTAAAGAGATTAACATACATGTTGTTATCACAAAATTAATGCCATATAGAAATCAACATGGAATATTTGTCAATGACACACACAATACACATACACACACCCAGAAACACACACACACACACACATATATATATATATATGTGTTATTTGTTTCTGAAAAGTGAAATTATAATGCATTCAAGTATCTTCATTCTTGGTTCCAATTTAAGGGAATGACTTCAAAATACTTCCTCCTCCCTAATTTATAGGCAAAAACCACACAAATGCATGCTGGGATTTCTTAGCCAATAACATAGGCCATTTCTCGGTCTCATCCGACTCAGTTCTCGTCTGTCTTGATTTGAAGCCAGAATGCTGCACCAATCTTAGTTTGTGAACTTTTGACCTTATTACTATTGCTTTGCCTTATTACTGTTAATTTGCCTTGCATATATTGTTTGCTTGCTTAATATTATTTTTTAGCCCTGTTCTTTTCTTTTTCTTCTTGTTATTGTTTATTGTAAATTTGTCAATTCTGTTTGTTGGGCATTTCTGCCAATTACATTTAACCATGGCCAATTTCTTTACATTCATAATCATTTTGTAACATATAATAATAACAGATACTAGTGGAAGGATAGAAAAACTATTTTGACTATGAATTTGTAATTAAAACTAATGCCATATAGAAGTCAGAAATGTAAAAACAAAATTAAAAGTTAGGAAGCATATTCCAGAAAAATAATAAAGCCTGTTTCCCTATAAGTATACAGTTGAATGTACATGAAAAATAATGACACTTATGGTAGAATTAAATCATATAATAATTATCAATATGTATTTATTTATATATTTCATGTCCCTTCTCTAGTAGGAATGGAGGTAAATCAATTTAAGTTAGTAAATTTATGGGTGATTACTTCCCTTAGTCATTTTAATAAACAATACAAATAAAATATTCATCTGCATTTAGACAATTTACTTCCCAAGCAAAATAAACCATTTAATTAATCAGTTCCTTTACTCCTACATTTCCTAGATTGGAGTCCTATATGTTCCAGCCTTTCATATGAAGCAGTCAGTTAGCTTTGTTTATTAAGTGATCACCTTGTTTCAACTAGGTCTTGAAATAGGCTTTGTCATCATCATCTTTGTTGTTCTGTCACTATTTTTTTTCTTCCAAGAGATATTTCCATTTCACTGTTATATAAAACACATAAAATTTTTAACATGAAAAGATATTGAGCAAAAGGCAATTTATTACTAGGAGTAATCAATGAATCTTAGATACCACTGTGTTGTGGTAAACCCTCCTACAGTAGAATGAACTCTTCCTCCACTCATAAATACTAACTGCGAGAGTTGGTTGAGAGGGAAAAAGGTAGACGCAGTGCTAACCTTCTGTTTGGATGTACACCGCTATCTACTTATTACTAACACTCTTGCTTTGTATATATCTTCAATATACTTGTTCAACCTAGCTTCATCTTCCATGTCTTTCTTTCTGGCCCCTAAACAGGCCGCAACACACTGAACATCTAAAAAGAAAAATAAAGGGAAACATATTAATTAAATGTTTCATTGTCCTCTGTTTTAGTTGTGAATTCTTTATCTCTGCTTTATTAAATCTCAATAAATTGTTTCAAGACTTTAGTTTCATTGCATCACACTAAAAGTTCCTTACAATTTCCATCATTTTTGACATCATGGTTACACTATTGCATTGTTCAATAATCATCTGATCATTTCAATTCCTTATTGTTGTCATAGAAACATATATCACAACTCTGCTCAGCATGCTTTTGCTGTGTTTTCAGGACTTCCTGCGGAGGATCATATCTATTTTACAAATAGCCAAAATTCAGAAGAAAGCAAACAAGTCAAAAAGCACCCGTTCTACCCACTTTCAGCTTTTATGGAACATCTTAATGAAAAAAGTAAGTACTGGGAATTTTTATTTTTTAAATAAATACTTTCATAATTTCTGTCTGGATTTTTGGGATGAGGGGTTATCACTATTTATGTTATTAACATGTGGACTATTGGTCATTGTGCCATTTAGACTTCATCAGGCTTATATTAATCTGGGTAATTCTGTACTGAACCATTTATTTAGTCTATGAATGTAAACTGTTCTCATTTCAATGCACATGTGTAGAGTTATCTCATCTACAACTACACACACACACACATATATATATATATATATATATATATATTATTATACCATACATATGGATGATAATGTGTATACTCCAATTTCTATTAATACAGTGGTATATACGGTATGTTGTCTTACACTTAGGATTTACTTGTGCTTCACATTGATTCACTTCTAGCTCACCACTAGCAGTTGATTACTTACTACACGCTGCTGGCAAAACTTGTATATTGTTCCTGTTATAAATGTTATTGTTCTATTCCCAACCTTCATTTTGGTTATTTTTATTCAGTAACCTTTTCCTAGGTTACAATATACACACACACACGCATATATGTCGAAGCATGTTGGAGTAGTGGATAGCAGCTCGGATTGAGGAATCAGAGAGCAGAGTTTGAATTCCAGTCGAATCCATTACAATCACTTATGTGCAAATACCCTTGGGAAAGGTGTGAATCCTCTTCTTCTCCCTCCAGCTATGGGTAAATAGCAGGACAGACTGGGATCTATAGCCTTAGATGGCAACTGGTCTAGGAGAAGGACAACTCTGAATTCCAAACCTGTGGAATGTCGTTTGGGGATCTTGTGGCACATAGTGCACCAGGTCTCTGTATTCGGCCCTTCAAAAAGTGTGGTTGGTTCTGCACAGAGCTTTCACCACTATAATCAAATCACATGTGCTGGTGTCTGGGCTGTTGGTTCCTAGGAACTGAGCTGCTTGACCCTCATATGTCAAATAGGACAGGAAAGTCCACTATATATATATATATGTGTGTGTGTCATTATTTCTCATAGTGTTAAATAACATTTAGGATAACATACACACTATATTTCTAATTAAAATTCATTATCATTGTAGTGTTATGCAGCAACAACATTTAGCATAACATGCAAACTTTATTTTTCAATAACACATATGGTAGTTTTTTCTTTGCAGTGTTAAACAACAAAAATTTAAGATGCCATAAAATCATTTTCTTATGACAATAAAAAACATAAGACACCCACATACATAATTAAAATCCTACAAAATTACTATGATCATCACCAACTGATACAAAAACATCGTCATTTACAGTTTCATCAAATCTGGTCAATCAGCTTTAGCTTTGACTTCATTGCCAGAGTCATCATCAGTGTTATCCATTGCATTGGAGATGTCATATTTTTTTGAATGGATTGACAATGGTTTATACTTTTATGTTCTCCCAAGCCTTTATTCCAAATTCACATAAAACATCTTTGGTGCAGCATGCATAGCTCTCTCTTTTGTATAAGATTTTTCCCCATACACCATCCAATTATTCAACCTTTCTCTTATGCTATCTTTAAATGGTTTATTTGTAGTGACATTTAGTGGCTGCAGTATAAGAGGTCAAAGCACCGGGTATAACAGAAATATCAGTATTAGTTTGTGATAAACAGGCTTTAGTTATGTCTGTTATGTGGCAACGAAACATATGCCAAACCAATAAACTCTGTTTCATATACTACCTGACTGTCTTTCCAAATATTATCAATCCATAATTTCATACCTTACTCCTCTATACATCCCTTTTCATGAAAATTGACAAATACACCTGAAGGGAAATTAATTATAGATTTATTTTTGCACTTAAAAATCACCATTCATCTCAGTTTTATACCATCAGTCATGCACAATAACGTCACTGTAAACCTTGTCTTTTTATGCCCTGTACCTTTAACCAGCACCATTTTTAGTCCTTTAACATCTACTGTTTTGTTAGCTAACTTATTGTTGTAGCATACAATAATGGGTATGTCTCCATTCATATAAATACTTATGTTGGTTTGCAGTTGGAGATTCGTCTCCACCTGTGCTGGTCAAACTCTCTGCCTCCGGACAGAGAGAATCCCCAGACGAGGCACTGTCGAAGGGCAGAGTTTTGTCTTGGGAAACAGCTACCCGACCACGTTTGATATGGGGTCTACGCGGAATTTTTGGCTAAGCCTACGGTTTCAGATACCACACATTAAATTTGGTCTTGTGTCATATCTGACGGGGTGGGGCAGTTGGTAGATATCCTGCTGTTGGAGATTCATTGTGGAATTCACTTGACTCACTTCTAGCAGTTGACTACTTCTTCTACATGCCACTGGCAAGTCTTATATGTGTTGTTCTTGTCCTAAGTATTATCGTTCATTACCAATCTTCATGTGATTATTCTATAAGCTAATGATGAGTGAAATATAATGGAACTGATTTAAGGAAAAAATTATGTAACCACCATTTGTCTCAGTTTTATACCATCAGTCATGCACAATAACGTCACTGTAAACCTTGTCTTTTTATGCCCTGTACCTTTAACCAGCACCGTTTTTACTCCTTTAACATCTACTGTTTTGTTAGCTAACTTAATGTTGTAGCATACCTATAGACGATAATGAGTATGTCCCCATTCACATAAATACAGTAGTAAATACTGTATGTTGGTATGCAGTTGGAGATTCATTGTGGAATTCATTTGACTTCTAACAGTTGGCTACTTCTAGATGCTGCTGGTGAATCTTATATGCATTGTTCATGTAATAAGTATTATCCTTCATTACCAACCTTCGTTTGATTATTCTATTCAGTAACTTTCCCTAGGTTATAACACATATCAAAGTTTAATGGGGTTTCATCCATATTTCCAAAACATGAAAATGGAATCTGATGCCTTTGTCTCAGCTGAATAACAAACTGGTGAAAACATGTAACTTTATGTTCAAGATCTCTTGGGAGTTTTTTGAGCGATTTTCATCTTTTGTCGTATTACAAGATTTGTTTGATTCATAAAATAATTCCACCAGCCTAATGTTGCTTTAAAATCTTTACTTTGTCTTGGTTTGCCTTTCCCCATTTAGAGCATATGCTCCTATTTTATTTCTTGTTACTATGTTCCACTACACATTTTGCAATGTGGGATTTGAATTCTTCTCAAAGAATCTTTCCATTTCTCATTGCACATTTCTGTCTTGGCATTTTTCTTAAAATATCTCCATTTTCCATCAGTCTCCTACGATCTACTTTCTCACATCAACTGTTCTAGCAGCAGCAGTATAATTGTTTGATTCCTTGGCAGTTGCAATAACTTTCAATTTGAAACTTGCTTAATGCATTTTTCATTTAGTAGATAGAAAAACAATTACCATAATCTGCCCTTATGCAGTAGATTCTATTTTCATAAGCAGTAGTTTGTTGATGTAATTTAGGTCATGGTAAATGACTATTAGCATTTCAGGCACATATGTATGATGCGACTTTTTGTTTTGATGTGTATGACCACAACTTTTGTTTTCATTTGTACGCGACTTTTCGTTTTCATGTGTATAACCACAACTTTTGTTTTCATTTGTAGGCGACTTTTTGTTTTCATGTGTATGACCACAACTTTTGTTTTCATTTGTACGTGACTTTTCGTTTTCATGTGTATAACCACAACTTTTGTTTTCATTTGTAGGCGACTTTTTGTTTTGATGTGTATGACCAAAACTTTTGTTTTCATTTGTATGCGACTTTTCATTTTCATGTGTATGACCACAACTTTTGTTTTCATTTGTATGTGACTTTTCGTTTTCATGTGTATGACCACAACTTTTGTTTTCATTTTTGCAACTTTTGTTTTTTGTACCACAACTTTTTTTTTCATTTTTGACTTTTTGTTTTGATGTATATGACCACAACTTTTGTTTTCATTTTTGAAACTTTTGTTTTCATGTGTATGACCATAACTTTTGTTTTCATTTTAGGCGACTTTTTGTTTTGATGTGTATGACCACAACTTTTGTTTTCATTTGTATGACTTTTTCGTTTTCATTTATGACCACAACTTTTGTTTTCATTTGTAGGTGACTTTTCATTTTCATGTGTATGACCACAACTTTTGTTTTCATTTGTATGTGACTTTTCATTTTCATGTGTATGACCACAACTTTTGTTTTCATTTGTATGTGACTTTTCATTTTCATGTGTATGACCACAACTTTTGTTTTTATTTATATGTGACTTTTCATTTTCATGTGTATGACCACAACTTTTGTTTTCATTTGTACAAGTCATAAGAATGAAATCGTTATTGCTATTTTCATAAAGATTCATGCTAATACTTTATATTATTTTATTTCTTTTTGATTTGATAATGATAACAGTAAGCAAAACATCATCTGTAATAACTTCTGCTTTATTTTATACTCATAAAAATCATTATGATATGCCTAATCATTATGATACTGACAGAATTGGCTAGTCTACTGTATGTATTCTTATACTATGTATACCAGATAAAATCACAAAAATTTACCTAGACTTTCAGTCTTGTCTTATCTATAGGTCACCTAATGCATGGAAATATATAGTACATGGAAACAATTACTGATAATATCAGATATTGGTAGAGAAACCAATTACTAAATATGTGCCAACATAATGAGTAAAATAATTTTTGTCTACTTACCAAACAGATGCAGCAATATTGGAAGCTGTAGTTGTGGGTCAACAAAAGATTGATTGCTCATTTTATTGTAGTAATGACATTCAATCTGGTGGTGGTAGGCTATTGTAAGAACCCAAACCACAAACAATGAAATAGATAAATAAAAAATAAAATAAACAAGAACATGTGTGGTGGAAGTGGATTATCTACCTTAGTCATGTACCTAGGGTCATGTGGTATTAGCATAAAAAAATCTTTTCCCATTTTTCGGTTCCCTGAAAAACTGCTGCCCATCATATAAGTTATTTTGCTGCAAACATCAAGCGCTTACAAGCACTCATACACCCACCCACAGATACATTCACACACTTACTGTTTCTAAAAATGTAATTTTTGTGAAAATATATTGTTTTTATTTTAAATTGGAAAAAAAATATTTGTTTATTTAACAAGGTAAAAGTAGTGACCACAACAACTCCAATTAAATTCACTTTTACATTTTTTTTATACTATGGTCCACTCAAAGCAAGGCTTACAAGCCCCTCATAGTAGAAGGTTACTTGAATGTTAGAGGAGGTGGTAGGAAATGAAGATTATCAGGAAAAGGGATAGATAGATAGATAGATAGATAGATAGATAGATAGATAGATAGATAGATAGATAGATAGATTGACTTTTGAATTGAAGAGATTAAGATTGTTGTATTCAGGGAAATATCCACATGGGATTCTATTCCATGAAGTAATAGTTCTCAAGAATAAGTTGTCTGATTGGAACATCTGATTCTTATGAATGGAATAGGGAGGGAACGTTGGTGATTAGATTCTATGGCTGTAGAATGGCAAGTCCTCATTGTTATGTATATAGTTCTACTAAATACATAATTTAATAATTTGTATTTTTCTTTCAAACTTGCTTTACTAATTCTATTTTTTGTTTTTTAGTTTGGTACACTGTCTTAAAGAAATGTCTATTTTCAAACCAGTTCTTCTTGAATGGCTACCTTTGTTTATTCACTTTTTTTATTAGCTAATGTATTTTTGATTTTTATTCCCTTCTTTATTAGCCAATGTCACTTAGGTTTTTATTCACTTTTTTATTAGCCAATGTTTTTTCAATTTTTATTCATTTCTTTCTTTATTAGCAAATGACTTTTAGGTTTTCATTCATTTCTTTATTAACCAATGACTTTTAGGTTTTCATTCATTTCTTTATTAGCCAATGACGTTTAGGTTTTAATATTTACTTTTATTATTAGTCTATGTCTTTTCAATTTTTATTCACTTTTTTATTAGCCAATGTTTTTTTCAGTTTTTATTTGTTTTTATTAGCCAATGTCTTTTATGCAATTAAACAAAACCTTGGAGAAGTGAGATTTTCATACGTTTGAAGATTTAAGAGTAATGATCTATTCGTTTACCATAAACTTCAATCTATTCAAGTCAATTAAACTTGACACAAGCATAAAATTTCTGTTTTTTTTTACTGGAATTATTCAGTACATTGAATCCCTCCCCTCATATCTGGCTCATGCAGGAATACATAAAGAGATAAGCAAACAATTTTCTCTTAATTTTCCATTAGTTTCACTTTAGTTAACTTATGACTTTTGCTGAAAAATAAGTTATTTTAGTATTTAATAGACAGGGGATAACAGGTCAGTATTCTTTCCCTGTATTGTTCTTCATATTATTTGCACTGATAGAAATAAGTTTTATATACAATAACATTTCAGATGTCATCATAGCCTAACAATACACCTTTTTATACAAAGTTTTGCTAAACAGATTTGAATGTGTAGAACTTTTAAGAAATCATGGAAGCAGCTTCCAAAAGTCTAGTTTTGATTTGATACTTGTGTTTTCTTTCTACTTTCAGATCACAGTGAGCAAGAAGGTGTTGAATTGCCAGGAGGCAGACAACTTCAGGACACAGCACTTTGTCACACTTATCATGAGACTGACTGTGACCTTGGAGTAGTAAACTTTTAAATTCTCACCAGATGTCTGCTAATACCTTATCACTACTGCTATTGTAAAATACTGCAGTTTATTCATAAGTTTTTTTTTATTTAGCAATCAGTTCATTTTATTAAGAGGACTGTAAAAAAATAAACAAATGGTTAGTGAAGCTTTATCCATTTCAATTTGACTACTTACCATAAATAAGATTTGACTATTCCTTTTATAGTCAAGTAGTACAAAGGGGAGACAACTGTAGTTAGGAAAAAAGAAAAAAATAGATTTTTCATATTTATAACATTGGATCTTGATCTTCAAAACTTATCATCAAAACATCTGTACTGATTCAAACTTTGTAAATGGTTTATGAATTATATAAATTACTTTTTAAAATATCAAGTTTTAAACCTTATATCTATGATGGATTAGCATAAAATATAACTTAAAGCCTGAATTTTCAAGATGACAAATTATCATTATTATACACTGATTTATGCAAACTAGTATCTTCATCTTGATTGTTATTATCATGATCTTTCTGTTGATATATCCTTCAGCCTTCTTTAAATGCCTGATGTACTTGGTAACTTTCAGGGGATTTTGTGCTGAACTCTTCATTCAATAAACAGGTATTGTTCTCGGTCCACCATCCATGCTGGAGGACATCTGGTGAAGTTATGCTTGGTATATAATCTGTCTCTATTACCAAACATTTAGTACTACCTGACTCAGGGATTGAACTCACAACTTACATATTTTAATATGGTAGCCATGTATGATGATGCAATTCTGCATGTTACAAGCTGTGATGTAATCCAAAGTTGACTATATGTGAATACACTAGGTTCTCTATGTTCCACAGGGTTATTTCAATATTAGGGCCAGAATTGACATCAACAAAGAATAACCATAGATGCTTATCAAGACACTGGTTGGAAGTAGTAAAAAAAAATATGATTTCTCACTTAATCAGCAATGTCTTCATTCTGCTTTGAGAAAGTGAACTTCTGATATCTTACTAACTTCCGACCACAGAAAAAGAACCCCTGACTGCTGGCTGTTTCACTGACTGCCAGTCCTTTCACTGACAACTCATTATATGGATACTCCTCTTTCCATCCACTTGTTTTTCACCAACCAGAAAGGGGAACCACTCAGACAGCTTTTTGGTGGTCATTTTTTTCAAAGGACTCTACTTTTACGGCCATCTAAAATCACTAACAAAATTTTATGTTTGCCAATTGAAAGGCAAACTGGAGATAGGATTCCTGAAAAAAACCTGGTCATTAAATTGACTTAAAAAGAAAAAGAATCTATCTCTTCATCTCTTAAGGATGTGTGAGAAATCGTATTGCTACATATGTGAAGAAGATTTTATTGTCATATTGTGATAAAGTAGTTCTGTTCTAATCCAAAAATTTTTAAAACTCAAATAAAACAACGAAGGTACTTTTCAAATTCAGAAAAAAAATAATTTTTTTTTTCATTTTTTGAAGACAACATTTGTTTTTGTTTTTATCTTTTAAAAAACTGTTTTCATAGAAATTGAATATCTAGTGAAGTAAAAGTACAATTGTGATCAAAAGCACTGATATAAGCTGGCAAAATTATTTATTTGTAAAACTTTAAAAGCACAGTTTAAAAAGAAAAAATCTGTGTCATCATCCCTGTAATTCAATAATGATTTCAAATTGAAAAATGGGCACAACTTAAATAGACTGGTTCACTTGTAAAAAATACTTCACTTAAGTGTTTGGAAAGTAATTACATATTTCACTACTATGAATTATGAGTCAACCAGCCAAGGAAGAATAATGGTAGAATGGTAGTTTAACATCTCTTCTATTTAACAGTGTGTCATATATAATGTATTTCAAGGATTAATTGAGAAAACTTGCAAAGAGGATCTTAGTGTTTCTCATGATTTTTTGCCTTGAGAACCAAACACAACATTGCAACATCTGCAGCTGTTCTGTAACCAGAAATGCCAGCCTTTCATTTTTGCATCACATTATTATAGATGATGAAAAATGGGTTTTGCATTTCAACAGAAAATAAGAAAGACAGCGGTTATCAGAAAATGAGAAACCAGTGTGAATATGCAAATCCAGGACTCTATCCACAGAATTCTTTGTTTTGTGTCTGGTGGAATATGAAAAATGTTGTCTATGATGAGCTACTGGACCTTGGAAGGACCATCATTGCAGACATTTATTGCCTGCAACTTGATTGGGTAAACAAAGCATTATGTCAACCAAACACATTCCACCATCTGCAACACTTGTTTAACCAGAAATATCAATCTTTCATTTTTACATTGCATTGTTACAGATGATGAAAAATGGGTTTTGCATTTCAACAAAAAGCAAAATAGACACTGTTTATCAGAAAATGAGAAACCAGTGCCAACACCAAAACTAGAACTCTACCCACAGAATTCTTTGCTTTGAGTCTTATGGAATATGAAAAGTGTTGTCTATGATGAGCTAATGGATCATGGAAGGAACATCATTGCAGATGTTTATTGCCTGCAACTTGATTGAGTAAACAAAGCATTATGTCAAAAATTTGCAGCTTTGGTAAACAGAAAATATATTATTCTCCAGCATGATAATTGAACAACCCAAGATCATTAAGAATGGAGGGGGAACTTTGACATGGTGTAATGGTTAACAAGCTTGTTTTGCTAGATCAGTTATGACTGAATAGTGAGTTTGATTCTCACTGGGTACCCCATACTTTTGACCTTGTGCTTAGAAAATCACCAGGTTTAGAACTTTCATTTTTTTGATCACTAGAATTTTTCATAAGTGGCAGACATTTAGAAACAAAGATAAAGCTGAAAATAGTCTTTCAAATATTTTTGAGATTGCGGGGGGGGGGGACCCAGATGGGATAGAAACCATAAATTATATCTTTGACTACATGTTGTATGTGCTAGGATAGCCTCCATGCTAAAAACTAGATGATCTTTAGCCTTTGTACCCACAAAAAAAAGGTGTGTCAAAATGATGGTTTTTCACTTTATACCACTAATATTTTAATTACCATCCCTCCTTGATAATGTGTATTTTTTTTAAAAAGCAATGATTAGAATTGTAATAAAACTTAAGCGTATGATGAAAGTAAATTTAATAAGTTTTTCTTGAGAATTTACAACAAAAATATTAAACACTATTTATTTATTTATTTAAACTCTATAAAATGGTAAATAAGTATTTCTTTATAGTTGGTTCACATATTTTAATAATTTAGTAAATGTTTATAAATTTATGAATAAAAAATTGTTTTCATATTTATTTCTTTATGAATTAGTAAATGAAAAATACTGCATTGCATTAGTTGTAGTTGTATTAGTTTTTAGAATGTTGTAAATATAAAATTATTCTTGTAAATAAACGATCTAATAAATAGTATTTAATATTTTTACTGTAAATTCTCAAGAACAAAAAAAATGTATAAATTCACTTTTATCATATGTTTAGGCTTTATTACAATTCTAATCATTGCTTTTTAAAGCAATGAACATTGCTGATGAGTAAAGTAGTTAAAATAATAACAGTGTAAAGGGAAAAACCATCCTTTTGTGATCGCAAAAGTTAAAGATTACCAAGAACTGACATTTTTGCCACATAGGTGGAAGGAGGACACAAATAAGTACCATCTCTTATCTTGATTCTACAATATGACATATACAATTAGTTCATAGTCATAATAGGTTATTTGTTGTTGGTAATTTGAGAGATTGTCACTACCCTTTAGTGCACTTTAATGATAACTCACATTTTAGTAAGTTTTTGTAAAATGCTATAACCCTTTGTAATGTAAAGCAATTATGGTCTTTATAGTTTCCTTTCAACTTTGGAAGAGATAGTTTAGTTATTTCCCGTTGCTTTCTCTAGACTTGTGAATTCAGTGATGTCTTTCTCCTAGATTGGCTGCCACCCAAGGCCCAATCTGACCTGCTATCAAACTCACAGCAACAGACTAGGCCAGAATTTGAACTTAGCTTGATGATTTCACTTTCTATGCTGATAACTCTTATTCTACCCACACATGTTTTTAACAAGTAGCATTCACATTCAGATAACAGGAAAATAACTGACACCAAATTATCAGAGTGGAAGTTCATATATAGAGGGTGTGGAAGTTCTTAGCCTGATCATGAAGCCCTTCCCCACAAGATTAGTCATGTGGTCAGATTTTGAGGAGTGAGTCAGACTGAGAAATTTTCAGCTCCCTTGTAAAGATTATCATGCCCTTTTTGCTGCAACATCATAAAATGTCAATTGTTCAAACTTGGAGCTTTTGTCTTTCAATATAAAACACTCATCTCTTTCAACTGTTCATGACAACTTATATACTATAGCAATAACTGCTAATGCTTGCAAAGTTTACTTGTACTTGCAAGAGTAGTTTGATGGTGGTTCCATGGTGATGGTTTGGGATTGCCAGTTGAATCATTAACAGATGAGCTCTACTTAATTAGACTGGTTCACTTGTTATAAATAGGGGAAAATATTTTTGGAAATAATATTTCTAGATTAACATACATTAGAACTTCCTCAAGGTGTATCATTTATCAGAAGTAAAATATACTAATTTTTTTATCATTTTAGAATCGGTCCTATTCATAATATCAATATGGTGTAAAATTGATCTTGAAATGCAAAACCTTTTTTCAGTTATTGATTTTGCTGTTCTACAGACTAATCTGTTTGCTTTTTAGAAAAAAGATTTCTTTTAAATAAAGAACAAACATATATATATATATATATATATATATATATATATATATACAGTATGTACTTGAGTATCATGTGACTTTTGAAGACATAATTTTTAAGCTAATTTTAAGGGGGTCACATCATACATGAGATATAAAATTAGTGTATGTACTACTGGCCCTGACTATGTCATTGACCAAACTATATAGCCATTTACTGTTGTCAAAAAAGTACAGCTGTATTTAAAATAAACATGATTTTGATAAAATTGATGTTTTACTTAACTGTATCCAATAATAATGCATATAATATTCACATATTAGTATTGTATTATCAAAGACAAACATAGTGAATATGAATCTTTTCCATTGTTTACGTTTATAAGATGTTTAGCTGTTTCTTGTTCGGTTGTTTATAGCTGTACAGATTTAAGCAACGAGTATAGGATTAATAACGGTACTTTTATCATACACTTTTAATTTCTCTACTTATTTAACTAGAAGATGGGATAAAGAGATAGAGAAAAAGAGGGTAGTCTATTGTAATTTGGTCTCTCAGAAAAGGAATTTCCATAATACATGATAAAATCATTTTTTATAAGTGAATTGGGGTTGCACAATACACAAGATCACGCATTACACAAATATATATGATATCCATATTTAATTAAAGAACAAAATCTTATATCAATTGATTGATTGATTTGTTTTTTATGGCTTATCAACCCTTTGCAGGATATTTAAAGATTTTGTGATACATGTCTTACTAATTAACTCATAGTGGGAGGAGAAGAGGTGGGTTCATATTTTTCCCAAGGGTATTTGCATCTAAGTGAATATAACAAACCCAATGGGAATTCGAACTCCACTCTCTGCTTAACAATTACAAGCCATTATTCATTACACCACCCGTACATCCAAGCTTACAGCACCTGGTATTCCCAAGTGGTCAACCATCTAGGTACGGGCCAGGCTCAACGTTGTTTAACTTCAGTGATCATATGAGATGTTGCCATATGCCTACATAAGTTAATAAAAGTACAAATAATTATTAACCACCAATGTTGGGACACATGCTTCTGAAAAAATCCCACCAGCACCAAATTAAAAAAAAAAAACAATGCAGATATCAATGATATAAGCACAATTTGAAAGTGGGTATTTTTAAATAACAAATTAAGTTCAGATAACTCTGTAAAAAGTCAGGGATTGATGTGTGACTGTATTTATATTATAGAAAGGACTCTCCCTTCTAAATTGATAAAAAAAAGGTCAGTATTTTTTCTATTCTAACAAATGTCATGGCTTGAGGAAGGTCTAATGAATGCTAAGCTATCAAAATTATTCCCCTCACCCATCAAGTTTTTCCCTATTTTTATGACTGGACCAGTCTAATTAAGTATGGTGGACTGTTATTGGTTATCACTTGAAAGCTCTTTTTGATGCACCTGACACTTTCACCAAATGGTTCACATTTCACTAACCTGTTTTTTGCACCCTACTGTCTCTAATGTACAAGCAAAATAGAAACAAATAGGGGCAACTGTACTTAGAATGAGAAAGACACAGTTGAAATTTCAAGGGGGCATAATGAGGAAAGAAGGGTTGGAGAATTTGACACACACAGGAAGGTAAGACAGTCAGAGGGAAGCAGTGAGTAACCTACCTAATGAGCTGATGTAAATGGATCCAAGAACAGGGACTGGGATTGATTGATTTACTTTTTTATGGTTTATCAACACTTTGTGGGTCATTTAGAGCTGAAATATATTTTGGGTTGTAAGAATAATTATTTTTTTCTGAGTGAATATTGTATTAACAATGATTGTTTCAGATATACAAGTCTTACTATTTAACCTGTAGATGGGGAGGAGATGGTATTTGACCATAAATGAATGGAACAAAACCCTACTTGATTTCAAACTTGGCTCTCCAATTTCCCATTCTGTGCCACTATCCATTACGCTACTTGCAACTCCCAGAGACTGGGAAAAACTGTAAAGGGGCAAACATTGCTTAGAACTCTAAAGGATAGGAAATTGTGGAGAGCCATGATCTTTCTCCTGTAATGTACATGACTTAATGAGAATACAAGATTAAAATTCTCATTTGTAAAATTATTGTTTATTCAACCCTGAACTTTGTCACAATTTAGTGGGTGTATAGCTTTGTGTTTTCTCATTGGTTCTTCTCATGACACTCTTCTTTTCCCCTCTCAGGTGGGTTCTTATATATCTACTTGACATCTTGTTTGTATCACGTGTGCACATCTCAAGTTCACATGTAGGTGACAGATACTAATTTATAGTGAAGGTGCAGATCTGCACTTTGCATCTAGGTGATCATCTCTCAAGTCAACCTGCTGATGCACCTGGTTTCTCTGATGGACAATGTGTAAAGTTTATTTTGGCATCAATTGAGGTGAGTCACATATTACACACATTCTGAAGAGATGCTATATTTAAAAAAAGAATGAGAAATTTGTTGCTTCAAATTCTTTTTTTTTTCCTTAGAAAATGATTTAAGAGCAAGTAGGTACTTCACCTGATTCAGTCATTAGCATGTAGAGGGTTCCATCATTACTGAGGGCTCCAGTAATATTCAAACTCAATTCTGACTGATAACTTGTAAAAAGGATAAGATTTTCTATCTCTAAGAAAAGTGTTCAGTATTTGTCAAGGATATAAAATAATTATATGATTATTGTGTCTGGTTAAAACCCTTTATTATGCAGAAATATAACTTTAAGCAGACAAAACATACTGAGATTTTAAAGTTATTTGCATTAATTTTATGTTGGAATACATAATGAATGTTTTTGCAGTAGATTTAGCTTAACATTTATTGCTTTGGGGACATGAATTTTAAAATCATTATATTAATGTATTTTTCATACAATAGAGAGAAAGAAAAACAAAGACATTTCAAGTTTATAAGAAAATATTTTTTATTGAGCACCCATTATACAATAAAATACATAAAGCACATTTCATCTTGGTTTTCTCTTTTATAACAACAAAGCAACATTTTCAAGTTATATATATATATATATATATATATATATATATATATATATATATATTTTGTGTGTGTGTAATATATATGTATGTGTGTGTGTGTGTGTATATATATATATATATACATACATACATACACACAAATGGTGGTGAAAAGTCCTCAGACTGACTAAGCTCTTCTTTTCAAAAAATCTTGATGTTGATTAATCATTTGGTCAGATCTTAGAAAGTAGACTGAAATGAAAACTTTTCAGCACCTCATAAATATATATATATATATTTATATATATATATATATATATATATATATATATATATATATATATAACACACACATATATATATATACACACACACACACACACACACACATATATATATATATATATATATACACACACTCACATTTGTGCAAATATATATATATATATATATATATATATATATAAACCTATATATATATATATATAGGTTGCACCAAATGTGTGGGTATATATGCAGAATTTTTGAAAGATATTTTGAATAATTTTTAATGCATTAATATTTCACACATGCGTATGTGAGTACATATATATGTATATTTAGGATAAAAAAACTGGTTAGTGTTTGAGGTTTCGATGCACTGACTGGGGCGGGGGGATTAGTGGGTAGAAATACTTAAGGCCAGTCATTAGCTCGAACTTTTGTAGATTTTTATGCTTGAGTATTACCAAATTAACACAATTCAACAGACTGCAGTAAATTTGAAGAAAGTCTGATCTGATACCACAGGAGGAATTACATGAGCCAATGTTTATATCAACAGATTAAAGAACTGACATTTTTTATCCACAAAGAGCCGTATTATCTTCATATTTGTTGTTCTTAAAAAGACATTTTTGTCGATATATTCTTTGACCATCGCATCCAGTTTTTACAACCTTAGCACATTTTTTCTTCTTAATTAGAACACCATAGTCCAAAACCTCACTTTCCAGCCCTGTCTTATTTCCCATCCTACAGCCCCTTTCCCCACAGACACAATGTTGCAAGCCTATCGCTATTCCATCGCTACTTCCATAAATGTACAAATGAGCTCCACTCTTTTGTGCCACCGGTTCAGACCTTGCTAAGTCCACATTGTTGAATCATCCTCGTCTCACATTATGTATTCAATTCGTAAGAACGATGTTACATTCAGAAAACGTCTTCCCAAGAACCACAACTTTGTAGAACAAACTCCCGAGTTGATGCTTTCCTGAGGACTAGAATCTTAATCTCTTCAAGTCAAAGGTCAGTCTTTTATCTATAAACCATATCCTCATAATCTTCACTTCGTATTTCCTCCTCTTGCATTCATATGACACGTCTCATTCAGTAACCCTCTACTTTGAGTGGCTCTTGGGTCATGCATTGGTTGAACATAAGTAAAACAAAATACAGTACATCAGAATTACTAAAAAAGGCTTTATCTGATGTTAGTTGAAGCGTAACATCATAATGATGAAAATATTGATGTTCTATATACCGGAGGTGGCGAAACTTATCTAATGCATAAGCCACAGTCGATAAACTTTTGGGGTTAAGAGCTACAATTATACATAGAATCAGAAAGAGACAGTTAAAATTCCTGAAACAATAATGAGGAAAGATGGCTTGGAGAATTTGGCACTCACATGACATGTTGATGGCAAGCGGGACAGAGGGAACCTACCTAACGGGTTTGTGTAAATGGATAAATGGTCTGTAACCCCTGCTGACCTGAAATTTGTTTATCTCCCAGGAATCCATCCCTCAGCGGTGAAAAACAATTCTTCCCTCAAATCTTGCATTTAAGATTAAGATTTAAATTCTTAAACATTAAACTCGCGGATTAGCCATTTCTGCTATATATAAATTATAATTTCTAAAAGGTTTGTTTCTGGGATCACCGGTAATGGAGTTATTTATTCAGCCTTAAGAATAAGAGTACTAAAAGCATATATTTGGGGTTAGATGTGCGGATATTTATTCTATAGCTCCGCCATGAGGACATGCAAACATTTTGAAATCATGTGAATAAAATGTCATTTCAAATAAACACAACAGTAATTTTTCTTTGTAAGGTATCTTGATGGCTTGCACAGGGAGAAGCAAGACACACGGATTTTATACTTAAACGTTGAGTCTATTCATCCCTTTTTCCTTAAGAGAAGAATAGTTTGTAGTCTACACCGCTGAGTCATAAGTAGTGACGGCAAATGTTTGAATTAATTCACATAGAAAAGAAACGAAAATAATTATCCAACAATACGTATAAATTGAAGATCAGTTAGAAACGGAAGAAAAACTTCAGTTATATCGTATAGAAATTTGTCAAAAAGATCCAAAGAGTCTGCAGTCAGTGATACTGAGGCCGCCTTTCATAGTGAAACCTTCTTACACAGGTCATCTCTTCATAGAAACAAAATCAGACGAAAGATTGCGTATATAAAATCCCATACAGTTGTAGAATTAAGAGAAAAAAACATTCGTCCCTTAAACATCAGTCTAAAGTCGTTATCCAAGAGGAACCAATCAAACAGTGCTTCACAGATCTGGGCCTGTCGCCTATTTTTTTTTTTTTTTTTTTTTTTTGAGTGGTTGGTGTGGGTCTTTTTTTTATTAGGGAGGGGGGATTTGCACGCTAAAATTGGTTTACATCATTTTCACAGTGATTTTCTTTAGCGATATAGAGCATGTATAAAAAGGGAGAAGATTGTACTACCTCCTCTAGAATGACTTAAATAACAAACACGACGTGAAAAAGTTTTCTTTTTAAATCATTTCACCTCAAGCAAGGCAATAAAGCCACTAAGATGCAGAGGGTTACTGAGTATGAAAGGATATATGAAAAAAATCAAAAACAGTATTAAGGAGCAAGAACAATAAGAGAACAGGGATTAAGACGACATAAGATAACAGTTAACATTGGATTTAAATTTTTGAAGATCAAACTTAACTGGAACGTAAGAAATCAGTGAGTTCCACAAGCGAGAATTACAAGAAAATAAACTGTTGGGATGGTTGCCAAAAATTGAATTCACACGTAAATCGAGAGTAAATTTCAACACTATGACAACCAATTTCCCGCTGTTATAGTATCAGAGGACAATGCAAAGTCATTTGAAGAACTTCAGCTATAGCACGATGAACCAATAAACATTTCTAACAACATGGATCACCAAAACACAAATGAATTGATTATTTGTCTGTTAATGCGTTAACACGAGATCCTAATAGTCCTGTAATTCTTTTGAGGAGGTGAAAAAGTATTAAGCAGATTTTAAAGACCAGATACAACATACACATAAAGGAGTCTAAATAATATATCGCTCAAAACGTTGTGTAAAAGCAATAAAAATTCAGGCAATTGACGGCGAGTGTACATGAAATGTTAACTTTGTCTTTAATTATCGACTTACACAAGCAAGTAGTCTATTCTCTCCTGGGCGCGAAACTGCATCGACTAGTTGATAAAGATTAACAACTAACATTAACAAATGAGCATCGGCTTTAAAAAATTCCCCATTCTGTTTTCTGTACAGCAATGGATATTAGAAATATATTTTGTGTTTGAAAAAAAAATTAACGTCAAATAAAATAAAAGCTTCTGTTGAGAGAGCAACAACATTTTCGTCAACGGTAACAAAAATGGTATGTAGGCATGTAGAGATCAATATATATATATACCGGATTTTCTCTACCACACAAACTAGTAGATTTTAACGAGAAAAGTTTCTGAACCCAATAATTCCAATACTCAGCTTATAGATACGTCTTTGTTTGATCAAATGTGGAAGAATACATTAAACTCCCCCACCCTCCCACTTTTTTCTTCTTTTTGTAGTTTAAATAAAAAGGTACGCAATCGACATCTCAAGAAAGCCGTACATTAAAACTCAAGCGCCACAAAACGTGGGGAGAAGGCTAAATCGGATTATTTGGCGGGAGGGTTGTAAATCAGATGTTAACTTCCAAAAAGAGGTAACGATTTGTTTTCAAATTTCCCTAATAAATCATTTTTATCACAAGATATCTACCGTCGCCTGAGGAAGAACTATTATAGTTCTGTAACATGAAAGTTTTTGTGTAGCGATGTAAAATGTTTTATATTGTAATCTATTATAATCAAAATATTACAATAATACTTTGTTCTACTTTGCATTGAGCACTTTTTAAAAAAAAGTAAATGCTACGAACTGTGGATTTTTACTCCATCTGTTCTTTCTTTTATTTGTGTATATATATATATATATATATATATATATATATATATATATATATATATATTTATTACCTAAACTATATATATATATATATATATATATATATATATATAGTTTAGGTAATAAATTCGTTGGTATATAATCCAAGTGGATCCTAGTAATATAAAATATTAAAACTGATCCACAAAGTTCAATGTATTTATTATAACAGGGCCCATAAATAGTATTACACAACAAAATCCCAAATTACTCCATATTAAATTTAACTTTGACAGCTGTCAAGTTAAATTTCTAATTTCGACACGAACTCAGTCTATACACTGGGGTTGAATAAGACTGGCGTAGTTTCGTCGGTTGAAATAGATCTATCCCGCCATATGAGATAATTTGGGATTTTGTTGTGTAATACGATATATATATATATATATATATATATATATATATATTCTACTTGATTTTAAATACAAGATTTTCTTTTCTTTCACCCTTACTTATTTTCTAGTATGAAACCTACAGAAGTTAACTTATATAATTATCAAAAGCTAATGTTTCGGAAAGAATGGGGAAAATTAAATTTTCTGATTTATTTTTATTATTTAATGGCAATAATGATTTTAGACAAATGATACAATTCAGCCTAGTAGCATTTAATCTTCTGTTAAGTTCTTGTTCTTTTTTTTTTTTTTTTTTTTTTTTTGCAAAAAAGGTCTGAAGCCCCCTCTCCTATAGCGCTGTGGATGGTAAAATTAGATTGAGTGTTTCATTTTCTACAGCTCATCAACCCTTTTCAGGATATTTAAAGCCAGAAAATATTTTTTTTACATTTTAAGGATTTTTTTTCATATAATAAGGATACAAGACTTACTAATTAATCCATATCTGGGGGAGAAGAGGTGGAATCATACCTTTCCTAAAAGTATTTGCGCATAAGTGAATATAATGAACCGAACTGGAATTCGAAATCGATTCTACAATTAACAATTCCAATCCATTGTCCATTACACCAGTCGCACATCAAAGCTTACATCACCTGGTATTCATAAGCAGCTACCCATCTAGGTACTAACCAGGCTCGATACTGCTTAACTTTGGTGATCAACGTGATGTGGCCGTAAGCACGTACAATTAGAACATCATAAAATGTTAATTACCAAATTCAGAAGAACAAAATATTAGAAAATCAACGGTATTTAAAAGACAACGTACTTTAATTAATATGTTTCTAACGCATATAAATGAGTGTTGGGATTAAGTTTTGATTGAGTTATGCTTTCTCTCCAGTTCAAAAGAAATAAATGAATAAAAACTTGAAAAGGCAGCGCCAAACATAACTGATAGTTAACCTAGACCTTTGTACTTAAATAAGCTTTAAGAATCAAACTAGAAAGTAACTCTAGCGTAAGAGGCGGATCGTATAGCATTAGAGATTGAACCTTCCCGCCAATAACCCATATTCTTTTTTTAGTTTTGTTACATATAGCTGCTCAGCTCCACAACATAAAAGAGCGTTTGAAGTATTAGTTCTGTGCGGAAAGAAATTGACATTCAACGACGATTGCAGAACGGTTATGGAGACTAAACAATGGATGTAAGCACAGGTATGCGGTGGGTTATGCGCTGCAATGAAAAAGTGGGTCGCCTTCGTTGGTGTAGATTTTTATGAGCGGAACAAGCAGACTCTTGTTCAACGCTAGTGACCAATGGAGGTGACTGTGTAAAAGTAGTGTTTTGTAGGTGAAAGCTTGTTCTGCCCAATGTCATTCAGTTTTCCCTACCTATTATAGTTTCTATGAAAATAAATAGAAGGCATTACTTTCAAAACATCTCTCTTCCTCTCTCAGTCTGTTCATTATCTGTCTGACGATAATGCATTGACAATAGTGGTGACTATGGATAAAAATATTGTTTCTGTAGTTGAAAACCTTCTCTATCAAACAGTGCTCCTTAAATCTGTTTTAGTAAAAAAAAAAAGAAACTGACAGACATCACGCAATGCTGATTCCAACTTTCATTCTCTCCCTCGCTATATATATATATATATATATATATATATATATATATATATATATATTGGATAACGATATATAATTTTTTTTTATATATCTAGAACAGTTTTCAAAGAGAAGATGTATGACAAATTGGAGAACGTTTTTGTGGCGTGTTTCATCCGATGAAGTTCTAACGGATCAAACGCGTCACAAAATATTTTTTCATACACAAATATATATATATATATATATATATATATATATATATATATATATATATATATATATATATATATGGTACTGTGAATCTATGAAATGTTTACAATGTTACTAGACAGATTCTTGTTTGAGGAACTTTCAACTACATCAGTTCTTCTTCCTTCTTTCCCGTTCAACGAAATATTTTACGCAATTTTAATGTCTTCGCTTGTTGGGTGTAGATATAAACGTGTAATGGGTGCACGAAAAGAATCGTTTAATTGAACCTACACCCTAAATTATATACGTGTGTGTGTACTCACTGTTACGCAGTTTTATTTTTGCATTTGTTTTTGTTACAAATATAAGTAATAATACTGAGCCACTTAAAAGAAAAAAAACTCTTTTTTTCATCCTTACTAATGGTCACATTAAAATGTATTGAAAGAACCACAGCGGTAAAATCGCCACACCCTTTGAAATTTGTTTGGTATCTTGTTAAAATTCCCGTTTTCTTTGTTATCTGATAGTATGAAAAGTCTGACTCGTACACCCTTGTGACATTAGCATTTTACCGAAAACTTGATGTTAAGTTTCGTCCTTGTGATATATGCGTACATTTTGTGATGAAACGTAACATTATATTCATTTTTTACCCAAAACGTGATATTGGCGTGTTCACCCTTGTGGTTCTATACAAGTCAAAGATAAGACAAAAATATACAGGAAGTTAGGATTTTTGGATCTCCCATACAAGGACGAACATATATCAACAAAAATAGGAGATGCATTTGAATGCCCATAGTTAAAGTCCCAGAGACAACACTCTCATCAGATTACCACTTATAATAAAATGTACTACATACAAGAAAAATCCGTGCATATTCAAAAAAAAAAAAAAAAAGTAACAAGAACAAAGATGAAAGGCAGAAACTTGCATCAGGTTTTGACAAGTTTTCAACAGAGTTGACCATATATTTTTGGTATGGCATAGAGTTAAATATATTTCATGTTTCGTTTATTTTTTTAAAAATAATAATAATAATGATAAAGTGACTAATTTCTGCTGTTTATTTTATTTTTATGGATTAATTCACTGAGTATAGCTATTTATTTAAACGAAATGCCTGAGAGATTTGTTTTGAAGAAAAAGTTTATTTGTTATCGCCAGATTCTGTACAGAAGAATCATAGTGATAAAAGGATCCATTTTTTATTGCTCCAGTTATATAGAAAATCGGGGACGTCTGAAATGTCTTGGTTAATTTATACGTAGAGGTGCATAAAAATAAGCTTGTATACCAATTTCTTCCAAATTGTGCTCAGAGGTTTTTACCGAAGGCAGAAACAGGCAGGATAGAGTTTAAGAACGTATCGATGAAAAGGCAGCCATAATCGCGGGGCGTAGAAAGTAAAAAGATTGTACTAAATGTCTTTTCTGTAAATAATGAGAAAATTAACAATCTTTCTACGGTGTACACACTCCTGAGATTCTGAAAAAATTACGAATAAACAAATATATTTATCTTGCTGAGCCAAAGGAAAAAATGGACAATTGTTATTTATATATCATCTTATTTGATTAGATAAATTAGTTACGTTTATATACCCAACAGATTATTTTATACAATTCAATCGTTGAAATAAATACTGAGAAAGCGATCGCGTTTTGTTCATAAGAAAAAGGTAGCCACAAACTAATCATAGCAGTTTTGTTTTAAACTAGGATTGCCAGACGTTTCTTATACATAGTAACCCGGATATAAGAGACCAGGATATAAGAGACCCAGATATAAGAGAGATTTTCTCTGGTCCCAAATTATAGCCATACTTACCTAAACAAAATAGACCAAACTCGGATATAAGAGAAACCCGGATATAAGAGACTTCTTCTCCGGTCCCGACAACTCTCTTATATCCGGGTTACACTGTATATTTTTTGTCCCATACTGACATTTTCAGGGACACCTTAAATGTCCTGTATTAAGTTCATTTTCAAGTTTGCTAATAAGAAATATATATTTTACTACCTTCTTACGGTTCTTGGTTGTAAGTAATTATACTTTCTTTTCTTGGATTCTATTGATGAAAATAACCCAAGGGTAACGAGGAAACTAGTGTTGCTAGAAGTTTACACAATACTGATGTGTTTATTTCTGTGTTGTCTGTATTAAATAAATATTTTCAAATGATTTCACTTTTACATAATTTCTTTTTCTTAGCTTGTATTTAAATAATTTTCAAATGATTTTATTTTTATTTTACTCATAACCCATAAAATCATTGCGTTATGTTTTTATGTCTCTATTTTTATATAATATTGGTCTGGGTGTGTAGGCATGTAAATTCACACACACACACACACACATATATATATATATATATATATATATATATATATATATATATATATATATATATATATATGAGATAGAGAGATTTTAAGAGTGTCCTGTATTTCTAATTTTCTCTAATCTGACAACCCTATTTTAAACAAGACTTAAATCGTTATAAAAAGTCTGACGTTTTTAGACCTCTGTGCAACATCTAAGGAACAGAAACGGTGCGTTGTAAACTTAAAATGTGTTAATTTAATGAAATAAAAGAAGAAAAAAAAACAGGTGAGCTGCAAACGAATAGTAATATTGTGGGATTTACCTTCGAGCTGGAGTGAAAAAAAAAATTTCAACTATTAAATTTGAATTATAGTGTATTATTCTTTATTTATTTTCGTATAAGTAAAAATATGGTACAAAAAATAGCTCCTCTTTTGCCTATAATCCACAGAAGGGAGCATAATCTGCAAGGGAGCGAACTTAATGATAATCTTTTTTATACATTATAATTTTCTCTCGAAGAGTGGGTTATAGGGTTGTTTAGTACTTATTAAAAATCACGTGTAATTTTGATCCTATCAGTCGTCTTTTGAGAAGAGCTTTTTTAAAATTTGTAATAAAAATTTGGAGAATTAACTGGATTGAAAAATTGAACAAACACTCGTAATAATTTATACTTTGTACTTTTATACTTTATAATATCAACGTGCGATCGTTTTGTTTGATGTATTAGGTATATGCAAAAAAAAGTATCCAGCGTAAAACCGGTTTTCAACTGTGCATTCAATTTAGTTCTAAAAAATAAAAATACGCTGTAAACTTTTTACACACACTTATATTGGGAAACTGATGCCCCCCCCCCCCAAAAAAAAAACTCAGATAAAAAATAGAAACTTTTGAAACAAATGCGTTCAGAAAGCGTAAATGCATAATGTATCCTGGTGGCTTGCACAATGAGAAGCAAGACACACGGGTTCTAAATGTTGAGTCCATTCATTCTTTTTACCTTAACAGAATAGTTTGCAGCCTACACCGCTGAATCTTTGTTCATATCATTTTGTTTCCGTGTTTTTAATATTTTGTTTTGTTTCTGTTTTTTTTTTTTTTTTTTCTCCTTTTTATATCGGCATTCACAACTTCAATTTATGCTCAATTATACGGACTAGGATAGAGACAAAAAAGCTATGTCGATCGAGATTTCATCTTATATTTCTTCGAACCTTAATGATTTTGCCAATTTTTACGCTCACGAAATAGCAAATCAACAGCTAGCAAACGCTCAGAAAACAACAGACAAAACTCCTTTTTTATAAAGTATCAGAAAACATTGGAAGCATTCAAATCAAATAATTTTTGTGTTTGTAACATATACTGTATTTGTAACGTATGGTGTGTATTTACATAGACATACAAAACAATACACATACCTAATACATACATACACACACATATATATATATATATATATATATATATATATATATATATATATATATATATATATGTTTTATAATAGTTTTATGTTTTTTACAAGTATTTCACGGATGATGTTCGGAGTAAAAGCTTATCTTTCATTGTAGTGTTGCTTACTAATACGATTTTTTTTATGGAGATACTATCGGATAAGTGCATATTAGTCAACATTATAGAGTTGTAGTTTTATGTCCAATGTATAGTTTATAAGTTTATTATTAGTAGTAATAGTTGTATTAGAGATACAATCCCCAAAAGAGCATGCTAATTCATGCACTACATTGGTTTTATTTACCAGATTTGTTTTCGGTAGTCATTTTGTTGTATCATTTGTGGTAAGTTAAGGTCTTAAGTTTTTATCGTATATATATATATATATATTTAATTAGAAGATATGTATTATGGGGCACCTCGAAGCGTTGTAATGGTTAGTAGGCTTGTCTCGCTAGAACAATTACGAATGAGTTGTCAGTTCGATCCTCACTAGGTTCCCACTACTTTCGACCTCGTACCACATCTAAGCTACGCTTGAAAAATCACTATATCTATGTATTATGCTGTTCATATATTTTCACTTTGTTTATTGTTATTCTGCATTTGAATAACAGAATAAGTTAATTCATTTTTGTTTCTATTCTTATTTTTATATATGTTTACGCTTATGTTACAAAAATAAATTATTCTGTTGTAATCAAATGCCACTTATTCGATAGTAGCTCCATAAAAATCCATATGACTAATCAACACTACAGTAAAAAGAAATCTTATTTCAACTAATATCCGAGAGATATTTGTATATATATATATATATATATATATATATATATATATATATATATATATATATATAATGGCTTGTTACTCGTTTCTGAGTACACCCGTTTGCTAGGGCGGCTAGCTAATCCTTGTTTGTAGACGCCCGCTCAGGCATATTTGTGCTTCTTCAACGCCCATAGAGCCAACTTGTGATTTATACTGCAGCTACTGTTTCTGGGAGAGAGTGTATACTCTGGCATGACTTAACAGTTTAAACAAGGCCAGTTCACCCAAACCCTTGGTCACGATGACTTATGACTTCTTGCTAGCCCAACCCTCGACAGCCTCCGAACAATTTCGTCGACTCAATTTCAATCAGAGGGTTTGGGCTAACGCATCGTATGGGTTTCAAGTACTCCCCAACGGCCCTGCATGCTGAAATCGAACCCGGGTCTCATGGTCGTAACGCTATGCATATATTCATACATGCACACACACACACATATACATACACATAAATATATACATACAGATACATATATACACATATATATATTCATAATCAATTTTTTTGCAAACGGGAAATGAAAAGAGGCTGGATACAAAAATGGCCTCAATAAAGGTAGATTAAGAGTTGAATTGTTTCTTAGAGAGAAGAAAATGGAGGAAAAAAGAAGTTATTTTTACTTGTGATTTTGAGAGATTTTATACATTTAAGATTCCTTGAAATATTCAATCAAATATTTATAACAGTTTTGTTAATATTGTGAGCCTTCAATAATTTCCTATCGCATTGTTCGAGTGATTAACATAGTTTTTGCCTTGCTGCATTTTTATCTTAACAAAAGAAAACCTTTTCACTTCACTTACCCTTTTATTTCTCACTTGGTGAAGCGAACGGTTTACCTTTGGGACAACAACGTAAAAATGCAGCTTTCTTTATACTTTTGTCCAAAGAGCGTTCTGTTAGTTATAACGCAAAATACTATACTATAAGTAAAAACATATATTTATATCATATCTTATATTATTATATTTATATTTTATATAGCTTATTATATTTATATAGCTTATTGGAGGAACATGTCGACAAACCTTAGACTGAAAAAAAAAGAAAGAAAATTGAAATAATTTGATGAGGATATTAGCCACATAAAAGCCCATAATACCTCGTTTTGAAAATATCCGACCAGATTTGAAAGAATGTTTGAGATTTTTTTAAAACTTGTTTCTGAGATTATTTTTAAAACATTTAAAATGAATATAAAGATTTGTTGCTGTTAATCCAGCAGTTGTATTCTGCTAGGATTCTTCAAAAGTGTTTCCCCACAAAAGTAATCTCAGCTTCGGTCGAGACGATGTGACAATTCGTACACGATAACGAAGGTTCTCCGAACTGGCCGTTTGACTGGTCGTGTCACGGCCAAGTCGATTATAACATAGTTTCAGTGCGTGCAGAGATTTATTGCACTCAAGAGCGTCCAGTATACGCTCAAAACCGTCGTTCGTAATTTCGCACATGTTTAGCCCTAAACACCTGAGGCATGTGTTTTCCTCAATTGCTTCGGAAAGTTTCCGAGCGCCCGTGTCTCCGATAAAGTTATTGCTGAGGTCTAGGTTGTCGAGGCGAATATTTTTGATCAGGGCCTGCGAGAGCTGGTTGCAGCCGAGTGCTGTAAGCCCACAGTTTTCCAGGTTCAATTCACGCAAATAGGATTCCTTGGCCAAAAGCCGAGCTACGATATCGGCACCTTCGTTACCGATGAAGTTGCGACTCAAGTCGATGTCTGTGAGAGATGTGTTGTTGGTCAAAGCATTGAACAGAAACTCACAGCCCGCCCAGGTTATGCAACTACTCCGTAACCGGAGTTTCTTAAGTGTTTTATTTTGCTGTAGCATCTCGCCAATATGAACGCAACCGTCATCACCGAGGTCTACAAAGCTTATGTCCAATTCTCGCAAGGCAGTGTTAAACTTGAGGGCATCACAGATTCTTTTACAGCCGGCACCGTCCATACCTGTATAATACAAAAAATAATTATATTTATAAATTAATACGAATGAAAGATGATGACAAAAACTTATATATATATATATATATTATAAATTAATTGATTTAAAATATGTTTTTTTCCGCTACACAGTTCTAACCATGTTTCAAAAATGGAAGCTAAAAGCCACGAATTTAATTTTGCAATTAAATTAAAGACATTAGTTCCATTTCATCCTCAAGCGAATTTTGGAGTAACTTTTAAAATTACTGGGTTTTAAAGACACAGCTAAAATCACGTTTCCATGGTTACAGATAAATCTACTTCAACTGGACAAGGAGTGTGTATATATATAATATATATATATATATATAAACCGACTACATATATTTTTCGTTATTGGTTTCTGCTTAGTCTGATTCTGATTCCGAAGTAAGCTTTAGTTGTCAAATATTTCAATACGCAGATGTCTCTCTTTCTCTCTTACTTTCTCTCGCTCTCTCTCTCTCTCTCTCTTTCTTTATCCTCCTTTTCTCTTCCTTTTTTCTCTCTCATTCTTTCTTCTCTTTTTTTTTCTTTCTTTCTTTTTTTCTTTCTTTCTTTCTTTCTTTCTGTTTCCACCTTTTTCTCTTTCTTTTTCCTTCTCTTTCTTTCTTTCTTTCTTTCTTTCTTTCTTTCTTTTTCCCTCTCTATTTCTTTCTCCTTCTCTTTCACTCTCCTCTTTCTTTCTTTTTTAGAATTTTCTATTTAAAAAATAAAACTATTATTTTCCCGACAATCAACTCATGGTTATTATTTCTAATAACCCACTAAATATAAGCAGATATATGAATTTCTGAAATATAAAAAACAAAATTAAAGATCCACAAAACATAAAAAATAAAATTGAAAAACATCTGCAGCCATCATAGATTTAAGTTTTCTTTTTTCTTCCATTGCTGCTAAAAATATTGCTTGATAATTTATTCTATAATATAAAACACAATTCGACTTTATATGTCACACTGCGTCGTCTCTCATACTAATGAGGTATTCCGTTGTGATGGCAACAGAAAAAAATTAACGGAGCATGCCTCGTGTTAGCATAGCAGCAGAATATCTCATTAGTAAGTAAGGAAAGATAGGATCCTCATTCATTATTTTTCATGCCTTTTGGTTTGTATTAACTTTTTACGATATTTTTCGTTTTAATGATTGAAAAAGAATTTTTTCATCCATGTGAGAGGAGAGGATAGATAACATTCTTAGCTTACATATGCTGAGCATATAAGAAATGTAACTGCAAGATGTAAAAAAAAAAAACTTATTATTATTTTATAATAATTGTGCTTGTCACCCACTTTATTAGATCGCACAACCGTTACATCCTGCCTCATAAATAATGAACTATTCCGTTTTGATCGCGTAGAAAGAGGAGAAAAGGCACTACTTGGTTTCAGTGAGAAAAAGAAAGAAAGATAGAAGGGAAGATAGATGTGTTTAACGTCTGTTTCAGTGAAATGGAAAATGTTGTCAATTTCAAATTACTTCTTAAAATAATGACCAGCATTCATATTTATGATTGCTATTGTCATATTTTGTTAAAATTTTTAAGCCCAAATATTTAACGATGCGAGAGGGGAATTTCTAAGGATATTTTATTGATGTAGAACTCGCCATTATTATTATTATTGACTGTATGTGTAAACTAGTTGGGAGAAGTCTAATATTGTGACACCCATAAAACCTAAGGAAACTTTGAGTTAAACAGTTTATTTGATTAATCATCTAAAGCAATTGGCTTATTATTAGATTGAAAAATGTTTCTTATTACTCTAAACGTTATTTTAGTGGATACATGTGTTTGAGTAGACGCCCAACGAACAAGCCTTAGAAGGTAAGGCAACAAACACGCATTACAAGATAAGGCAATAAACACGCCTTAGATGTTAAGGCAACAAACACGCTTTAAAATCAGACAACAACACGTTTTAAAAGATAATTCAACAAACACCCTTTGGAGGCTCAGGTAACAAACACATTTTAAAAGATAAGGCAGCAAACACGCTTTAAAAGATAAGGCAGCAAACACATTTTAAAAGATAAGGCAACAAACACGTTTTAAAAGATAAGGCAGCAAACACATTTTAAAAGATCAGGCAACAAACACGCTTTAAAAGATCAGGCAACAAATACGCTTTAAAAGATAAAGTATTAAACACGCCTTTGGAGGCTCAGGTAACAAACACGCTTTAAAAGATAAGGCAACAAACACGCTTTAAAAGATAAGGCAACAAACACGCTTTAAAAGATCAGAGAACAAACACGCTTTAAAAGATCAGGCAACAAACACGCTTTAAAAGATAAGGCAGCAAACACACTTTAAAAGATCAGGCAACAAACACGCTTTAAATGATAAGGCAACAAACACGCTTTAAAAGATCAGGCAGCAAACACGCTTTAAAAGATAAGGCAACAAACACGCATTAGAAGTTAACGCAATAAATATGCTTTAGAAGATAAGCGACAAACACCCCTTAGAAGATAACAAATAGTAGGCCAAACAATATTTTTGGTTTGTATTCCAGGCAATAAAATTATAACTGAATTCAAAGCTAATGATGCTGCCAAAATTAATGTTGAGAATTATTGTAATTTCTTCTATAGGTCGTTTTTAAGTGTCACTTGTACAACAAAGAAGTTTTAAGGTAAGGTGCATATACATGCAAGACAATAATAATTATACTTATGCAAAGTAATATTATATCTATGAACCAAAAACTGCATCATTTAAATTTATTTATAAATAAAAAATTCAGGAGTTTGCATGATAAAACCTCCCCCGCAAAAAAAGTAATTACCAAGTTTTTTTTGTAAATAAGGATAGACAATTTAATGTGACGCTTGGAATTCACGATATATATATATATATATATATATATATATATAAAAACATAACATTGAAGTCAACACCTAGAGGTAACAGTCTGTTTACACAATGGCCTGACGATTGCGTTCAAGTATGAAACAGACTGGCGCCGCTGGGTGGTGACTTAAACGTCCACTTTTATATTGACATACGCTCTATCCCCGATATTGAGCACTTTAGCCCATAAATATAGCATACTTAAAACTATATATTTATCTAATATATATATATATATATATATATATATATATATATATATATTATATATATTATATATATAAAATATCTGTAATATATATTATACAGGTTGCGATGGATAAATTGATATCTAAATCATGCAAATATGAAAATAACACTGACATCTAATTTTAACAGATATATTTACCAAAATTACAGAAAAATATCTTGAAATACTAAAGTAAATTTATTCAATAAAATCGCCATTGGCTTCAGACGACTTCAGAATCTCCTCCAAATTTTCTGGACGGTCTCCTTGTTTAAGTTGGTGAATGAAGCCCTGACTTCCCCACCTACCTTGTAGATGAAATAATATAGATATAGAATATAATATGTCCTCAAATAACCCTAAACATATCAATCTTTATGTCGTAATCAGATGCATCCTAAATATAAACAAGACGAAGAAAATCTAAAAAACTCATAAATACTAATATATCCCCCACAGATCCCAGTAAAAAAAAAGTGAAATTAATTATATATGATACTAAATTCAATACTACTAACTAAATCATTCGCAATAACTACTCCCCACCAATTAACGTATAGCAAAAAACAACATTATATATCAATTTAAATATCGCTTGGGAGATTACATCTCCGACAAAAAAGCTATATATGTTGGTTATGCGACAATCTCGAAGGCTCACTCTACACTTAAATGATTCATCATCCATTGCTCAACATCTACACATTCTTGTCCACATTCACAATTTAGAAGCATATTAGTTGACAATACCTGTATAGTTCACCAAGAAATTACTAAGCAGAAACTACAAATTCTTGAAGCTATCTTTATTAAAAAAAATTAAAACCAACACTTAACAAAATTAATTATGCATATAGTACAAATGTTATGAAATACTTATAATAGATAACGTTAAAAATATCTACGTTACAACTAATAGTTTAAAAACAAGTAAATTATAACCTTCCGTAATAAGTTACC
>CAHIKZ030000562.1:862500-990000 GCA_903632075.3 Acanthosepion pharaonis
AAGAAGGTCTGTTACGTTATAAGTCCTGACCTAGCATCTCTTCAGTCATTATCCCGCCGTCGTGATGCGACTTCTGTCTTTTCTGCAAATATTTTCATGGCAGTTGTTCAAATGAACTTTCCTCGTTGGTATCACGACATCATGAATTTCAGCGTATTTCTATATTGACAATTAGGTCTCATCTTTTTACTGGGGAATTAGCTAAATATAACCGTAAGTTCTATTCTAATAATTTCTTTTATCACATTTCTCGCCCATGAAACTCTTTCAATTTCTTACTTCTTTGAAACAGACAATCTTAAAAAAGTAAATGCAACGTCAATCATCATCTTATTTCCCCTGAGACTTGTTGTCCTTCCTCCTCACTAATCTTGCGATTCTCTTTTACTCTCAGTAACCATTTGCGTCTTAATGGCATTATCGTCTTGCTCGGGATAACATTATTAAAAAAATAAAGAAGAAGAAATTTCTTATGACTATAAAAAAAATTTGGGTGTTTATTTTGATGGGTAGACGTGTTTGTGTCGACATCGCTGTTTATTTACAGATTTTAATGGCATTGTAAATAAACAGGCATGTCGACTCAACCACGTGTGCCCACTAGAATAACTTTTATAGCAATAAGAAATATTATCCATTAATTTCTTCAATACATTTATATAATAACATAAATGATATCTTTAAATAAGATGGAACAAAACTGTATTGAGCATCCGTTCATAAAAGGAATAAAATTAATACTGATGGAGAATGTAAATTTCTTCATGGTTAACTCCAGAGAGTTGTAAGTTATTCCAAGAGCTTTTAAGTAGTTATTAACATTCTTGAGAAGAAGGTACGGTATATCAGTTGGTCATGAACTGTCATCGCAACAATAATGCCAGAAACAAAATAATGTTTGAGAGACGTCTGAGATACTGCAATTAATCTTTATTATAATGATCTTCAGTTTAAAAAGGTACCATTTTAGCATCCCGCTACCACCCTTTTTATCAACATTAATTTTTGTATAAAAAGTGGATCACAGAGCTTATTCAACTAAATAAATATTTTCAGAAAACCTCAACTTCTGATTGGTCACTTAATATTTAAATCATGCCCGAATATCAATATCAATTTTCGTACAAAAAGTGGATCACAGAGCTTATTCAGCTTAATGTATATTTTCAGAAAATCTCAACTTCTAATTGGTCACTTAATATTTAATAACATCGACCTAGTTCTTGGCCTGACCAAAAAGATAATTCCTCCAAAATCTATCAAGCTTCTGTGAGCCTATCACGTGACAAAGTTAGCAATAAACTATGCAACGTCTTTCATCTTCGACAGTGCGCCGATCGGAATCCTTTGAACTCGTCACACAGTTCCAGTCTTTACGTTAAAGTTCCTTAACATGATTCAAGCCTGAGAGAACATTCACTTACACAGCAATATTTTATGACGAACAATCAACTCAAGTTTTCCACATTCAACTTAATACACGAATCTTTTTCATACGCTCAACGTTAATTATTGCAATTAACATAAACACAGCTTGTTAAGAACCACTTAGCCCAACTAGAATATTTTCTCCGAACCAGTGAAAACAAATCAAAGAGCGACAATTCCGTAAACCTTAAAGTAAGTCGTAAACAATATTTCTCTATTTCAAATACAAACTTTAATTGTTTATTTTTTTCTTAAATTACAATAATAGCAAAACACACTTTCTCATTATTGTACAGAGCATTCAACAAATTATAATCTATCAAGGCAGAACTTTGATAACCTTTCATCTAAACATAAAAGGATGTTTGAACTTTTTAAAACCACCTCTTTACTCCAGTTGTTTTTATATCTTTTGTTTACATAAATATTTTACTCATTGTTGTGCAAAAACTGTTGTTTCTCATGTTGTCCTTATTCTATTTTTGTTTAATACTAAAATTTAATGTGAAAGGAAATTGTTAATTTCATCACGCAGCCTAATTTACTCAACAATTTTTTATTCATATAATTTAATTAATTAACACAACCTCCACACCTTATTTTGAGAGAAGACAGAAGTAGATATATGAAGTTGTAACCAAGTGTCACGTACGAAACAGTGTCAGGTGAACAGATTCATGAATAAGGAACCATGTTTATCGAAAACAATAGACCTCTTGTCTTTCTCATCGAAGGCGATATATGGAGACGGCCATATTCAAACGAATTCAATGTCAAAAATGGACCACAGAAATATATCTTATCAGGTTCATACTTAAAAAAAAACAACATATTTTCCTATATGTACGGCTTTTTAATGAATTAGGAATTGGTACGGCTTTTTAATTAATTAAGAGTAGCTTATAACCTTTTAAAAAATAATGCCTTTACTTACCTGTGGACGAAAGATTTAACTGTCTCAAAGTATTATTCTGTTCCAGAGCATTTCCCAACATAGAAGCGCCTTCATTTCCGATTGGATTCAATCGAACGTCTAAAACAGTTAGACTATTATTTTTTTGTAATGGGATCGACAATATTCCAATATCGGAGCTGGTCAATTGAGTTTTGCCCAAACAAAGCTCCAAAATACAGTTATATGTATGCAACACATCAGCCAGGACCTTTGTGCGATCACCTTTCAAATTATGACCTAAGATGCTCACCGTCATCATTGGAACCAGCAAGGACTTATCCTGTTCATGATCGTTGTTCATGCACAACGATCCGTCCGTCGTAGAAGCGTTCGAGATTTGTGAAGAGTGAGAACCGGACGCCCGCAGTCCGATGCCTCGTTTCCCGTTCATAGTTTTTATCCGATCCAACTCGACGACGGGCTTCAAAAGATGAGCCTCCTCATCGTAAAATCCAACATCAAACTTGATGGTCTTCTCCTCAGCCAGTATGTTATTCTCGTCTTCGTCAACGGCGTGGATCTCTGAAATCATGAACGAGATCTTGGTCATGGCGTCCAACATTTCAGAAACATCACGGTATTTATCTGTATTTCGCAGTACTTGACAAAACGCTGCATATTGTTGGTCATCTCCTCTGGATACTGTAGTAATGAGGCTCTCGCATACTAATCGATGGTCGGGATGACCACGAAAGGCTTGCAAGTCGCCGCTTGTTATAACTTGTGTTCTATACATCTCTTCGATGAGCCCAGTTGGCTTCAGCCGCTGGCACAGTAATTCAGACAAGCAATGAAGAATAAGAGTGTGCTTGGTGATTTTGTCACGGTTTCTATGAGTCTGACCCGATGCTACCAAATCCATCTTGATTCTCATAGGGTTACCATTCGCAGAATATTTAATACCTTTTCCATCATAAGCAGTTTTATTAGTCAAATCAGGTTCCACCTTATTGACAGCCTCGCTTCCACTATTCTTAATACAGTACAAAGACCCATTTTGAGTGGCTTCCGTTAAAAATCGGCCGTTTTCTATATTGATTGGAAATTTGATAAACTCCTCGTCTTTTGAGTGACGGTTGTTAGAACTCATGACAAACGAGTTTCGGGACGAGGTTAGGGTCTGCGTGTTGCGGTGGTTGTTGATCGAGGAAGAACGCATAAGAAAAAGTCGAGGCGGTTTTGGCGGCGGCTTCAGCGACTGAGATCTTCGAAGAGCATTTTTATCAAGAACATCTGGCAAGTCTTCTAGCAAGTCATCCTCTTCATTAGACACTCCATCGTCTGCTTCCTTCAGAATGCATTCGCGTCGGCTTCGTCCGTCGGACTGGCCGGCGAGCAAGCTGTCCGAAAACTCTACTCTGTCTCCATCTTTTTTGTTACTTGAGTTGTGGCGTTTTGATGACAATCGTCGCCAGAACTTCCAAGGGGGAGCATGTGTGGTTGGAGAGGTCTCGCGTTCTGAAAAATATAATAAATAAATAAATAAAATAAAATATATATTATTAAATGCCATGAACTGTTGAAACTTGACTAATGCATGGAATAATAATGCAACACAAAAAGTACTTAGAACAAAATGTATTGAAACAAGAAAGTGTACACAATATTTACATATAGTCTTTTGTATATTCCTGGTAAGACCGTTCTTGGAGAATGAGTTGACTGAGTCTCAGTCGGGCAGAGTCTCTGATTGAATCTCTTGATTCCTCTTACTCTCTTCCCGGTACCAACCATATTTATATGGTCGATACTCCACTATGCAAATTAGGTGGATCCTACCACAACATGAACAGAAACATTAGTTTGAGTTATAAATAATTTTCGTTTTTTGCTTATCGAGTTTATTATTCAAAAAATAAAATTCAATTAAGTTTTATTCAACTTTTAAAGCCACTGTAGAGGTGGTGTTAATGTGTGTAGCCACTGATGGGCATTAAATAAAACCCTAGAGTTTAAGCTTGATGTAACCTACACTCGGATGCTGAGAGCTGTTGCAGTCACGCCCAACTAATTCACAGCTTTATGGAGCCATCCTTAGTATTTCTACAATCTTACGCGAACTCAGAATGAGCTTTGAAGGGCACTGCTGGCGATCAAAACAAGAACTTTCGAGTTATCTACTGCTCTGGACACCTAGCCATGTAGCAAGACGGATTGGTCGCTCAGCAACCGTCTACATTGATCAGCTATGTTATGAGACAGAATGCTACACTACCGTGATGGCTGGTGTGATAGACTTATGAATGTCCGCGCTAGCTCGACCGAATAATAATAATAATAATAATAATAATAATAATAATAAAAAGTTGTCAAAGTACAACGACCTTGAAATAGAAATCTCGAAAATGTGGCATATGGGAACATCAACAATCCCTGTTGTAGTTGGAGCCCTAGGACTGGTTGGAAAAGATTGCAGTAGACTAATTGAAGGGATTCCTGGCAGTACATGCCTCAAGGAGATACAAAAAATTATTCTGACAAGTACAGTCCACACCTTACGAAGGGCTTTATCTATATAATTTAGTTCTTTTTTTTTTTTTTGTCAGTGGAAAGTGTCATGACGCCATTTCTAACTTTAGGTCCCTGGGCGGGACCCAGAAAGAAATGTGTAAACGCCAGAAATCAAAGAAAATAATAATAATAATAATAATAATAATATATTCCCCATTATTTGCAATGACTTGTTTCCAATTGTCAGTCAGCTCTTCGGTACCATTTGAGTAGAATTCTGCAAGTTTTGACGTGAAAAAGTTTTCTACGATCTCTTGAATATGGAACGTTTTCCTCACCAAAACATTTTGCAGCAATCGAAAAACATAATATTCGGTTGGTGCCGGGGTCAGTTGAATGTGGCAGTTGAACGGGCCAGCTGAGATCCTAAACCTTTTCTTATGTTATTATTCTTGTTTTATGCTGTCTTGTTTTGTCATGGAGAAGAAAAGTATTCTTTCTACAGACGAGCGTTAGGGCACTTTTCGACCAAACATTTATGAACATGTTGCAATTGATGAACGTATAAACGTGCATTTATTTTTTCATTGCTTTTTAAGAACTCTCAATGAATAGTAGCCCGACGATCCTGCCAAACGTGGACTTTTGAGCTAGCTCCTGCGAAGGGCTAACTGGGCCTTCAGCCCAAAACTAAAGGGACCTTTAGTCCAGCTTAAAAAACAGCAATAATAATTTTGAAGAAATTACTTTTACTTCCTCAATTTACTCCATGGAACTTCAAAACCTCACTTTAACTTTGATTCGGGCCATATGTCCAATTCCAGGTAAAAGACCGATTTGGACCGAAAGTTTGATTTGGGACGAAATTCCAATTCAGGCCGAAAATTGAGTTCTTCAAATGAGAAACTCTGCAGAACTTCAAAACCTCAAGCCACGAAACCTCTCGCTTTAACTCTGATTCCTTGGAATTTTGAATAAATAAAATTGATTTCCTCAATTCACAAAGTTTTGGAAATATTTCAAGCAGAATTTAAAACACATTTTTTAAAAATTCCCAAAGTTTTGGTGTTACTTTAAATTCAATATAAATTAAAATCTTTTAAAATCACTATTTTTTTTTTCAGTTATTTTAAAATTTGAATTTTTAACTGTTCCATTCTCATCCGGACACAAATATCAATGTTGGATGTTGAAGCACCAGATGAATAGCAGATATTCAGTCCTAGTATCATTTTGGTTCCAAAAAGGTATAATATGTCTATGTAGAGCAAGTGGGGTTCGAGTTAGAAGGGGTTTAGACACACGGAGGGACAAACAGAATTTTCCGTTTATATATATAAGTGTACAAAGCTATCGTTTTGTCAACTCTTTTGTATGGCTCTGAAACTTGGACACGTTATAGATGGTACACTAATCGATTAGATGTCTTCCATAAAAGGCTGTCTCCGTACAATGTGGCCTAACATTTGATGATCGAGTGTCAAATGCCGACCTTTTTGGGAAATGCAAGATTGGTACCATAGAGACCTTCATAATGCAATCATGACTACTTTGGGCTGGCCAGGTGGCAAAGATGAGTGATGATCACATACCAAAAGTTCTTTTCTACAGTGAACTCCATAGGGGTCATAGAAATGTTGGTAGACCTTGGTTCAGGTATAAAGATAAACTGAAGAGCAACTTTTCTTGCGTCAACATTCCATTCAAGAACTTTGAAGAAGTAGCTATGAAGAGATCAGAATATCGTTCTAGCTGTCATGCAGGATTAATGCATCATCAAGAAGTAAGCATCATTCGACTATGTGAAATGGGAAAACAAAATAAGACAGCTAACAGTGTTCCTGCTGCACTTGGATACAATACAATCTCCTGTACTCTTTGTGGTCTTTTGTGCAATTCTCGAGCCGGCTTCAAAAGTCATGCCCGTCATAATCATGCAGATAATTAGTTCGTGGTCGTCGGAAACTCATACGTCAAACTCGATGGCTGAGTCCATCATATATATATATATATATATATATATATATATATGTGTGTGTGTGTGTATATGTGTGTGTGTGTGTGTGTGTGTGTGTGTGTGTGTGTGTGTGTGTGTGTGTGTATTTAGGCAGAAAAATTCTATTTTAGGCATGTCTGATTGAATAAATTACAGACATTATGTCTGCTAATTTTTAACAGAATCGTTCATACTCACGAATAACCTTTCAGGTATTGATAAAGAAGGATGAGAATGTGATATGGTTTAAATTTCTTTTATTTAAGTACTTGGGAAACGTAAATAAAAGAAATTTAAACAGCTATAGCATATTTCTCTCATCATTTAACAAAAAAACAACACACACACACACATATATATATATATATATATATATATATATATATATATATATACATATATATATATATATATATATAATGCATTACCTTCTTTACATGGAGCTTAGCTTTTACGGTACTTTTTATCTTTGTCAATCCACTACCTTTTGCGTTGAACATTGTCGTATGTAACCGATTTTTCATCACCTGTTATGCTATATTTGAGGAACGGGTAGTTAAGATGATACATTCATCACTAAAATTGGTTCTCAAATACAGAACACAACCTAATAAAAAAGGGTTGAAATTTTTAATCAAAATATTGTAGTCTCTTCGTACAATAAGAAATCCATTTGATCATGTTTATATCTTATCATTTCAAAAATCACACACGCACAAATGATTTGAACAAAATCGATGTTATAACCGTCACTGTAATGTTTTATCAGATTTGCCTGTCAAGTAGGCAAAAAAATAATTTTGAGGGTGACTATTTATAATTAAAAATAAATGGTTCATCGGAAATCAGTCTTCCAAATTGTTATAATAAAATGATATCTTTTTATCTATAACAATTCGGAATATAGACTGCTTTCTTAACCCAGTGCAATAATTATTCCAGCCTTTTTTCTTTTGTTTTTTTCTCGATCCAACGCAACAGTCAGACCTTCCCCAAATCTGAAAGACATGGTGAGTAATGAACCATACCCAACGACGCTACCCCTGACATTTTGGCAGAAGGGTTGATTTCAGAGTTGTCCTTCAGCTAGACTGGTTGCCCTATCAAAGCTGAAGAACTTAGTTTGGTTTAGTATTTTATCTGGAGATTGGAGAAAACGGGGCAAATTTATAACTTTTACTATGTATACAGGGTAAAATCCCCCCCCATTCCCTTTGTATTCCATTGGTAAAAAGGAAGTTGCCTCACCGTTTGCCGAACTCTCACTGACAATGTTAACAAAAGTTTTCTGATCTTACTGTCAAAAATATGACGTTTATATTATGTTATTGGAATAAACCTTAAAGGTTTCTCAATAAAACTGTTCGTCGTGAGTGTCAATATCTTAAATAGTTTTTGATCTAATATATGTTTTACAATTATTTCTTTTGTAATCATTAAATACTTAATATGATCAGCATAACGATTTTTCTTAATTTACTTTACAAGTTTATTTAGTTATTTTTACTTTTTAACAATTAAAGAATTCATCTGACAATATCGATACTAGAATCATAGACAATTATACCTTTTTACAAAATCTATATCTTTAACCAGGATTTGGCTTGGGGATGATAAAGTATTTTACCGTTGCCGTTTCCACAGTGCCGTTATTGAAACGCTACCTCTAGTTAGTTGGCTGCTGGCTTAGAATTCTTTAGCCATTTAATTTGTCTTATTATGTATTTAGAATGCGAAAGATAGAGTTGAAATTTCTAGGACAAATAATAAGAAAAGACGGCTTGATGAATTTAACACCCACAGGATATATTGAAGGTAAGAAGAGCATTGACCGTGTAACATAACAAACGAGTTTGTTAGAACAGAGACCGGGAGGAATAATAAGGGGACAAACATTGCGTAGCTACAAAGGGCTAGGAAGTTATGGAAAGACATAATCACCCACGTCCTGAAGTCAAACGACATATAAAATAATAAGAAATCTTTACTTTAGTCATACGCCGTGAGTCAAAGAGAAGTTTGAATTTAAAACAAAAAGATTTAAATAAAACAAACAATGAAATGATTTTCTGGTAGAAAAGAATATCATAATAAGTCTGAACCTAAAATGACATACGTCGTCGTCATCATCATCATCATCATCCTTTGCTTCACGAACAAAGATGTTTGAAGGTATTTCTACGGCTGTTAAACCTCACATTTATTGAATACAGGAAACACGTGAAATAGCCCTCAGTTCTTGACTAGTTTTAAGGTGAGGTTCACGTAACCCGACCCAGCGTGGTAGGCGATAACAGTAATGTCCTTAGGTCGTAGGGTTTTTTTTTGTTTTTTGCGGAGGTTTCCTTCTCGTAGGCAAATGCCCGAGCCGACTGTCGCCCTCTCGAAAGAGTATTCAGGAAGTACGGTTGATCTGTGTATGTTAAAGCCGATAGCATTTTATTTATTTATTTTTATCGTTTCACTGAAAGGAAGGCGACGGTGTCACTAGAACGCAGGTGGTTACAGAAGGTGAAAGCGAAAGAGAATGAGAAAACTGAGAATGGATTGAGGAAAGGGCAGAAAAGGAACAGGGTTCAAGAAGACAGAACATGGCGATTGACGTAGCATTTAAATTTTTGAAGATTGTATTTATCAAGGATGCAAGAAATCGGAAGAGATTTCCACAGGTGGGAAGTGTGAGAAAAGAAACTGTTAGAGTAGAAGTGGCGATGGATCCATCTAGTTCATCAGTAAAACGTTGAAACCTAGTTGCCAATCTAGTAGCACCATGGAAAAAAGCTCATCGAAGCAGTCGTGACGAAAATATTTATATAAAAGACAGAGGGAAGCCACGTCACATTGGTGAGAAAGTGACTGAAGTCGAGATGCCTGTTCAGAATCTATTATATTACGGACCCTTCTTTTATGAAATTAACTTACGTTTTAGCACATGTTCTCATGGACCTCTTCAGGCTACTCTATTCTTTTTACCCATGCGACAATTTTAGGTTAAGTTTGAAAATATATAGCCAGGACGAAGAGACGGTTTCAAAGAAACAAACCTACTTTAAATGCAATATCTCAAGTACAGATGAAAAAACCCACGAAACCTTAACTGAGAGCTTATCAAAGACATAAACAAAACGGGAAATAAAATTTAGTAGCGTAGTGTTTGTTGAAACAAAATAGTGTAAACGGTTAGTCTGTCAGTTAAATTCTTTATGGACAGCTGCAAACTCGTAGGGAGTTTCAAATATCTTATGTTGTTTCTAAGAAAAGTAGTTTTGTTTATATCAATATGTCCCCGCCCTTTGTGACATCAGCGACTATGGTTAATATCAATGTCTCCACCCTTTACGACATAAACGATGATGGTTGGGAGAAGGACAATGACTGGGACTATATCTAGTTCGTAAAAGTGGTACACATATGTGAATTTCAAGTATTTATACAGGTTGCAGTTATAAAAATAAAGATTGAAGTTAAATAGATCAGAAGACTCCAGCTATCGGAGTGTAAGTTTTCGTTTGGTTAAAAAATGATTGGTATACATGTGGGAATTTCAAGTATTTATACAGGTTGCTGTTATAAAAATAATAAAGACTGAAGTCAAACAAATCAGAAGTCTCGAGTTATTGGTTAACAGAAAAGGTTTGTTCGGATTTAAAAAGAAAAATAGAAGAAAAAAAAAGTGGTTCACTTGTAAGAATTTCAACTATTTACGCAGATTGTAATAATAACAGAGATTGGAGTCAAATACATCAAAAGTATCCAGCTATTGATTAACGTAAAACATGCCTGTACAAATTAAGACTCATGCGGCCAACAAAACAACTCAATGTGACCCGCAAGGGATTTTCAAAATAGTAAATTTGTGTTCATCAAAATAAATTTGGCGACTGGCCCGTTTTGTGGTAGCATGGATTTATTCGGCGTTGTCTTTGTATCTAACTAACCACTTTCATTCTCCGTAGAAAAAAAAATTCTCGCCCTTCTTCTCTATATATTTGTTTATATCGAACACATATTGAAAATTCTATTTATTGGTTTCATCCAGACCAGAGTCGAATCCTGTTCAGTTTTGCAAAACTGTAACGATCTAAAGAAGTGGCGTAAGAAAAGATTGATTCGTGCCATTCTCAAAGGTATAGTGTAAAGTGGGCGCAGCACTATCGGTCGGAATTTAAATTCAGTTCCCCAATTCCAAATTCAGTCATGCGCAAATATCCATTTCCTTGCCCCAGTTACGGGTTAAATAATAGGACGTATATCTAGAAAAATCATTATTATCTCAAAAATGTTATTAATGCAATATTCACTCGCAAAATATTCTTAAAATCCAAAATATGTTTCAGCTTTAAATAACCTACAAAGGGTGATAAACCGTAAAGAACCAATCAATCAATTGCCAGTTTCATTCTCTGCGTCGATAAAATTTATTCTATGGAACATCTTGAATAAAGTCGGTTCAAAATAAAAGCTTCTAATGGCAGACAAAGAATGACATTTTTTAAAAGAGTTCAGAAGCGTTTATACGCCAGCGTGGGTGAAGAATTATTTCCGGCCTACAACCCCTTTCTCAAAAACGAAATGTTGGTAGCCTCTCCCTACTCTATCACTATTTTCGTAGTAGATGACCTGGTGAGACACACGCCTTAGTTCCACCAGTCCATACCGTCACAGCTAGGATCCGCCATGGTACGTACACATTGCTAAGGAGGCAGCTTCTTCCCCAGAGCTTTTGCATTGTTGAACACACCCGAAAGGACGCTTCCCCAATCATTACAATCGTAATCTCTTCAAGTCTAAGGTTATCTACCCTACATACCCTCATAATATGCACATCTTGTACCTTCCTTGTACGCACCTACAACAACCTCATTCACTAACACTTTACTTTGAGTGGCTCTTGGGCCTTATATTGGGTGAACAATAGTTTAAAAATATTGTTACAGTGATAAATTTAATTACTATTAAGACTATTAATATAGACATACGATCCCTATCGTATGCTGATACACCATAAAATGGTCAATCAACGAGCGATATTCTGTTTAGTTTTTAAGTATAGATGACGATTCGAGTATTTCAAAGGCTAAATTGAAGAAGAAATCAAAATCACAAAAATGATACTTATTTCAAATCAAATATCCTACTATAGCCATAATAACTTTTGTGTTGTTACAAATATATATTTCAAATCATCCGGCTCATATTAACCCAATGTAAAAAAAATCGGCATGTACTGCTTTTGAGTTTCATTATTACGCGCCCAATATCCAAAACTCGACATACTGATCTTAGAATTGAGCCCTGGATGTAGAGTTGTGTAATCGCCTGTTTGTTCATAGCAAATAAATATTGATTGATGAATCAATGAAATGTATAGGGATAGGACAAAATACTTTTATTCTCTTGTTGGATATCGGAATTGAAACATGTGATGCTAACACCAGCAAACTTCACATTAAGTAGTTGTATTGTTTTTCATCATTTCCATCACAAAGGTAAGTAATCTTGCCATTAAAAATTCGTACTTTTCTAGCAAGATCTCAGAAACTATAAAGACTTGGATTGTGAAATTTTGCTGAAGGAAAAATGGTGTCGCTACTTGTGTGCAAAATAAATCCTATTATAGCTGTAGTAACTTCTGCATTCTTAAAAACATATATTTTTTAAGAAATTGGTTGTGAAAAGGAGTAAAAGTAAGAATGTTATTCATTTGCTTACTATTACGTCCGCACGTCCCTTATATCAGAAGCAGTCACAACACCTGCAGATGGTCAGCCGGTAACAGGACGCTGTATCACCTCATTCAGGGGTAAAGTTATGCAATATTTAAATACAGTTCAATTGAATAACGTCTTCCAAAACAAGAATGTAGATGATATATGCTAACATTCATGTGCGTGTGAATTTTAAAAATTTTTTACACACGTAATCACACGCACTAGAATACATACATTAGCATATGTTTTTTTTTTACCTTACTTGATTTTGGAAGACGTGTGTCATTCAATTGAACTGTATTTAAATATTGCATAACTTTAAACAAAAGACTTGATTCCATTAATTTTCATAATATTGGGTAGACTCATTGAATAGATTACCTTCAAACTTTTGGTATTGAATCAATATTTTTCTTGCAGTATTTAACTATTTTTATTTTAATCATTTCACCCCAAACAAAGAAATAAAGCCACTAAGACGGAGTGTCAGAGAATAGGAGAATAAAATACACTGTTATGGAGAGAGAACAATAAAAAAAAAACAGAAATTAAGAAAACAGAAGATAACGATTGACATTGCATTTAATTTTTTGAAGATCAAAGTTGACTGGGAAGCAAGAAGCCGAAAGCGAGAACTGCGAGAGAAGAAACAATTATTGTAGAACTTACGGTTACATCTAGCCATTTCAACTATAAAATGATGAAACCTTGTCGTACTGCACTTCATTTCGTAAAGTTTAGGTACCATAGAGGAAACTTTGTCTCTCTTTTTATATGCCTTTTGCATTCATTTGAGAGTTTGCATGATTTCATCATTATTTTGTTGTTATTTCATCATTTTACTAACATTGGTTTGTTGTATGACTCTTTTGTGAATCATATTGTTTCAGAAACTTAATCAAACTTCACCAACATAAGTTTCAATCTTTAGAGGTTTGTACTTTGTTGGCTCACTTTACTGCCAAGGATTATCTCTGTCTCTCAGAAAATTGTGTTTTAGTAAAAACGTAAGGAGCTGAGGACGACTGGTGAAAAGGAGCTTTTTATAGCTGCTTAGTGTAGTCCAAACTCCTTTATCGCTTTCAAAGCTATCAATACTTAGAGAATTTTGTGATACGCCTGACCGCTTAATACTATTTGCTAATAGGTTCCATATAAATGTTATGTAATCATTTTTAGTGTGATTCGTTGTGATTTCCTCTTTGTTGGTGCACATTCTTATATAAGGGCATTTTTGTCTTTCATAGATGTTTGATATTGACCAGTTTAGTCCAAAGCCGTTAAACATTTCAAACCAATACATTGTGGAAGAATTTGTTTTGGGGGGCAACAAAGAAGCTATAATCTATGGGTTTATTATTAGGTTGGTGCAAAAATAATGACGTAATAATGTCGTTTTTGACGTATTGTTTAACGTCAAAAAACGACATTATTACGTCATTATTTTTGCACCAACCTAATATTATTATTATTAATAATAGTAGTAGTAGTATTCATGCATTTACATGCTCACAACAGATCTAATATTTGTTGCTGGGCATATTTACTTGACCTCCCCACTAAGGTAGGATGTAACACGAGGTCTTTTTATGTGGGGTAACCGTAACCGTACACGTGGGTCAAGGACAAAAATTGTCCAGTCTCCGCGACCACTGTCACACTGGCCTCGATATTACACCGGTCTCACCTCTCTTAGTGCAACGAAGAAGGTACTGCCGCAGGTTTGGAATTCCCGGGACCAAACGTTTTCTCCTATCTAAAATGAGGAGAACAGATACTTAGCTTTGATGCTCACTCGAAAGTAGGGTTAGTATTATAGTTAGCTAAACTTCGATGAGCCTTAAACTTTTCTTATCGATTAAAAATAATATCAAGAGCAGTCACGGGAGTCTTCTCTACGACGCTCAGATGCTGAATACGTTGTGTCATAAAATGTATTTGACACTGCCTAGTTCAAACACCTTAATTAGTATAAATACTTACAGAATTTCGCGATACGCCTGATCACTTAATGTAGTTTGTTAGAGTTCTGTTAAACGTCTGTTAAGAGAAGGAGATTAGTCTTAATCGAGTTTAAGCCACTACATAAATATACCGTATGTACTGGCGTACAAGGCGACTAGGCGTATAAGACAACCCTCAAATTTTCAAGTTAAAATGTAGGTTTCGGGCTATATTCGCTGTACAAAGGACACCCCAACCCGATTTTAAAATAAAAAAGTATATACTTTTCTTTCACTTAAATTCTAATGAAAAGATGATGGGGAGATATTATAAATTAACTACCAAAATCTACGATACCTCATGAGTGGGTGCTGTGTTTTCGGTAGGTTATTATGATAGACTGAATGACTTTTCCCCGTTAACCATCCATTCGTTCCACTATTCTCGAATGCGATCTTTAAATGGCTTGTTGAGACACATCCAGTTCAACATCATCGAAAAAGGAGGCGAGATATTATCAGTTAACTACCACAATCTACACTTACCGTTACCCATACCATAATCCATCCGCTACACTTACCGTTACCCATACCATAATCCATCCGCTACACTTACCGTTACCGCTACCATAATCCATCCGCTACACTTATCGTTACCGCTACCATAATCCATCCGCTACATTTACCGTTACCGCTACCATAATCCATCCGCTACATTTACCGTTACCACTACCATAATCCATCCGCTACACTTACCGTTACCACTACCATAATCCATCCGCTACACTTACCGTTACCACTACCATAATCCATCCGCTACACTTACCGTTACCACTACCATAATCCATCCGCTACACTTACCGTTACCACTACCATAATCCATCCGCTACACTTACCGTTATCTCTACCATAATCCATCCGGTACACTTACCGTTATCTCTACCATAATCCATCCGGTACACTTACCGTTATCTCTACCATAATCCATACGGTACACTTACCGTTATCTCTACCATAATCCATACGGTACACTTACCGTTATCTCTACCATAATCCATACGGTACACTTACCGTTATCTCTACCATAATTCATACGGTACACTTACCGTTATCCCTACCATAATCCATCCGGTACACTTACCGTTATCTCTACCATAATCCATACGGTACACTGTCATGGAACAAGAAAATTACACTCAGCTTTTCCCCCCAAAACTACTACTTTGTGAAACAGATTCCTACATGAATGCTTCTCTGAACACTGCAATCTTAACCTCTTCAGGTCAAGTCTCAATAGTTATCTATCCTGCTTATCCCCTTAATCTTCCTATCGCCTCCTCTTTCACTCATATCATACACACAATTCCTTATTACTATGTTAATAGTAACCTTCTACATTGGATGTCTCTCCAGATTTGCACTGTGGGAATTATAATCCTATAAAAGAAAAATTGCAATATTAAGTCAAGAAATGGCTACTTAGAAATAATACCTTTTATTTTTTTGTAAATGAAATTGTGAAATTATTTATTTAGATTATCGATTAAAATAATATTCTAGCAATTCCAAATTCAATCAATGATTCGGTTAACACGATGCAATCTTTTTTCAGTTAATTGTATTTATTTTTCTACTGACATTCATGAAAACTACATGTTTGTTTATATGAAAAGATAAACTGTAATTAGATATTTAACGCATTTCATTTCATTCATCTAAGTTTCACGCAGTTTACATAAGGCAGTTAATGTTATCAAAATATAAATTGGTTGGACAGCTTTACGACCTTAACAACTATCGTAGCGTTCTGTCCTCATCAAATATTAGAAATTCTACCTGACTCGAGTTTACAGTAAGAAGCAGTCGATGCGAAAGACATTGTTTCCATGAGGTGCGAATTTCAAAGGTGTACCCCGGGGGACAAACGTTTAAAAGCGAAAAAAAAAAAAATAATGAAATCGGCGAACCGTGTTCAAATTTCAGCTGAAGTAGTTTGTGTTCACTTTGCCCTAATGCCATTAGGAAAGGCATGAACACATCTCTTCTCTCACAGCTATGGGCAAACTAGGCGCTTTCGCTTTGACTAGCAAGCTGTATAGAACATAATCCTTCACATAAGAGGCGTAAAATAAACTGTCCAGTTTCATTTCAGCCATGTCACGTGGTAAACCGAGTGGCCCACAGACAAACGTCGATCCGAATGAATTATTATCACGAGAAGATATTTTGGTGCTTATTGGAGCTCAGCAATCCTCTTAGGGGAGCCTATGACTGAGCTGAGTTGGTTAGCACGACGACGGCTCATTCGAAACTGTGGAAAAATAAGTGAAATTATGAAATTACCTGCGTGTGTATTGGTTGCGGTCAGACGTGAGGGCGGAGTGTTTGCCATGCTGGTTTTCCAAAGTGAGGCCGTTCCGAGCTCTTGTTTTTATAATCGTTTTACCTGAAGGGTTGGGATGCGCAGGTTTGTCACCTTCTTACTTAAGGCCTGCCTTCCAGTCCTTTCTCTACTTTTCCTTTGTGATATGAACTTATGAGAACAGAGTTGTTCTGCGAGCCCTTTTCTTCTCACGTAGTTAACTGATCCCTGTTTGGATTTGGGTCACGAGATAGGCAGTGTTTCGCAACACTTACTGTACTGGACTGGCTTCTAGGAATTTTCGACAAAACAGGCTACATTGCAAACAGTGCCGTTTGGGCTAAATGGAATAGATGGTTATCGCTGGTATTGCAAATAATGTAAACAACGTCGAAATGTCAGAGATGATTCATTCTTTGCTAACAGCAGGCTGCCATTTCGGATGCGCGTCAAGCGTAAACGGCATCGACAGTTTGGAACTTCTGAGGCGTTGTTCAAGTCGCATCTTCACGAATTCGTGTGGCATCAGCGGTACAAGAAAAGTCCTGTGTTTTCAACATTTATTTGGTGCGTGGTCCACCATTACCAGTTGTAATAATGCTTAATTGTAATAAACATATATCTTGATCTTGTTGATTTTACGCCGTTCAATTTATTTTACGGCGCTTAAGTAAAGGTGTAGTGAGTACCGATGAAAATAAAATAAAATAAATTATAAAAATACTATATATATATAAACAAAAAAAAATAAAGAATTCAAATTAAAATAAGGCATTTGCGCTTTCCTTTAAAACCATTATCTCTCTCTCTCTCTATCTCTTTCTCTCTCTCTCTCTTCTATTTAAATGTCTCCCTGTATACTTCTCTCTCAACTAACTAGATGGAAAACTTCAAATAAAAAAGAGGAAGAAAAAACTTGAACCCAGCCGCAAAACGGCGGAAGTTTTTCGGGAAACAAATTTGTGAATGAAAACTACCAAAAATCAGGGAGGCTCCACGCATAACATCCGTTATATAAAAAAAAAATGAAAAAGAAAGGAAAGCTGAAAAATAAATTTATTTCGGCCAATCAAAAAATTAACACAAAGAGAATGTTGATGTTAGTCGAAATCAAGGTTCACTCCAGTAGTCAGGAAAGCTGATCAAAAGGATTTAAGCTCACGGCTCTGAGCTAGACGAGGAGAAAGGATGGCACGAGAAATCATGGAACAAGAGACACGACTGCCGGAGAAACCAGACATGCGTGACGCGTGAAGAAGTTTAAGAGGTTATCTGCTAATGACATTTCTTGCTCTTCTTAGGGCTGAGAAAAACACAGTAGATTGACGCTGACCTATTTCTAAAAGGACTACTACAACCAAGTTCTGTTGAAATCCGAGCCGAAACGGACTTTCTCCCGACTGCTACCAAGATCGGACTTTTAACGAATATCAAAGGACTCACTACACTCTAAATCGAATAAATAAAAATATATTATTTATTTCATACCATTGAATCAGTTTTCCGAAGTTCCGATAAAATAATTACCAAGAACTCTCTGGTACAACACCACAAAGGATTACCCAGTTTCGAATTGAAAACTAGAGAGAAAGCAATGAGAAACCACTACACTATGAATCCGAAGCAATGCACAGTTTACAGATATTAAAGAAAGGGAATCCGTGGAGAGCCATAATCGCCTACATCTTGAAGGGACATGGTACTTAAGAGAGAAAAGAGAGAGAGAAAGAGAGAGAAAGAGAAAGAGAAGGAAAGAAAGAGGAGAGATTTCAAAATTCTGGTTTCAAAGCAAATAAGGCTTCATCGCAATGTCCGGGTAGCGCGCTGTAGTTTAAACACTAGCTAGTTTAAACTAGCTAGCTAGTGATGTCATGGTTTCCAATTGTAATTCTAGTTGTAAAACAAGGTTTTTCAAAAAAATCCATGTTCTTTCGAGACGTACGAGATCATGACTCTCCACAGATTCCTTTTGTCTATTATCTATGAATTGTCATGGCATTATTGAGAAAGATAAAGTTGTTTCTCGTTGCCTTCCCTTGGAATGTCTATTATTATTTATGTAATAAATTCTTAATAATAAAAGACAATTTTTTTTAACTTTCACAGGTATTTTTTTACAAACAGCATCTACATTGTGTGTGTGGTGTTGTTTTTATTGTTGAGGGTCTTGTACATTCTCCTATCGCATTAGTAAGGACTGACTTATCGTTCTTGCTAACATGGGTATCTATTTATTTTGGTATGTATTTGGTTACGATTTGTATTTGTTTAACAATAAAACAATGACATTTATGCGAAAGTAAATGCAGCAGCTTCCCCGACGCCATTTTCTGTGCATATAATTGCTACACTACGCCCACATCCATAATGAGACAAACTTGACGCAATGAACATTCGTACAAATGAAAGAATATCAATTTTGTTCACTCACTCACAAACCAGTAGGAATTCTTCGGCTACAACTGAACGTTCGATATATGCTGCATTCACGCGCATGTTCTTTTTTTAAGTTGTAGTGAAAAAATCCTATTTTCGTATTTAATGTCAAGCATTCTCAGCAGACAACAGTCGTACAGACACAGCGCAAGAGTGGCAATCCTTTGATCTATTTAATTATGGCAACAGGTTCCAAGAAGCCTTTTGTGTTCGTGTGTCACTGTGAAAGCGCATGTGAAAATTTATCTTAACATATAATTTATGTCCTTGAATATGTTTATATTATGTTTATTTTTCGTGCCTATCTAATTAATTCATTGATTTTTTTTCCGCGCGCGTTTCAGTTCATTCATATGTGAACAAAATTCTACGCGTACAGCTATCAATGATCCTGAACATCTAGACGTGTAACATGTATTTTTTTTTACTGTCTTAGACGGATTTACATTTTCCTTTCATATTAGTTTTCCCATGAGATAAAAAATGAGAGCATATTATTTTGTTACTAATATTAGGTGTTTATATGTGAGTTTTTTTCCCTCACAATTAATACTAGCAATAAAGTGAAAAATTCATGGTTTTTCTATTTGAATTTTATGAGGAATCTTAATTCTTAAATTAATGATTGAATAAGCTCATGGTGAATCCCACGACTATAAAATACTCAGGAAAATCCTACTATTGCTTCGTTAAATATTTGAGCTTAACAACTATAACAAAATACTACAATAGCAACCAGAAATATGAATGCAGGTCATTATTTAAAGAAGTAAGAGGGTACAAATGAAAAGATTAAAACTGCCAAGGTTTTCCATTTCAGTGAAGCAGACATTAAACATATGAGTGTTCGCCACCTCTATCCCCTTTCTTTCTTTCTTTCTTTCTTTAAAACCAAACAGCGCCTTTGATATTTTTTAAAATCAAGTTTTCCCCAAGCAAGGCAGTAAAGCCACCGAGACGCAACGGGTTACTGGACGTGGAGGAGTTAGAAACAGAAAACACTGCCAAGGAGCAAGAACAAAAGGAGAGTAATCAGGAGGACAGTAGATAGCAATTGATATTGCATTTAAATTTTTGCAGATTAAAGTTGGGTGGAAAGCATGAAGCCTGAAGGGAGTTCAACAAGCGAGAAGTGCGAGAAAAGAAATTGTTAGCATTGGTAAGATCATTTCGCCAGTCTAGTACTGCGTTTAAATTCGAAGAATCTAGACACCATAGTGAAGAGCACATCCGAACAATTACCATGAAATTATCTATAGAAAAGGTAAAAGGAGGCAACGTTACGGCAGTGGGAAAACGACTGAAGCCGAGACACCGGATCAGCGCCAGTAATATTGCTGATTCTTCTTTGGATTTTATCAAGGATCTCCGTATATTTTCTTTCATCTGTCCTCGCAATCAAACAGGAATGGCCCATTATTTACCTAAGGTAATGACAGAGCCTGACGTACGTGATAACGAAAGAACGAAGCAGCAAGCAGAATTATAATGGGGTGTAGTAATGCTGGGAGGTCAGAAGGCTACTAGATGCTAAATGTGCTGCTAATTTCTACTCCTTGATGTTCGCATTATTTCCTGGGGTGATGGTTTATCCCGGCAAGGTAGAGAAACACTCGACTGGCCTCCAGGTACTCCATTGGTCTCCACACTCGCCAGATTTAAACCTCATTGAGCATGTATGGGACAATTTGCTGTTTTCATTAAATTCCCTGCAGACCCAACAAATTAAGTTATCGATATCGTGCTTAGATATAGATATACGCACACAATGTTTCCAGCACATCCTAATCACGATACTATATCTTGTAACTAACGTAAGTTAAGCGATGGGAGGCGCTACATGTTATTATGCATCTGTCTCTCATGAGGATGTGCAGATAGTATAACGGTTAGCAACTCAAAATGAGAAATCGGCATGTTGAGTTCAATTTCCAGTCAAATTTGATACATTCACTTTTGCATTTGGTACCCTCTTTTATTCTTTCCTCGTATATGGATTAAATATTAGGTCAGCCTGAGCTCTCTAGCAGTGGTTAGTAACTAGTCTAAGAGAAACATAAATATGAATTCAAAATTCTATCTAGCCCTGACGAATTACTTGGTATACGACCATAGAAAGGATTTTGGAGTTCACATTGGTGCGTAATCTGACCTTTTAGTTTATATAAAGATTTTTTACAGGAATTAATGGGATTATATGGACTGATCGGCGCATCTGAAGTTATAGCTAGAGAAATTGACTCATAGAATGTGAAAGGGTGGTCGCCATTGGCCTATAGGTTTTAAGTTAATGGTTTTTGCTGTCTTGTCCTTGGACTGCAACATTGGGTCTTTCACTCTGACCTTGAATGGCTGTCTGGGTTTTTAAAGTGTTACAAATTGAAATAAAAACATATTTAAAGAAAGCGACACTTGTAAAGTAGTGTTCAAAGAGAATCTGGTATCTCTTTTAAAATCATGCAGTCTTTGGGTATTTGCAATAAGATCAAGTGTTTTTTTTTTTCTGAATCTTTTGAATCGCAAACATTACAATCTTCTAAGTTACATCAAATGCTACACAAAGCACACATCGATAAAAAAAAAGAACAGGTATGTCACATACATACATGTATACATACATACAATTGGTTACACGTTTTCTCGCATGAGGTCATTCACACGAAAAATGTTTTCGTTATGACTACACTTTTTTTTTTCTTTTTCCATTTTCAATTTACATCTCCATTTCCAGTGTTAAGAGACTATGTCTGCTAGATATATTGCAAAGATAAGATGTGAAAAGATTGAAGATCATGTGATATAAATTAATAATGCATTTTATTTAAAAGATATTCGTTGTAAGACTTTAACTTAATACATATTTACGAAACACACAGCGTGAAACGATTTCACGATAAACGATTTCCTGAATTAATATGATAGTCACTTAACAAAAATGTCTTCTTCAATGAAAAGATTATGCATATTTACTAGTGCACTTAAAAAATCTTTTTGATGAAAGCAAAAAGAAAGAATAATTAACTATAAAAATAGAGAATCTATGTTCGTCAGCTAGAGAGACCGCTGTGGGTGTGAGACTCCAATTGGAGACATCAGAATCCAGCAGGGACAGAAAGTTAACTATCTGGGTAGTGTAGTAAGAAATTGTATTTTTCAGCGCGCCCACATCGCTACCGAATGTGACACAAGGTCGAAGTTTAGAGCGGGGTTTTTTACCGGCAATAACGTGGAAATAATTACTCAAGCTCCCTCGGTACTTTCTCTTTTGGAGACGACTCAGACGCCGGACAATAAATACAAGCCTCCTTCCGAAGGAGGGGCAATGCCTGTGGGTGGGACAGGAAGATTGGGCTTAGAACTATTTGAACTCCGACCCTCGAAAGGGTCATGGCTAGTTAAGTAATAGATGACAGTGTGAAACCAAATTCTAAAAGTACATTGGAATATTGAAAGATGCCTTCAAGACTTTAAGTAAAATATTAACACAGGATAATTTAATTAGAAACAAAGAAAAAAAAGCACTGAACTGCAATCCCATATCACATGTATAGCAACGAATGGCTTACAGAAGCAACAGAGACAGAATTTGAATTGTAGGGAGTCGTGATCGTCCACATTTCGAATGAACACAGCACATAGAAAAAGATGCGAGGCAATCCTAAGAGAACTAGAAAATTTACCAGGATTTATTATCAGCGGACATAATATTAACAGCATAAGATACGCAGATGACTCAGCTAATAGCAGATAGCATCATCATCATTTGATTCAGTTTCTGCAACTCACAACCTCCCTCCATCTAACTATTGTAGTTTATAGTGACATTCAAAGCAGAATAATGGAATAGCTTGCTGGTTCCTTTTCCACTGACGATGTTGAGGTTATCCAGTCCCTCCTGTCAGAGGTGGATTTGTTATCTTCGTCTAACCTTTCCCTAAAGAGGCAGGACCTACAAGGCAGCAAGTGGTTTGAATTGAGAATTTCCTTCTCAGATTTGACAACCAAAGCTACAGATCTAATGGTTAATGGTTAAGTAATGATTAGCGATTCAGATTAAGGCATCTCCGATTCCTTAATCTGAGTCGCAAACCATTACTCTACTTTGTAGACACAAGGAAAATTGCAAAAATCCTAGACAAGTAGAATAAAAAGAGAAGAAAGGACTAACTATTAATTGTAAAAAGATAGAATGCCTCGTAAGCAGCAAAAGAGACATGCCAAGGCGTGACTTACGTACTGGGGACATCAAAATCAAGTAGGTACAGAAATTTAACTTTGTGGGTAGTGTAATGTCAGACAATGAAAAATCCAATAGCAAAAGATGCCTTCCATAAAATAAGCAAAGTATTAAGCGATAGGAAAATTATGTTAGAGATAAGGTAAATAATACTGCAATGTAATATCAAATCTGCTATATGGCAGGAAATCCTGGATAATCTCTGAACAGAGGAATAAGAGACTTGAAGTCACATGAGAAATGGTGAGAGTATCATGGTCAAAACATGTAAACAGTAAGGAAGCTTTAAGAACTAAAACGAGACTTGAACTTACAATCAGAAAAAAAAAAACAAAACAAAAAAAAACAGACATGAAGTTGTAAGAACAAATAAGAAGGCTTGGAAATAGTTTCTCAAGTTATCGTCACCAGGGAAATAGTTTCGTCACCAGAAATAGTTTAGTTATCGTCACCAGGAAATAGTTTCGTCCTTAGGGAAAATAGTTATCGTCACCAGGGAAATAGTTCGTCCTTAGGAAAATAGTTTCTCAGGTTATCGTCCTTAGGAAAATCGTTATCGTCACCAGGGAAATAGTTTCTCAAGTTATCGTCACCAGGGAAATAGTTTCTCAAGTTATCGTCCTTAGGAAAATAGTTTCTCAGGTTATCGTCACCAGGGAAATAGTTTCTCAAGTTATCGTCACCAGGGAAATAGTTTCTCAAGTTATCGTCACCAGGGAAATAGTTTCTCAATTTATCGTCCTTAGGAAAATAGTTTCTCAAGTTATCGTCACCAGGGAAATAGTTTCTCAAGTTATCGTCACAGGAAATAGGTTATCGTCCTTAGAAAAGTTTCTTTCGTTATCGTCACCAGGGAAATAGTTTATCATCGTCGTTAGGGAAACAGTTTCTCAAGTTATCGTCGCCAGGTAAATCGTTTTTCATTGATATAAAATATTCGATATATTTCTCCCGCTTTTTTTATATTTTTTCTTTTGATTATTAGCAATAAAATTTCTTTTTTGCATGTCCAAGCAGCAAGTTCGTGTTCTCACGGTTGAAACTGATTGAAGTACATTTTCAGATAAAGGGAGGTGTCTTAAAGTAAATTGTTGAAAAGTAAATGAAAATTGAAATTCAAAACTTTTACTTTTAGCAGATAATAATATCTTGCCCAAGAAACACCACTGCTAGTGCGATTGCAGTACATGTGCTCTCCCTACGACCCTGGTGGGTTACGGGATTCGCGATCGATCATGCTTGCGGCCACATCACATTGAAACACCGATTCTCGTATGATCGTTAAAGTAAGCAACGTCGAGCCTGGTCAATACCTAGATGGGTGACCGCTTTGGAATACCAGTTGATGTAACAGATAATAAGTCGGAAATGAAAATCGGAGAGCCGAGTTCCAATTTCCGTTGGGTTCGTTATATTCAGTTGGGAAAAGTATGAATCTCTTCTCCCTCCAGCTATGGGTTAATTAGTAAAACTTGTATCGGTAAACAATTATTATGTCCTCCCCTCCTCACAAAAAATTAAAATCTAAAAATATTTTCTGGATTTAAATAACCTGTAAAGGGTTGATAAGCCGTAACAAACGAATCAATCAATATTAATGATAGAGAGAAATTTAAGATAATATACGACGTTGTCAAATTAACATAACTCTTATAAAATTAGTTATTTAAATAAAAAAAAATTCAACGTAACCCTGATGCTATTTTGAATGGCAAAAATGCTTAAATTAAATTATTTAAATATCGCTCAAAATATTTTTTGTTATTGCATCTTTTTTTTTTTATTATTGTTAAATATTATGTTTATAATTGTTTATTCACACACCCACTTGAGCAGCATGTGACACAAGATAAATTTAAAGTGAAATGGGAATCCATACATATATGTACTAGAGAAAATTACTCCAGACTCCTCAGGTGCCAGGTAACTATCCAAGTCTCCACCGAAAAAGAGGGTTTACCTAGGGGACGTCCTCCTGTTTTGAAAAAATTTACCTTTAATTATACTACAGTACAAATGTTTGAGCAACCTCCTCTCTGGTAATTTTTTAAAAATTGGCCCCAAAAGTAGTTGTTTTGTACTTTAAGTAAGAGAAAATTATTATATATGGTAACAAAAAGTGAGACCTGATTTTTTATTAGAAATTTTACTATGACAAAAAAAAAAAAGCATTTTATGATAAAATTTTGCTATCGTCAAAATATCCTCCTTCAGTCCTGATTACTGCCGCACAAAGTTTTGGCATTGGCTGCAAAAGTTTCTCAAATTATAAATTTGATAATTGATTCCATTCTTATTTTCAATGGCTCTAAGAGCTCTTTTTCATTTTGGGGATGGAAAGGTTTCACTCTTCTGTCAAGTTCATCCCATACTAATTCTGGGACTGACTTCAAACTTTTGAACTGTAGTATATATATATATATATATATATATATATATATATATATATATATATATATACTTTTGCTACAAATTTGTATTGTTATATTGAAACTTGACTGTAGTAGTTTTCTTATTTAAATATGTTATGGTGTCTTATTGATCAAATTTAATTTTTAGCTGATTTGTTGATATATTTTAGCAGATAACATCAAGAGAAGATAAAAACTTAAGAACACGTACCATATTGTCAAATGAAAACAATTCCTGTAAAATAAGTCATATAAACTAAGAAAAACTTTGACGTATATATAACTTTGATGCAATTTGGAATGCTAGCAAATGCTTTAATACAAATTAAATTAATTAAATGTTTCTCAGAATTAATGATTCTAAGAATTGAATTAATATTTTGTTATTGTTCTTTTTCTTTTATTTTGGTTTTATTTTGCTATTTCAAGAAAGATTTCATAGACCCAATCTAAGAACTGTTAGCGGAGAGATGTAGTACTTTTTATTATTTCTTTGAGTTTGGGTTACAAACTATAGCATGTCTATAAAAATACAATAAAATTCAAGCCAAATTTTATTTAGCAGTAAAATTATATTTTAGAATAGGCTGGTACCTGTCAAAGAACTTTTTTTTAACATAACAAACATTATATGGATATCTTTGCAAATAAATATAATAGTAAAAAATAAATGTAAAAATAAAATAAAAATAAATATAATTAAAAATATTATATTAAAAAATATAATTAAAAATAAAATAAAAATAAATATAATTAAAAATAAAAATATATTAGAAAATATAATTAAAAAATAAAATAAAATAAATATAATTGTTCCAATAGTAAAAAAAAATAAAATAAAATAAGAATAAAAACATCGACGCGAATATCAACTCAAAATCAACATTAAATGTAAAATGATGTTATGGCCATCCTCACGTTGAAACACCGGTTCTCGTGTGACGTGATGTCGAGCGTAATCAGTAGCTAGATAGGTGATCGTTTGGTAATACAGTTGGGTTCGTTATATTCACTTACACGGAAAAACTCTTGGGAAAGGTATGAGTCCACAAATTCTCTCCTCCAGCTATGGGTTAATTAGTAAGACTTATCTCCAAAAAATAAAATAAAAATTTACTTACATTATTTAGATTTTGGCATTAAATAACCCACAGAGGTCGATATGCCACTAAACGAAGATAACCAACCTAAAACTGACGTCATTTTCAATGCCCCCAAATGCTTGATTATAAATTAAATTAAATATTTCTCGTTATAAACGCTGAATTAATTAATTAATTCATCCATTTTCAATGAGTTTATCTTTTGTTTTGGTTTTACTTACAAATGTAGCAGTTATATCTGGTTTAAATTAAATAAACTAGCAACTATCACAGTAGAGCAGTAGAGGCTGAAACAAATTCAAGATTAAAAGAAACGATGAATGAAAACTATATATGCTACAATATCGTCAAAATAGCGAAATTATTAAGAAATATGCTTCAGTTACAAGAAAAAATAGCATCACTTCACCTCGCGAACAACTCAAAGAAATATTTAGAAATAATGAATAATTACGATCGCATAAAAGAAGAGCTGTTAAGAGGCCCTGAAATTGTTAACAATTAAAGTGGAAGCTGAAGAGGTTTTATACCAGGTTTGAGAATATTTAAAGGAAGGTTGAAGCAAAAGGAAACGTAAAGGAAATAAACGCAATACAGTTTTACTTAGAACAAGGACGATATTAAGTTGCTGTAAGTTGTCATTGAAGTGTAGACTTGCTACCAAACATTTACTGGTTAGAATCATTACCAGTGTTCAAAAGTAGGTTCTCTATAATCATATTTAACAAAAAAGGGGAAAAACAATGTTATGCTCTGTGTTTTGTGGGAAATGAAGCAGTTAATGCGGGGAAGTATCGTCCTCAATTCGAAACATTTCATAAAATTTCCAGGAAAAAGTTATTATTGATTAATCGTAAAAGCGTGTTGCTCTTACACGATAATCCAAGACAACATATTGCTAGAGTTGTGAAGGAAAATATTATAACATTAAATATAGACGTTTTGCCTCATCCCGTTACGCTTTTGATCTTGCTTCATCTATCATCTTTTTCAGGTCATTGGAACATTATTTTGGAAGGAAAACGTTTTATTTATTGTGAAGATGATAAAACTGATATTGTTCCTTTGCATCGAAACCTGAATAATTTTTACGCCTGAGGGATCAAAAATTTGCCGAATAGATGGGATTATGTTATAATGAAAGGAAATATTATATGCATTGAATATTGAAATCAAAGAAGCATTTGTTTCTTTTTCAAATACGACAGGACATTCTTTCCACTCTGATAATGAACTAGAGGTTATTATTACGCGGTGTCACACATTGACATAGTCAATGAAAATTCTCGGTGAGGCTTGGTGTCAACAAGATTACTCACAACTCAAAAACTTTGCGGAGAATTTTCGCAGAGTAAAAGATGGGAGGGGTACCTCGAGGCTGTGTAATGATTAGCAAGGTTGTTTCGCTAGAACAATTGCGACTGAGTAGACAGTGGAGTAATGCATAGTGGAATCGGAGAGCCGAGTTCGAATTCTAGTCGTGCTAATACCCTTAGGAAAGGTATGAATTCTCTTCTTCTCTTCCCAGCTATGGATGGCAACTAGTCTATTCCAGAAAGACAATGGCAAGCTGCTGCCTGTTCGATCCTTACTGGGCGCCCACTACTTTCAGCCTTGTGCCACATCTAAGCTACGTTTGGAAAATCACTATATCAGTGTACCTCGACGTGGTGTAATGGTTAGAAAGCTTGTCTTGCTAGATCAGTTACGACTGAATAGTGAGTTTAATCCTCACTGGGTGCCCCATACTTTCGGCCTTGTGTCACATCTAAGATACGCTTAGAAAATAATTTGACACAATTGCTGCATTTATAGCAATAAATCTCGAGTAAAAGATGACAGTTTTCAGGAGGTCTCAATTCCAATTTTCACTAACGCTTTTTTCAGTTTTCTAGGTGGAGCTCTGAGCGCACCCATTACTACAGGAATTACTTTAACAGTCATGTTCCATAGCTTCTTCAAATCCCTAGCCAGATCCTGGTATTTTTCAATTATTTTCAATTTCTTTGCAATCCACTTTTGAATCATATGAAACAATAAAATCAATAATTTGATGCTTTCTACTCTACTTATCTATAACAAGATAGGCTCTTTGTATTTCAGTGACATGATCTTTCTGAACTGAGAAATCCCATAATATCCTGTGACAGTCATTTTTTACTGCTTCTAAATAACATTTGACTCATCAATTTTAATTTTACTATAACAAATCAAATTTTAAAAAATATATTTAATTTAAAAAAAATTTAAAATTCCAACAGTCTTAATTTCTCCAGAGACTTATCGTTATGGAAATGGAAATATGCTTTTCTGACATTCAAAAAACGACACGAATAGAAAGAGACGATAAAGCAAAAAACAAAAAACAAAAACAAAAAACAAAAAAAAAACGAGGAAAAGAGAATTCAGCTAGGTAGTTGGAAAGTGCCGGAAGTTTAGCAGACGACTGAATGATACAACTTGCCGTCAAAAGGCATTTCATCGAAAATTCTTTCTACACTTTCAGTCAGTTAAAAAAAAAAATTGGAAAAAGACTTTAAATGATGGCGACCAAGTAAGCGGGCGGAATAAATTGAATTAAATTAAAACGCATAAAATGCTTGTTTGATTTTGGTCTTGTTAAATAGTAAAAATATAGTAATTATATTTTCAATTGGGTTTTCAATAAATTGCTCAACTTTCAAGGAAAAAGGTTTAATGCGAAATCTTGACTCGGCGTGATTCGTGGCTCAAGTTGCATTATCAGGACAAGCTCCGTTTACCACCTATTGGCAATTAAGAATGGTATTTTTTAATGTTAAATTTCAACATTTATTCAATGGATGTAGCATATCAGGTAACAATTATAGCTATAAAATTCCAACTTGATTTTGGCGGGCTGTCCGCTCAGTCTTGTGGTACGTTATTTGCAAAGTTAAAAAAAAAATGGTTATGAAATCCGTACTTTCAGTTTAAAAAAAGCTTTTGTGTTTTGATTTCTCCTAAGTTTGCTTCAATTTTTTAAAAATATATTTATTGCATTATTTTTCAGAAAATTTACCCCAGCATGAGTAGAACTTTATTCTCCCCGAAAAAGAAGGGTATGTTGCGGGATTCTATTGTGTTCGGGTAATAATATTCATCCCTTTTGATATGAGTGTATGTACGTAAATATTTATGGGCTCCTTGTAATATTTGTCGGACTTATGTGAGTCTGGGTTAAAATAATTAACACAAAACAATGAATTTAAAACAGACGGCAATTGTATCCGTGTATTAACAAAAGTAATTGCACGTTTACACAATTGAAATGAGTACTAGAATATGCTTGTTGTGTGTGTCTGTGATACACCTGTGCGTGCGTGATGCATATGTGCGTGTGTGCGAGAGTTCAGTTAACAGAAGACTATGGAAGCGAAAATGAAAGTACCCCAGAGGGGGCCACGTTACCCACGTGCGACCCCATCTGGAAGCAAGAGGAAAAAGAGAAATGCTTGCCCTCTTGTAGACTTAAAGATCGCACCATAATGAGCATTTTGGCAAAGCCAAGTTGGGTAACGAACATTTAATTTTCATTGGATAGGGCAGTACAAAGACGCTTGCATCTCCCCCAGTTGAAGGTGGTTTATTGTCATCCATGTGTGGATGTGACATGGGAAAAAATCGAGCTAAACCCGACAGATTTATGAACATCCTGACCACTACTTAAAGTTCGGATTCCCGCAAATTCAATGACCATGAGTCCGAGTCTGAAATCCATAAAGTAGCCACTGTATACGCTCAGGGGCTTGGCCAGACCATGGGAAATAAAACAGTCTACTAGTAACACAACAAAGCAAAAGCTCACAAAGCTCAAGAAAATAAAAAAATAAAATTGCTCCAATATTTAAAAAAGAATGTCATTTGTGGTTGTCATAATTTATCATTAAATTAACATCTTCATGATAGCCAGTATGTCAACGATACGGACAACTTTTTCTGTGGCGTGTTCATTCAGGACGAGCGTGATCGTGGCTCTCCACGATATCCTATACTTCGTAGCCCTAACCATATTTTCCCCTTATTATCAATCCCAGTCCACGTCATGCCATCCATTAGTGTAATGGTAGTTTTCTAAGCGTAGCTTAGATGTGGCACAAGGCCGAAAGTATGAGGCACTCAGTGAGAATCGGACTGACTACTTTGTCGTAACCGATCTAGTGAGACAAGATTGTTCAACATTACACCACGTCGAAATGTCCAGCCATTAGTGTAATGGATAGCAGCTTGGTATAAGAAATCAGAGAGCTGAGTCGGATTCCTTACATTCTTTTACATGCAAATACTCTTGGGAAAGGTATGAATCTCCCCCCGCTATGGGTTAAACAGTAGAGTTTGCATCTGGAAAAAGTATTATTATTATGAAAATCAAATTGTTAATATAATTTTCACTCAAAGTAAAAGAATTATTCTTACAATCTAAAATATGTTTCGGCTTAAAATAACCCACAAATGGTTGATAAACCGTAAAGAAGATTCCGAAACGCCAAGTGACCAACAAAAACTCCGGAAAAAATGACCGAAACTAAAACCAACAAGTTCTGAAACCAACTTCAAAGAGTCACAGACAAAGCCTTTATCAGATAGCTGCTACCAAAATTCTCCATTCAATCTTTCTCAAAAACAACATTCTTCATTACAGCCACGTATTTCACAGATACTAGAGAACTTTCCCTGTATCCTTTTAACAAAGAACATTTTAACTTTATCATCTGTAAGTACCATTTACAAGAAAAGTCTTTCTTGATGCAGCTTCATTTTTATTATTTCTTATTCAGAAGAATATTTTGAGCAAACCTCTTTATCTTGCTTTCCTTTCCAACTTTTAAAACTACTATAAACAATTTATTTTTTTTAAGTAAAAAGTAAAAGTCTTTCTTTTCTGGTGCGCCAAATGATCTAGTAATGTTTTATTATTTTTTCTATCGTTCATGCATTGAATACTGTTGCCGTATCTTGTCTGGTTATACATTTCGCGATTCTTGACAAAATCCAAAGAAGGGTCTGTATTGTAATCGATCCTAACCATCATCTTGACTTCAGTCACTTTCTCACCGAAGTGATGTGGCTTCCCTCTGGTTTTTCTACAAATATTTTCATGGCAACTGCTCCGATGAACTTTTTCCCCTGGTGCCGCGACTATATGAATTTAAGTGTGCTACTAGATTGGCAACTAGGTCTCACCGTATTTCTGTCGAACTAGCTAGATGCAAGCACCACTTCTACTCTAACAGTTTCTTTTCTCACAATTTTCGCCTGTGGAACTCCCTCCCGATTTCTTGATTCCCTGATAACTACAATCTTCAAAAAATTTTACGTTCAATATCAATCGCACTTCTATCTTCTTGAACCTTGTTCATTTTTTGTCCTTTCCTCAATCGTCTCCATTTTCAGTTTTCTCAATCTCTTTCACTTTTACTCCCTGTAAACACACCCTGCCTTCTAGCAGCGTTATCGCCTTGGTTGGAGTGAAGCGATTAAAAAAAAATAAAAAATAAAAAATCTTGTCCCTATTCAGAGTTTCACGGAGACTCTATTCACTCATCAGAGGACTTCTATGTAATCTCTGTGAAACACTGAGTGGGTATAAGATAAATGAACAATTAATTTTATGTATTTCTATTAATGCTCTATCTCTTGATATTCAAAAAATCTAGTTACAAAAACTACTCGCCGTAAAGACGTTATCTTTCAAAAATATCCCTGAAACCTGTTCCGTTTTGTAATTCCCTTAATCATCCCTATTCTTCACTTTCACTTTCTGCGTTCTAGTGGCATTATTGCCTTGCTTGGGGGAAACAATTAAAAAAAAATGGGAACGTTCCCATAATATATGAGGGTTAACTTTAATTAATTTTTTTCAGGGGCAGGAATTACGAAGGATTCGGCATTACGGTTGATAAAGTAAAAGGTATTGCATCAAGAATCAAGAATATCTACCAACAAGCCATTTACATTCTTTGCACAAGTCGCTTGTTAAAGCATTTTGTGAAGAAAGTTTGCTCATTTCAGGTATATTCCATATTTTACAATTAGACAGTAAATGAAATAGCAAATGAATTATTTTGTGTCACATATTCCAAATATATTCCACAAATTATAATTTCCCAGTAATAAAGGTTGTAGGGTTGCAAAGGGCGATTATCACTCTGTGATTGAGACGACGTCACGAGAGTCACATGACGGCCGGTGAGTGACGTCAGTTTATGGTGTGTCGAAAGCAAGTTGCTATTTATTCTGTCCTGAAGTAAGATGCACTGGCCACGCGGAGAAGAGAGACGTCACAAGCCCACAACGGTAGGGTGAACATAGAGACCCACATGGTCTCATCAGAAACATAAAGGACACCACCAACTCGTTAGGAAATGTTACAAGTAATACACTCTGTCTTTTCACATATTTCAAACTGCTTGTTGTATACATATGTTATAGATTATCATTCTGTGATAGATTAATGACAAATATCGGTATAAAATAGCTCTATTACGCAAATAATAATGCCTATAATGGGGAAATGAAAACTGGGAATATTCTTTCTTGTCTAGAGCGCCTAATAATTTTTAATGGATTTATTTAGTTATTTTGTTCATTTGTTGGCGCATTCATTCGTTCACTCATTTATTTGTTTATGCATATTTGATGCCTTTTCAGACGGTGAGGAACAGGGGATAAAGTCTTACTGAACTTACAAATTTCTTCAGTTTCTTCGACAAAAGACAGTCCATGTAGGAGAAGACGTTTAAAGAATTGTGCCCAGAGTTCAACATATCCAAAATGAAGGATTGATACAGAACCAAATAATATAGAAATACTTCTAACTTTAAGTATCTACGCGTTTAAATTTGGATTTTAAAGCTTAATAACTAATAGATGTACAGAATATAAAACTTAAAATACAATAGTTCATTGTGGACGCCAGTCTACAAAAAGCAGGTATTAGAAAAGAGATTGTAAAATAGATATAATCGAATGAACTCTGGATTTATTGCAGATTACGTGTAAAGACTGAATGCATTGGATACTGTCTGATGGAACCAGTGGAGGATATATTTGAATAAATATGCAATGATAGAACTTTCAATACCAAGAACATTACCAAAGCCAATGGAGTGTTGCATGCTGTTACCCGCGGTGATTTCCTTGTATATTTGGATTCATGTAAGGCGGTAGAAGACGATTTACAACCAAATTCCATTGGAAAAGCATAGAATTTCCTCAAGCCTATCAGTGCGTCCAGATCGTACAAGAGACCAAAGATCTCAGGGACAAGATTAATACATACTAATATACATTGTTCTCAAGGGTGGAAGAACTCGCCAATGATTGGACGTTGAAATAAAAAACAAACAAAAAAAAAACAAAACAAAAAAAAACGTGATTATGCGGAAGCTAGACGAACTGAAAAAAACATCGAAGCAGAGCCTTGGATTCTTGGAATGCATTACTGAGACTTCTCGACGATTTACTTATAGACAATTCAGTGCCCCCTTACCTAGTCGATTGTACCAGCTAATTTCAATCAACATACCCAGTGGTGCCAAAACTTCTTCAAGTTCACTAAGAACTCTTAGAACTTTTTTTTTTTTTTTTTTTTTTAAGCATTTCACCCCAAGCAAGGCGAGAAGCCACTAGGACGCAAGGGGTTACAGAAGATTTGGAGCAAGATCAGATAGGAGTGATAGAGGAAAGGATGAGGAGAAGGATAGTGGATAGATCAAGGCAACTGGAGATGTCGATTGACATTACATTTGAATAGTTGGAGATTATAGCTCTCAAGGAAACTGGAACAGGGAAGGGAGTTCCACAGTTAGGTGGGCAGATATAAGGGGTGACAGCCATGACTGGGTTCTCCTGCTTGTGTGGCATGGTGCAGAGTCCTGTTGCCAGACATAGGGGCTTTCAGAAGTTACATTCTTGAACCAGGACAGCACTACCTCCTCAAGGAACTTGATATAGGCTTCCGTGTTTAGTCTGAGATCCGCACCAACAAATTTGGGAGTTTTTTCTTATCAGAACGATCAGAGTGAATATTCTATCATACTTTCGTAATCACAATTACACTTATCCAACTCTTTCCGAATCCGCTGCACTATACTCAGATTGACACCCAAACACTCTGAAATGTTCGTATTGAAGCTTCCGGTGAGAATGCCAAGCAGTAAAGCATGCCGTTTCCAAATTTCTGGCACAGTGAATTGCGGTGCCCAAATGATCATACTATACTGTGCAGTCGATAAAAACAAAAACAAACAACGTGCATGCGCGAATCAAAAATATAAAATGGTGATGAGTTACGAATCGCACACAATATATATATATATATATATATATATATATATTTTTTTTTGAGCGTTTCACCCCAAGCAAGGCGAGAAGCCACTAGGACGCAAGGGGGTTACAGAAGATCAGATAGGAGTGATAGAAGAAAGGATGAGGAGAAGGGTAGTGGATAGATCAAGGCAACTGGAGATGTCGATTGACATTACATTTGAATAGTTGGAGATTATAGCTCTCAGGGAAACTGGAATAGGGAAGGGCGTTCCACAGGCGAGAGGTGCGAGATATGAAGCTATTGGAGTAGAAGAGACGGCTACATTTAGGAGTTTCGACAGTGAAAGGGTGAGAGCGGGATGCCAGCCTCGTAGGGCGCTTGAACTCATGAAGTCTGGGAACCAGCAAATGCAGCTCTTCGTTTATTTGGGAAAGATGTTAGAATAATCTAGAACTTATACGGTGAGCAAACCGCCTACATATGGATAGAAAATGAATACAGTAAATACACAAAAACAGAAATAGACGTAAAACAAGGATGTGTCATCCACCAGTCAAACTTTACAATGAAGTACTCCTACCAGGATTCGTTATTGGTAGTTACAATCTTAACAACATAAGATTTTCTGATGATACAGTGTTGATAGCAGACACAGAAAGGAAACTACAGGAACTCTTACAGAAGGCAGTGAAGGAAATCGAAAAGAAAGGACGAAACATCAATTCTAAAAAGACAGGATGTATGGTTGCCGGTTTTAACAGCCCAACATGCGAATTACAAAATGGAATTACCAAAATTAAGCAAGTATGAAAATTTAAATATCTAGAATATGTTTTAACAGAAGACAGAAAATACAACACAGAAATCCGAAGGTTCTTTGGGATAGCGAAAGATGCCTTCCAAAAGGTAAGCAAAGTATTATGAAATAGGAAAATTTCATTAGAAACAAAGAAAAGAGCACTGAACTTGGTCCCTCTATATGGCAATAAATGCTGGACAATCTCCTTGCAGATAGAGAAGCGACTTGAGGCAACAGAAATGTGGCTTTACAGAAGGATGCTGAGAATACCATGGACTAACATGTGAGCAATGACGAAACAAAAAGGACACTCATACTTAACATCAGAAAGAGACAGTTGAAATTTCTAGGACGTATAATCAGGAAAGAGGGCTTGGTAAATTTGACACGCACATGACATACTGAAGGCAAGAGTGGCAGAGGAAAGCAGTGCATAACCTACCTAATGACCTTCTGTAAATGGTTGGTAGAACAGGGATTAGGAGAGATGGCAAAAAGAAAAACTTTATTACGGGCAGGAATTTGTGAAGAGCCATCATCGCCCACGTCCTGAAGGGACGCGGTACATAGAAGTATAACCAAGAAAATCTTAAGATACTCAGACTCTCTATGCTAAACTACACATTGCACATCAAAGTGCTTGGGAACGTGAGACAACTCTTACAACAAGTGCAGTATCAATTATAAAAAATGATAAATTTCTACCCCCCAAAAAAAAAAAAAAAAATTTGCAATGTTTATGACAATCTGTAATTTGCCAGTTACAACTTGTAAATGTGAACGCTCAATTTCTGCATATCAACATTTCAAGTTGTGCGGATTAACCACATCTTGTCCGCCAGGACGCTCGCTTGGTGTCATTGTGTTCAGTGCTATAAAAGAAAGGACATAAACCTTATTTTTCTCTTCTTTGCTCACTAAGAAAAAGGTTGTAGTAGGTAACCGACATGTCCAGTTTTCCTTATAGAGGAAGCTTAGTCGCCCGGTAAACCGACTACTTAATTTCAAGCAAACTCCGTGGACATAATACACACACTGCAGCTAAATAGATAAATACTTTCTTTCCTTGTTGATCTACCTGTACACACATGAATATAATTTTCACTTTCTCTTCCTTTGTGAGCTAAGTTGTTCTTAATATTAATATACATGTAAAATTCTGCCATATGCTGAATTCATTTCTTTTGAAAATATGAAATAATTAGTTTTGAAAAACTACATCGGCATTATCAAAAAGTCGTAAATCCTCCCGCTAAAAACTGGTGACCAACAGTAACCTCGTCCAATACAAATTATATTATTCCCTACGAAGTCTGACACACGCGGACTAGAAATATTTGAATGAACTTACACTGCTACATGTGAATTACAGTATGGATATAAAAAACGATGAAATGGTAGCCATCTTTGGTAGAAAGCATCCACATCATTTAAATATCTAGGATTTTCTCAACTTTGACTATGGTCGCTTTGCTATTGGGCAAACTCAGAGACATTTTACTCAAGGTTTGAAAAATCTTCTATATCTTATTGTGAAAAAAAAAAAACATTTACATTTTTAAAAGAATTGTTCTTAAATTGTTCGTAATTGTTTTTGTTTATCGTAAAAAGGAATAAAAAACAATCAATATTTTGTCTACAGTGTTATTAATTATAACGTGAATTAGACGTTGAACAAAAAAAACATCAGGCATTGACTTCCGTCTGTGTTAAACAGAAAGTCAACATTGAATTTTATTTTGAAAGACTGTACTCGAATAACAAAATGACCGGAATAAATTTTAAATATTGGAAAGTGAAGTTTCGTTTTCTTATTGCATTTACATTGTAAAATAGGATACCACTCTAAATATTTAAAAGTAAAAGTCAAGTTTTTGAGAAATGGTAAATTTCCGAAGTAGAATTCTTATGAATATCATATGATTAAACAATTTGAGACATTGAAAACTTCCATTAAGATGACAATATTAACGAAAATAACCACTAGGGAAAATTTGTAATTTGTAGTAATTCTGTAGCATTTTTTATTTTTTCAAATTTTCAAAGATTCTCAGCTCAGGTTGAAAATTTGAAAAAAATAAAAAATAAAAAAAAATTACCAGATTTTCAAAGTTTTACTTGATTAAACAGTTGAAATTTCTTTCAGCAACCTGGCTGATCAAGTGAAATTAGGAAAATCTGTTAAATTTTATGAAATCGTTGCCACGGTGTGACATGTATTCTAATATAATTTATACATATGTGAAATAGCAACGCAATAATAGTGCAAATATTTTTGCCAACCATTTATGAGTTTTGTAAAAATTGAAAGTAGTTAATAATGCAAGACAAAGTCTCTCTGTTTGTCTCTTTCACACACACATACATATATATTGTATATTTTGGAAGTAATACTTTTTTAATACATGTTTCATTTTATAAGTTTTTTATTGAATTTTTCTAGTGTCCTCATAAAAGAAAATGTAAAGACACTGGAAAAGTGATAAAAAAAATAAAAAATTTCCCTTGTCTGTCGCATTCAATAACACACACACACACACACACACACACACACACACACACACACACATATATATATATATGCATAAATGCATATATATAAAACGTGAAATTCAGGCAGTTTACCTACTATTTTGATCACAATACAAAAACATCTTTTTCGAAAATTGAAAATATACAATAAATAATTAAGCAGACAAACCTTGTCGAGTTTTTTTTTTTTTAACCAAATCTGATTGGATGAAATGAGAAAGAGATTAAAAGACAGACAGACAATGTGGAAATATAAATGAACATCACATGGGTACTGACAGTTTCATGCCTTAATGCAATCTTCAGGCCAAGGTCTAAACATCGCATTGAGACATGAAGTTGACAGTCACTATGCAGTGTTGATTCATATATCCACACTATATCGATAAATGCTCTATCTCCAATATTGCACAAATTTCAAATAAATATATATATATATATATATATATATATATATATATATATATATATATATGGTAAGCTAAAAAAAATCCATTGGTATATAATCTAAGTGGGTCCTAGTAATATAATGATATTAGAAAAAAAAAAGAGCTTGATGTATTTTATTCGTACAGAGCAATATAATTAATAATGAAACAAATCCTTTTACCCCATATAGGGAATAGGGTATTTATGCAGACGACCACTTTTGTCGTCTGCCGAAATAGGCTATTTCCCACATTAGGTAAAAGGATTTCTTTGATTATATATATATATATATATAATTTATTCGAAAATAATAACATAAGTATGTTATAAAATCACTACAAAATAGCCATTTTGTTTCAGCATTTCTGGTGTCTTATCAATGGTGTTCAACACCATCACTTGATAAGACACCTGACGATTGCGTCTAGCATGAAACAGCCTGTCGTCTCTATGTTTTGACTTCAATGTTCACTTTTATATATATATGTGTGTGTGTGTGTGCGTGCGTATGTACGCGCGTGTTTGTGCGTATTGGTGATGAGTTAGTAACTATGGAGAGTAATGGCAACCGCCCTTCGCGGGTCGTTCCACTACAGTAGTCTACCCACTACCCTCAGCTTGTGTTTCTATTTCCTAGTAGCCGTTCGGCCATGGCAGCAAGTAACATCTGGGCACTGATCTTGGCTGATCAACGAAACGTTGCGCGGGTAGCCAGTCGGTAAACTCCGTATGTTGACGCGAGCACGTTTCGCCCCACCCTCAGTACCAAGCAGTCATATGACAGACAAGGAGAATTTTGTTCTTTTTACCCCAATGATTTTCGTGTAAGGGCTCTTATTTCTTATTTCTTGATTAAGTGGAAATATGTACCGTTAAAAAAACTAAATGGAGTCCTAACGTTTTTAACAATAGTCTGGTCAATAAGATTTTCCAGATTCCAGGAAACACAAGTTACTGTTTCTCATTAAACAGCTTAATCTTTTTAATTTTACATTGATGTCTTTAAACTGTAATATAGGTTTATGTATATATTTATTTTGACGTAATGATTTTAATAAAACCTGTCAATGTTACCATGTTTTTCATAGAAACGTTTACTTTAGAGAAAGTTAAGATTTTAAATTCATGCGTTTTTAAATCTTGTCAATGATATTACAAATGTGAAACATACGTATATGTAAAAAAATTGCTACACACACACGCGCGCACACACACACACACAGATATATATATATATATATAAATCAAATATTTTAATTTTAAAATATTTTTAATCGTGAAAGATATTTAAAATTTATCTAAAAATAATTATTTATTATCCTTTTCAATAAAACGCATAGAATTAGTATATCCTTAAATGTTCGTCAGTTTTCCTGTATTTTTTCTTTGTCTGTATCCTCCATTTCTCTCTGTCGGCATTCTCATATGAGAATATATATATATATATATATATATATATATATATATGAGAAAGTGACAGAGAGAAATGGAGGGATACAGACGAAAAAAAAGATACAGGAAGACTGACGAACATTTATGGATATACTAATTTTATGCGTTTTTATTGAAAAGGATAATAAATAATAATTTTGTTTTTAGATAAATTTTAAATATCTTTCACGTTTAAAATGTTTGATTTATACAAGAAATGCATATAAGTAATTAAAAAAAAACGATCAGCCTTCGAATCAATAGCAGTAACAGTCATCAATTCATGGCATTATGAAAAAAAGATATTCAATTTTAAAAGCAACATGTTATGTCGTCCAAGACCATGTAAAATACTTAAGCTAATTGATTATGTAAACTTGCAGTGAAACATGAATAAAATCAAATTAAGGGATGGGTGGAAATTATGGGAAAGAAATATTGATACCAGACGCGCGCGTGCGTGCGTGTGTGCGCACGCGCGCATTCTAAATCAAAAGACAAATGTTTATATGGATGGGAACATGAATTGATTACTGAATATGTTCTATGCTTGTTTTCTATCTTAAATGTATTTTTAATGGTATGTAAAAATGGTTGAAGAGTAAATAACAGTTAAATTAAATATGTTTTTAAGAGCATACATAGTTTTTAATGCTTTCACCCCGGGCAAAGCAATAAAGCCACCCAGACGCAAGGGGTTACTGAATCTAAGAGAGTATGTGGAAAAAGATAAAGAAAACATTATTAAGGATAGTGAACACAATAAAAGGAGAGGAATTGAAGAAGACAGAAAATAACGAAATTTGATGCCTAAAACACGAGAACGGTATATGGAATCATGGCACGTGCAATTATCTGGAAATTATTGAGACACACGTAACAGGCATCTTTGTATCAATTCCGTAATAAAGAAAGAAAAAAAAATTACAATATGAATTCTGGGTACTATGTTTTGAATTATATTATATTTATCGTCACCCCTGATGTAAGAAAAAAAATTAACGAAAATTTTGAAGGTTCTAAAGAGGATTTAAAAAAATATAATAATAAAAAATAATCCTTTGATCTTTCCGCGTAATAACATAAATATTTTGACGATAAAACTTTGTATTTTAAGTTTTGGGCATTTTTTAATCGTGTATTAGAATCGAATATATATATTTATATATATATATATATATATATATATATATATATATATATATATATATATTAATGAATATCAAACACTTAAAATACCATAGGTAATAAACTCAAAAACATGCCAATCATTTAACGCTGCTTTGTGGAACCGACTCCCAAGAAAATGCTTCCTCGATTATTACAATCTTAACCTGTTCAAATCTAGGTTCAACCGTTATCTTTTCCACATATAACCATAAACTGTTCCTCTTATTCTATAACCCCCTACCTCAAGTAACTCTTGTGCCTTGTACAGGGTGAACACCAATGTAAAAAAAAATACTTTGACATACATTTTTTTTTTTTTTAATAATCGTTATCCTATCAGGAAGTTGGATTTTCTTTAAATATCTGTAAGCTGTGAATCGCCATGACTGTTTTCGGAAAAGGCTAGCGAAGTATGTCCCCGTTACCGTCTCCGCGGTTTTTAAGTCAGTGTTGTCCTACTGGTTACCCTATCGAGGCCAGAGAGCTCAGTCAAACCTACTATTTTATATTCAAGAGTTCGGGAGAGAAGCGATGGGTGCATGCTTTTTTCGGAAAAAAAAGCATTCCCGGAAGTGAACGCGACAGCTTCGGTTGGAATTTTAAGTCATACGCAACTTGTTTTTCGACACACAGAAAAATGTAATTAAAACGGGCGCTTGCCGTAGACCAGTAGTCAGTCAGTAATGTAATTTCGCAAACCATTTGCTAGTGTCGTGATTTCGACCATCATTGGATGCCTCTCCACTCCTGTGTCCTTTTTGATAGATCAAGTATAATTAACATATATAATTAAATTACATGTTTATATTTGTGTACATGAACGCTATGTACGTGTTAGTTAGCAGTTTCCAGAAATCGACAATGATCTGTGCAGACTGTCTATAAAAACTAATAAATGTATGAACGGAAGCATGCATGGAGATACATTATTAAGGTTTTTTCAATCGCTATACTTTTCGTAGATGCAAACCAAAAACGCATATGAGTGTTCGTGACTCAGACAAATCTATGCATCAACATTTATTGCGTTGTTCACTAAAGATACGCACAATTACGAATAAAAACACAACTTCATAAATGAATACATGTCAAAAATATAAATACAATTCGGGAAACGGAGGTATAAACAAACAAAACACCTAACAATATTTTCCTAAAGCAACACATGAAAACCTACAGTGTCAATATTTTTCGTGTGCGTTTTTATATGTTAAACACAAAAGTATGCTTACGTGATATCGTTATATCCTTGGGGGCCGTCGTGTAGCTGGTCAAATCGACATCCTTCAGATTAGCACTAATACTTTCCGTGGTCGTGGAGGAACCTCCGCCACTGATACCACACAAGCTCCCGACGCAGAAAGCCCTCTCGACATTGTAGAAAATAGAGCAAACGCTCATAGCAGCAATTCTCACCGTTCCGGGTACACATGTAGTGGCATCAATCGGACAAGGCAGAATGTTCAACATTGGGAACGAATCTTAGTTTTAGCAAATATAGAAACGATCAAAGCCAACGATGGAGCTAAAAATCCTTTAGTCCGCGCGGAAATTATGTCGATTTTTAGGTTAATGCAGACAGAGGAGTGTAGAAATGCATATCAGAGCAGCAAGTAGAGTAGGCGAATAAACATGAATTACAACTAGTTGGTAAGACTTCTTCGCTATTGGCTGGTAGTGTGCGAGTAACAGGCACAGGTGAGTTATTAAATATAGAGAAAGAGAGTTGATAAAATACATAGGCAATACAGGGAGAGATGATTATAGATACGCGCGGAAAGTAGAGAGTCAAATAGAAAAGATGAGAGAAATTACGTTGGTATGAGTGTAGAGGGAGAAGGGGGATAACGTTTAAAGAGAAATAGAGAAAGAGAGAGAGAGCTGGAAAGAGAGTGGTCAGTACAATCATAGAGAGAAGTGAAGAAATAAGAAATAAAAGAAAAATCTATCTGTGTTGAATATTAAAAAGAATGGGATGATTTTAAAAAAGAAAGAAAATGATCTGGTGAAGAGAGCATGCGTGGGAGAGAAAAGAAAAAAGAAGAAGAGAGGAGAGAGAGAGAGAGAGAAAGAAACCTGTACTAGGAAAAGAGGGGAGAGAAAAAGATGGTAAGAGTTGCACAGATAGAAACAGATAAAATCGGTTAACAATAAAAACAAGTCTGAGAGACTTGGTAATATTGACAAATGATGTTGGGAAAAATTATTAGAAGCAAAAAGTGACATAAAATATCTTATAAATGATTTAGATCGCTGTATATAACAGGCGTTTCTTATAATTCAGTCCGTTGGATGCAGACAGATGCTCGGTGCATAAGTACCCACTTGAACGCCTTACCCTTCTTCCGGGTTTATAATCACTCGGTTCCATTTCTCCGTAAGGAAAGCGTTCAAACTTTAGCCTTTCCCTGTTACTATTTGCAGCAACATCGACAAGCTAGCTCTCTTTCCGTTTCTAATGATATCGATATTATAGTGTCATTAAGCATTGTTACTACCATCATCGATACGACTGTTACTCCTACTATGTTGACATATTTTATTGCAAATAAAACAAAGCAAAACAAAACAAAGAGAGAGATTAAGTAGTTGGTCTGCAGACAGATGAATGAATGTTACATTCGCCCCTATTCGACGGCGGGTAAAATGTTGGTGGAATCGCCTGACATGAAGCAGCAGGCAGGATGATCCCATTTGTTCGTTACTATAGGGGCAATGGGAGAACGGAGACAACTACTGAGATTTTTACATTTACTACTATATTTTGCTGGGCGAGATCAGATTGTGACAGTAATTAGTATATACGTTACTAAAAACATTATGATTATAAAAGCAGGTATTGCCTTTCAAATATGATGTTTTTGATTGGTTTCGTAAGTTGTCTGATTGGTTCGTAATCAATATTAACATGACGAGGAACTGAAAAATGGCAACAAGCAATATGGAGGAGGAGGAGGATGAGGATGAAAGAATGAATTCGGAAAGCAAGTGAATAGAGATGCATGCACATGTACGGACACAGTACACTTCGTGTGTTCTTTGTAGTATGCAAATAAGTAATTAGGTGTACTTGTACAATAATACTAATTTATGTAAACGTGTCAATTTATGAAATGTGTTTTGGCGCGTCGACATGCATTTGGCTGCTTATCTTCCGTTGTTCTGAGAGTAATTCAGAAATTATCTTTTTTGTTTTTTTTGCTAAGTGTTGGTATTATAAACTGATATACACATGACAGATAATGATAATATTGGTAGATTTTTCTGAATATACTGACTTGCATAACAAAATCTTACATTATAATATATGTCTATATTTCCATTAAGTAAATTACTTTCTCTATTGATAAGTGTGGGATCTATCTATCTATCTATCTATCTATAGATCGAATATAATATATTTAGTGCCCCATACGTTTGGCCCATCTTAGTAAATCGCCATATACCTAATATCTATATACCTAATATGTAATAAACCATAAATAGTTAAAACTATATCAACAATTTACTTTTTTTTTACACACATCCCTATCCATTTCTATGTGGTGTAATGGTTAACAAACTTATCTTGCTAGATCAATTACGACTAAGTTGCGAGTTCGATCCTGGGTGCTCAACATATTTGGCCTTGTGTCACCTCTAAGCTACGCTTAGAAAATCATTTTGAGTACTTCCACGTGGTATAATGGTTAGCAAGCTTGTCTTGCTAGATCACTTATAACTGAATACTGAATTCGATCCTCACTACGTGTCACATACTTCCAGCTTTGTACAACATCTAAGCTACGCTTAGAAAAACACCATCCTTATCCATAATGCTTTGATTATATAAAAATTATCTGATATATATAACCGAAAAATTTGAAATTGATTTATATCATACAATAACGACTTTAACGTCTCTTGCCTTGCGCGGCAACCTGTCTAGGAGAATGAATTCAAAACCTTGTCTTTTCTGGTTTGATTATGTTTACATGTATTGTCTTTAGACTTTGACATTATTCCGAAAATGTCTCCAGTATAATCAAACTATTTGTGTGGTCCAATCGAAATCGACAGAAAAGTCATTTGTGTATGAGCACACGCGCGTGTGTGTTTGTGTGTGAGAGAAAGAGAAAGATAGAGAGAGTGAGAGAGAAAGTGTGTATCTGTATCTCTGTTTCTATCTCTGTGTGTGTGTGTGTGTGTGTGTGTGATTTCAAAGTGTTTCAGTTTGACCGAATTTATACACCAGATCAAGAATCAACATGACGTTCGAAGAAGGAAATATCGATCAAGCAGACCAGCTTACGAAAAATGAATACAAGATTCTGGACAAACCTCGAATTGGAATTAATCCATAACTGACCATCCGATATATTGTTTAACAGCCTAACTGCATTCGTCCCGTCATCGGAAAGAGAGCGTTGCGTTCACTGACAATCGAATTTGCAAATCAAAGGCATGTGAATGTCTTTGAACAGCACGCATGCATGTCTGGATAGGTAGACAGGTGATGAAAGGTTCTATCCAAACATCAAGCTAAACAGTAACCATGCCAAAACTAGATTTCCACAAGAAAAGGTTATGCCTTTTTTCAGGACGCATGAGACACTGTTTTTCTGAAACCTGCTCGATTTAGCAAGGCTCTTATTGCCGAAGAATACTGTATGCATCTAAAAAAAAAACTGTTGTATGATAATGCCAAGTTAAAAACGAAAAAACGTGCAGTTGAAGTTGTGTTTTACCGCGTCCGACACTCTTTAACCATTTGAGCCCTGACCACTGCTTTACCGGTAGTAGAGAAAAATGTCTTAATGCCCAGTAAACGGTGAGTAAAGACTTGTAACTATTTTGATATCTACCGTGAAACATACCAATTATTTGCGAATTTTGACGCAGTAGATCAGGCAGAAGGGTTAAAATTGTTCAGGAACGCCGATGTTTTTACTACATGTTTTTTTTTACAGTGAGGTTCACTATTTACAAGGCCCGGGGCACTCGAGGTAGAGGGTTCCGTTTGGAGGCCATTTGTGTGTAGTTGAAGATAACGGTTAACCCTAGCACTGAACAGGTTAAGATTGTAGTGATCGGGGAAACATTCTGTTGGGAATCGGTTCTACAGGACAGTGGTGCACGGGAAGAAGTCAATGCAATACGGAGGTAATGTGTGTAGTTTGCTACTATTTAAGTGGCATGGCGTGTTTTTGCTGTGATGGTTTCGCTCGGCGGGTCCAGGGAAGGTAGTTCGTTCGAACACTTTCCGTGGATAGACAACTTCTTAAATAATCAGGTCTTCGGAAAAGGTAGCAACTTCAAAATGGCACTAGAAATATTCTTCGAGTTGAAATTGACGTCATTCTAAAAGGTTCTCCGCCCGACACATTTCACAAGATCTGAAATACCGCTGCTCTATTGATAGATAGTGCTGGCTTAGTTTTGTATGCCAACTGCTCTGCGACGGACAACAGATCTCTCCATAGGATTATAGATATTATCCTGAAAATAATCGACCGTTCGTTGTCCTCAACCATTTTTAATTAATATTTTTCCAGTCTTTATTTGCAAAATTTACGTGCAAAAAATAGAAAAAGCTACATATTTGATGATGGCTATACAAACATACATTTCTTTTATCCTTTTCCCAACTTACAACCTATAAATAACTATGTTGCGACGTAGCCAAGCAAAACTGTCAAGAGACATACCTCTGAAAAAGAAAAATGGAACCCGAAAAGAGGACGATGGCAAAATCAACCAATCAAGAGACAGCATCAGGTGTTACTCACTGTGAACGCCCACAATAAAACGAGATTGTACCAAGATACTTTTCCTATTTTCTCTGGTTAGTCGCTCAGCGGCCGGCATTAACAGCTCGGGATCAGATCCGAGTTTTGAAGGTAGAGGGCGCCATGCATGTTAGTGAGGTAATTAAAATAACTTTATATTGACTCTATGTATGGAGACTTGAAATGAATACATCTTCATTCTCTTTTTGCATGTGTTTGTTCGTTATTGCCAATCCCGTAGTTCAGGTTCTGTCCGTAGACATTAACTATTACCGAAATAGACCAGTAGGCATATCGAGCGTGTGTAAGCAAAACGGACCTTTCCAGAACTCTGTAACTATTATCATGTGCTACAAAACCATTGCAAGATCAATCTACATGGCCTCAAACAAGACTTTTATAACCGACCTGAGGAAAGGGTACTATGGTTCATTAATTTAAGCGCGCACACACACACACACACACACACACTTCTTTCGTTTTTGGATTTGATGTAGCCTAGAAAGGCGAAACGCGTAATCAAATCTCGTTTCAATGAAACGTTTTCCATTTGTTAAATTTCTTAAAAACTTTGTCTGGATTCTATATCCTATTTCAAAAACACACACACGCGGCCACACACACACATATATATGCGAAAAAGATATATAAATTTTATATATTAGAACAATGTTAAGAATATCAATGACAAAGTGGAAAAGAGCTTTTCGTATGACGCGTTTCGTCCTTTAGGACTTATTGGACTAAAGTAATGTTTACGTTGATGTAAATACACATACGCATGAAGAAGAGGAGACGCTGAGATGTTTAACTTTTAACTTATTTTTTGATATGTATTTGGGTATATAGTTTAGCCAATTTCATTTAGTTTCTTCTTGTTCATGTCTTTTATCACTTTTGTAATTAAGCATCCCACATTGTGATAATAGAAGATCTGCCAAGAAAGGTGAAAGGTGTTGTAAGAACATAGACGCAAATTTACTGTTGATAATCTAGCGCTTAAAGCACTTTCTAAACATTTTCGTCTTAGTTAATTATTTCTCTTTTAATTAAAGCAGCATTTTTTAAAATCAAAATTATGGTCAGCAACTAATGCATTAAGTGTGTTGTTTTGTAAAAGTTTCTTTGTGTTCATATAATCTTTCATTTAAATTCCTTGAGGTTTCCTCTCTGTATTCCTTGTGGCAATTATTACAGGTGATAGAGTAAATTCCTACTTCAATTTTTAGCTCGTTATTATTTTGTTTTGTATTAATTAAGTCTTTTATTGTTTTAGAAGTAGTTGTAAAAAAATAATAAGGTATTTTTGATACACCCTATATATTATATATATATATATGTGTGTGTGTGTGTGTGTGTGTGTGTGTGTGTGTGTGTGTGTGTGAGAGAGAGAGAGAGAGTGAGTACGACAATTTGGATAAGAAGTAAATGAATGATTTGAATGGTAAACATTTTTCGTATGATAATAAAATTAAAGTTGTACGCAAGTGGGTCAAAGGTAAACCACGAATTTACTTCATGGACGGAATGAAAATGTAAATAGAACATTTAGAAAAATATATATCGTTAAATGGTGAATATATTTGAAGACAATCTTATAATATTGAAGATAAATTTACTTCAATTTGATACCAATTTCGCTGTACTATCTGGTCCCAAACTTGTTTTATAGGATTGGAGATTTTATTTATCAATCAATTCTCGCAATTTTTAAAAGAAATAAATTTACTTAACTTTTTGCCAATTTCATACTTCTATCTGCATTAAACCATGTGTTATTGGATTGAAGATCTTACTTAACAATCAACCCTCGTAAGTTTGAAGTGAATTCATTTTGATACCAGTTTCATTCATCTATTTGGTTTAAAATTTGTTTTATACTTACATATCAATCAACTCTGTTAACTTTGAAGAGAAACGCATTTACTTCATTATAATATCAGTTTCGTTATTCTATGTCGTCTAAAACTTGTTTTGTAGAATCGGAGAACTTACTAAACAGTCAATCCCAGTAATTTTTAAGAAAAAGAAACTTCATTTTGATACGAGTCTCGTTGTACTATAGACTCTTTTATTATAGGATTGGAGACCTTATTTAACAATCAATCTTGGTATGTAGTTTGATATGCATGTATAAATTATTTAAAAATTTCTTTTCGCTAAACTAAGCCTACAATCAATTGCCACTTAACTTACTTCATAAAGCATACATATAATTAACATTTTCCGCATTTCTAAGTCAATTGGCGGCGGAATTACAGGATTTTTAAGCACTCTTGTTAGCCAGTTATATATTTCCTTATTACTGTTAATTTTTTCTTCCTATTAGCACCGAATTTAATCTTATTTATAAATCTAATTGGTTGAAAAGGGCAAACAAATAAAATTTTAAACAGTTGCCTTTAACTTTCCTCCAATTCAGTTGGCATGTTTATACAAGATCATTTTCCTCCACGGCTTCTTTTTCTTTAACATCTGTAAACAGACGTAATTGTTTTTGTGAATAATGGTTTCTGTTTCTCGTTACTTTCTCCATGGTTTAAGATTCACAGTTGTCTTTCTAGAGTGCCAACAAAAGCTACAAAATACAATATGCACCCATAGCTTTGAAACGTGGACGAAGAAGTGATGGATTCATGTTTTTCCCAAGGGCATTAGTGCGAAGTGAACACAAATTCCATCCTGGGTATGACGATAAACTACATCCGCGTCCTAGGTAAGACAATAAACTACGTCCAACAGCAAGGCCTCTGATCAGGAGGTTTTGAGGAGCGTGGAACCGCCTCTTAATTGCTGGTGTTCCCAGGTCCACCCTGACCCAAGCTATGGAAAAATAGTTAACCCTTAAACTGGGGTTAAAACACTATGAAAGTGTAAAAATAGGTTTTAATACCAGAAATACTTTTTTGTAAAAAAATATTACCAACAATGCATTTTTTAAAAAAAACATATCAGCTATACATTTTTTGAAAAAAAAAAAAAATTAGCAGCAATAGATTTTTGAAGAAAACAAATATTACTAGCAATACATTTTTGGAAAAGAATATTACCAGCAATTAAAATAATTGTCGTCATTAAATAACCCATTGAGGTTGATATACGTAAAACAAAAACCAAACCAAAACACAAATTGTCTCAGCCGGAATTTGAACCTGGGTTGTCGATTATATTTTTACACGCTGTAAACCTTTAAACCAACGTTCTCACCCTTACTCATCACCTAATCTAATGCAACGCTTTTTTTCCATTTTGAAAGACTGATCGTACCAAATCGGGCCTGTTCGAAAATTATTCAACAAACTGAAAATTCCAGGCTTCTATGACTTTCAATTTTCCCGCAGCCTTCTCTTGTCAAAAAATTGAATCATTGGTCGCTTTTTACCTATAATTTTACCTCAGGCGTAAAAATCAAACAAGTACAATACTTTAAATATCTGGTAAACATTCTCACAGAGGATATAAAGTGTGACACTGAGATCCGAAGACACACTGGGATGGCCAAAGATGCATTCCATAAAGCTAAGCAGAGTATTAAGAAACACAAAAATTTCGCTAGAAGCAAAGAAAAGAGTACTAAACTGTTACTTGATATCTGTCCTCCTATATGGAAATGAATGCTGGACAGTCTCCTCGAAGATGAAGAAGAGACTTGAAACAACAGAAATATGGCTCTACAGAAGGATGCTGAAGATACTATGGACCGAACAAATGAGCCACTTAAACACAAGGGGTTACAGAGTGTGGAAGAATTAGGAACAAAAACATTAATAATGAACGGAAAGGGAAAAGAGTAATCAGGAAGACAGTGGATAGCGATTGACATTGCATTTAATTTTTTTCAAATTAAAGTTGGTTGGAAAGCATGGAGTCGGAAGGGAGTTCTACAAGCGAGAAGTGCGAGAAAAGAAACTGTTAGCATAGAATTTACGGCTATATCTAGTCAGCTCAATTGTAAATTGATGAGATCTCGATTCCAGTCTAGAACTGTGCTTAAATTCAAAAAGTCTAGAGCTCATCCGAACAATTATCATGAATGTATTTATAGAAAAGACAAAGAGAAGCAAACATACGTCGATGGGAAACGGTTTATAAAAAAAAAAGATACATGAATAAAAAAAAATTGTGAAACACGAGACTCAGATTTGATGTGGTCAAAACCCGCCAAAATAAAGTTTACAAACAGGCGTGGTTTAAAGTGATATTTTGTATGATTTTTAACCAATGGGGATATGAAGTTACGCATCCAAAAGAATCAATTTTTGAATCAATTTAGAGTCGAATTTTTACTCCTGTGGCAGTGGAGACTTCAGGGGTTATTGGCCCTCGTTCGATGGCGTTCCTTCGGAGGATTGGCGCGATTGCGTCTCGATTAAGGGACGAGCCTCGCGAAACGGAGTGGCTCTTACAGCGTGTCTCACTGGCGATGGTTCGAGGTAATGTTTTCTCCATCATTGCGATTGGCAGAGGTTAGAAAAAATTGTTTATTGTTACGTTGTTCTGGAATTGTCATCAGTGGTCAACTGTACTTGTTTTGTTTCAATAAATTTTATTTTTAAAAATTCATAACATAAATTATGATTTAATGTTATAAATTAGAATCTGGTTGGGCTCAGGACCAAAAGGCGAAAGACGTTGGCTGTTTATGTTTAGCTGAACAAAAAAGAATACAAATAGCCAACGGCTTTCACAGGCAAAAGCCGTTGGCTATATATAGGAGCTGATTGAAGGAGAAGAATAAAGAAAAAGGGAGGCAGAAAGGGTAAGATTCTAAAGAGAGAGATACAATTGTCTTTCTATAGTTGTGCAAATTTGTGAAAGTTTGTCACAAAAATCTGAGGTAATGACCCTGATTTTGAACATTTTGTAATTACGAGATTTATTTCATTTTTAAATCTCAGTTTGTTCAACTGAACTATTATCTAAAAAGGAAACACTCCTAAGCTCAGCAACGCATGTGAAAAAGTTTTCCTTCTTTACTCTTTTCAGCAGTCGAATGTATCGAAGTAAATGAATATTTTGTTGATAGTAATAGTTGTTTTCTATGAGCCAACAGAATTGTATTTAGAATTGTTATCTTGCCTAAGTGTTTGCGCGTACAAAGTAAAACTTTGTGCAAGCTTGTTTTGTAAATTTTATATTCTGTATTATTATTATTATTATTATTATTATTATTTAATAAATGCAAATTTCTGTCAAATTTCACAGCAGGGTAAGATTCTTCTGTTTTTCATTCATACCATTAAATATTTCTCCTCTATCTTACAAATCCTTTTACTTTCTACTGATAGAAAACATTCAATACTCTCTATTAGCGTGTATTGGAGTATTATAACAAACGATTTCAGTGTACTATTTTTGTCACATATTTTATAAATATTATCTCTCATTTTCCCACAATTTGCTGCTGATTAAAATCGACTCTCAATAAAGTGAGATTTCATCGGTTGCAAGAAGGTTTGTAAGCATTAGGCTCTGGTATTGTAATTTGATTAACACCTCTTTATGCTTTCTTGGGCTTACGTTTTCTACGTTTAATATGAAGTTGAGAAACTATATTGAATTAATTGCTAGGCCTACTGCTAGCAAAGTTGGTTCACTGTGCCATGCCAGACAATTTTTCTCGTCAGAATCCACCTTGCACATTTATAAATCTACCATTTGTCCGTGCATAGAATATTGTTGCCACATCTTGTCTAATGCTCTTACTATATATCTCGAGATTCTTGAAAAATTCAAAGGAGGATCTGTAATATAATCGATCCTGACCTGGCATCTCGATTCCAGTCATATTCTCACCGGCATGATGTGGCTTCCCTCCGTCTTTTCTAGAAATATTTTCATCGCATTTGTTCTAATGTGCTTTCCTCCTTGGTGCCTCGACTGCATGAATTTATGTGTGCAAGTCGATTGGCAACTAGGTCTCACCATTTTACTGTTGAACTAGCTAAATGCAACCATAAGTTCTATTCTAATAGTTTATTTTATCACACTTCTCGCATGTGGAACACAAGATTTCTTTCTTCTCTGTCACGTACAATCTATAAATGTAACGCCAATTGCCATTTTCTGTCTTCCTGAAATCTGTTCTTTTATTGTCCTTTCTCTTCACTAAAATCTTCTCATTCTCTTTCACTCTCAATAACCCCTTGCGTCTAGTTGCATTATCATCTTCGTTGTGGTGAAATGAAACAAACAGTTTAATCAAGGGCTAAAACAGACCCGTCGTCAAAAAGGGGACCTAGGAGAGTTATCCCCCCACACACACACCACCACCACCACAAATCATTTAACTTCGCCCTGTTAAAATCATGTGAACTAATTTTAATGTGCAAATTCTTACTCCTCCACAAAATCTGATTCAAAGGTCGCTCTACCTTTCAAATTACTCTGGCGACGTGACAGGGCTAAAATAACATTATGTCTATATAAGCTCCTCTTTTAAATCAATAAACATTTTATCAGAGTATAATCTTATAATGTTTTGTCTTTTGTTGTTGATATTGATCACAGAAGTGAAAGATAAAACAATTTTATGAAAAACAAATAAATAAGTGTAATTACTTCAGACTATCCAAACAGGAAGCGACGATGCTTAGGCTCTCCTCGCCTTGAGTGAATGAGTCAGCACTTAGAAAGGAGAAAAATGGGAGCAAACATAAACAAACGAAGTTAAATATAGACACAATTGATGAATATTATGGTTTATTTTCTTTGACATGTTCGACTTATTTTTCCTTCTTTTTTTTTTGTCGGGACTGAAACAGACAAGTGCTTAAAACAAAGACTGTATACCAAAAGCAAGTTGAATTTACCAACAGAAATTCAACGACTGTTGTTAAGCGGAACTTTTTTTTGATGATTTGTGCCTTCAGAACTAAGCTGATCATGGCTCTCCACAGATTTTTTTCTTTATTATCTGTGCATTGCCAGGAGTTCTTGGGAAAGATAGTGGAATAGTTCCAGTTGCCGTCTCTAGAGCTTGAAATTCAGATGTGCTCTTCTCCTATATTGGCTAACACCCAAGGCTAGAGATCCCAGTCTGCTATTTACCCCATAAATGGGGTGGGTGATAAACGGCTAGAGAGCTGAGTCTGCTATTTAACCCGTAACCGTGGTGGGTGATAAAACGGCTAGCGAGCCCAGTCTGCTATTTAACCCGTAACTGGGTTGGGGGATAAAACGGCTAGAGAGCCCGGTCTGCTATTTAACCCGTAACTGGGGTGGATGATAAAACGGCTAGCGAGTTCAGTCTGCTATTTAACCCGTAATTGGGTTGGGTGATAAAACGGCTAGCAAACTCAGTCTGCTATTTAACCCTTAGCTGGGGCGAGAGAGAAGATGTCTAAAGAGCCCAGTCTTCTATTTAGGAGAGTAGGAGAGAATAAATAAATTAATGTCTTTCCTTAGAGCATTTATATGAAATTGAAAACAACAAAATAAGCCATAATTTGAACTCGTTTCGCTCATTTCACTTTCGGCACCGATAACAGTAACGCTACCCCCTCGTATCCATTTAAATTTGCATCATCAGGGAAAAATGTTCAAGGTTGTGCTGTAATGTAAATACGACGTATGATCATTTTACTGACTCCTAATTGATTTAACAAATACCGAAATCCCGTTCTGTCGCTTTTTTGAGGTCAGTTTGCCTGCTAAATTACTAATATGTATGTATGTAACAGCTATGGACTCCTCTGTGGAGTATAAAGCAACATCCATATAACGCTACTTGCTACTGCAGTGGTTTCCATAGCATGTAGGTTTATACTGGGTGGAGTTGCTAGCTATACGCCCAACCAGTTTTGAATTCAAACTTCTCCTACCCAACCAAAGCTATAGAGCCCAGTCTTCGCTGCTATTAACTCATAGCTAAGAGGGTGGAAGCAAAGATGAATTCACACTTTCCCAAGGGTATTTTTACGAAAGAAAACATAACAGCCACGGATAGAATTTGAACTCGACACGTCGATGTCACTAACCGCGGGGACAACTACTAAGCTATACGCATATCCTTAAATTGGTAGAACCATTGATAATACTAGTAGAATGTTCGGTTGTTCTTGAAAAGACTTTAAACATTGATTATTCTGCCATTGTTGATAATGAGACATATAGCTTCTTTCTGATAATTAATACCAGAAGGCTGACCGCATTTTGAATGTTTAAGTGGCATATCTACTGTATTTATCGCAGAAAGTAACCACAGCTTACTGCGGGAATTCTTCTGCCAAGTCAATCATGAAACGAAAAAGAGACATAATCGCCCAAGTGTGCATCACGAATGGCCCCTAAGGAAGGAAGTATCTAAGTAGCGCCTATAGCAAGCTCTGAACTTGCTTGTTTGCTAATTTGTTTAACAGCATATCAACTCCTAGGTCATTTAATACCGAAATTAAATCTTCTTGTGAGCTTTGAGGTAATAAAAAATATGATATGTTATTCTGCTTTCACAATTGAATACATGATAGATGATACTCAGCTTTTGTGTATATACAGGTTAGTATGGACATAAATACTAGAGGCGGTGATGTGTGCTATGTTTTTCTTAAGTTATATTTTGGAATACACTTTGATTTAAGAAATTGTAGGATATATAGATTAAAGTCATGAAAGATCATGTTGGTTGTTGATTGGTTGGTTGTTTAGTTGGTTGATCATGTTTAGCACCATATCAACACATATATGGGTCATTTAATCCCGAAACCTAAATAATTTGAACACAATTTTATGGCTTCAACTAAATATATTTTAAAAGCAATTGTATGCCTTTAACTACAGAAAATATATTGCTGGTTATATATTGTCGGTCTTTTTTATATAAAAATGTATTGCTGATATTTCTTACTATTAAAATGTATTTTTATACTTTCATAGTGTTTCTGTTGGGTGGGGAGTGGAACCCTAACTGGTGCTACCACCCCAGGTTATGGTGAACCTGCGAACAACAGTAACTAAGAAGTGGTTCCAGGCTCTTCAAAACATTTAATCTCCCGATCAGAGGTCATGTTGCCGGATGTAGTTTATCGTCATACACAGAACTTACTGAACTTGCTCCCTTTTTTTGCCTTGCGTATCGTCTCTGAACTCTTGTTGTCTATCGACAATTCCTCTGTAGGGATCACAACGCTGCATCAACAGACTGAATCAATGACAGTTCTCTTCAGGTTGTTTTTTTCTCGCTTTCTTTTTAGTAGGCATTGTTTCTAGGAGTAACCAAGAGGGAAAGGGAGATAGCATCCTTTATAATTTAAACAGACTTTTCAGTTAACCTGATATATATTTATGAACGGTCTTAAATTTAACAATGTAAAACTAACAACATACTTGTCGCAAAATAAAATTTTTACATTGATAAACTGATTATCCTTGGTAAAGTCCATCAGAGTACGAAACGCCTCGGCTAAGATAAGTTCTCCTTTTTCTCTATATTAAGTCTGAACAGTTCGATAAGGATAAATTGGCAGCTGATCTAAAAAAAAAAAATGACCTCTGTAGGTGACTATTTTCGCCAAGCAAGATGTTAGTCCTGCCGATGCAAGTTGAATTTGAATTTATTGGTTGTGCAGTCATAACCGTCTATGACAGCATCTTAAATAATCTTGACTGAAATTGAAAGCCAGGATACTGCAATTTCAAATATATAGAACTAATATATCAGTCAGTTATATGCCATGCATGATACATGCTTAGGCGATCATGTATCTTTCGATACATGACTGACGAGGCAGATTTTTAAGAATCCTAAGTCTATCATTTGCCCATTTTTAGAATAATGCTGTCACACATGGTCCGGTGCTCCTGCTATGTATTTAGAGATTCTTGATAAAATCCAAAGGAGAATCAACAATATTATTCGTACTAACCTGGCGTCTCGGCTCCAGTCATTTTCCAATCGTCGTAAAGTTGCTTCCCTGTGCCTTTTCTATAAATACTTTCATGGTAATTGTTCGGATGAGCTCTTTGCTATGGTACTTAGACTTTATGAATTTAAGCGCAGTACTAGATTGACAACACGTTCTCATTAATTTACAGTTAAGCTGGCTAGATGTAACTTTAGGCTCTATGCTAACAGTTTCTTTTCTCACACTTCTCGCTTGTGGGACTCTCTTTCAGCTCCATACTTTCCGGTCAACTTTAATCTTCAAAAATTTAAATGTAATGGCAATCGTTATCTACTGTCTTCCTTATTATTCTTTTATTGTTCCAGCTCCTTCATAATATTTTCTGAATTCTTTAACACCCAGTAACCCCCTGTGTCTTGGTGGCATATTGGAGTGGATAGCCACTCGGATTGAAGAATCAGAGATCCGAGTTCGAATTCCAGTCGAATCCATTACATTCACTTACGGGCTAATACCCTTGGGAAAATTATTAATCCTGACTATAGAACCCAGGACAGACTGGGTTCTATAGCCTTGGATGGCAACTGGTCTAGAAGAAGGTCAACTCTGAATTCAAAACCTGCGGAGAGTTGTTTGGGGACCATGTGGCCCTTCAAAAAGTGTGGTTGGTTCTGCACAAAGCTTTCACCATTATAATCAAATCGTATGTGCTAGTATCTGGCTGTCGGTTCATCGGAACTGAACTGCTTGACCCTCATACGTCGAATAGGACGGGAGAGTCCACTATATATATATATATATACTTAAAAAGGGATAACAATATTGAGATAATCTGATGGGAACATTTTATAAAGTTGCTTTATGGCATTAATACTTTTCTACCACAATTATTAGTCTTTTCACGGGCTTGTAATTCACACAAATATTATGACTAAAACCAGAAATTCCCTGCAGATAGAGGAATTCCGAATACTGCTTGACTAATCATGAAAATTTGACTTACCACTTGCTAAATATTAAGGGAAAATATTTACGAATGTTTAATGGAAACCACTCAAAATAGTATCCCCTTTCAGGTGACGCTGGGGCACGTGCAATATCTCAGGTACAACATTAGATTACTGGCCTATAAGCGACAGGCTTAAGAATAGGCCACAGGTTATTTCCATTTGGACATAATTATCATTTCAAGTTTTGAAAATGTCGACCGTGGAAACTTATTACTACTCTATCGACATAACAATACCAAAGATTTGCTAATTAATGGAAAACGAGATTAAATTGTATTTTCAAGCAATTAGATGTTTGTCGAGTCACAAAAATGGAAGCTAATGATATTTTCAACGCAACCAGCAGACATGTTGTCGACAGGAAATTAAAAAAAATGTACGCCATGCTTTCCAGTGAGTGCACGTTTATTTATTTGCCATTTCATCTTCTGTCACAATACAAACAAAACAACATCTAGATTCTTTATTCTAGAATAGTTTCAAGTTCTGATAGCTACATCTTTTCTTTTTAATCATTTCAAGGCGATAATGCCACTAAGACGTAAAGCATTACTAGTTAAAAATGCGAAAACGTTAATGACGTTAAAGTAATTTAAAGAACATGATTAAGGAAGACAGAAGATAGCGATTGATGTTACATTTAAACATTCGAAGATGGTAGGGGACAGGAAAGCAGAAAGTCGGAACAGAGTTCCACAAGTGAGAAGTGCGAAGGAAGAAACTATTAGAATAGAACTTACGGTTACATCTAGCTATTTCAACAGTAAGGAGGTGAAATCTAGTTACCAGTTCAGTACTACGCCTAAATTCACGACTTCAAGGTACCAAGGAGGAAAATATTTATATAAAAGATACAGGGAAGCCACGTCACAGCGACGGGAAAATGACTGAGATGCCAGGTCAGGATCGATATCATTACAAACCGTTCTTTGCATTTTATCAAGGATATCGAGATATATAGCAAGGGTACCAGAGCAGATGTGGCCGCAATATTCCATGCACGGACGAATGGTGCAGGTTGAATTCTAGCGAGATAATATGTCTAGTACGGCACAGTGAAGCAAATTTCCTAGCGGCATACCTAGTAATTGATTCAATATAATCACTACATTTCATATCGGTGGAAAACATGAGACCGAGAAGATGCAATGAGTTGTTCTCCTGGAGGTTAGCATCAGCCATACTGATGGAGAGGAAAAAAGGTTCTCCATGGTTTCCAATTCAGATAACTCGATAAATGTGTATAGATAATTTTTATGTAACATTTCTTCGTACATATAGTAATGAGCAAAATAAATGAGTCACCGATATATATATATATATATATATATATATATATATATATATATATATATATATATATGTGTGTGTGTGTGTGTGTGTGTGTGTGTGTGTGTGTGTGTGTGTGTGTGTGTGTTCTGGCTCCTAACCCAAAACTATAATAGTGAATGCTCACAAAGATATGATAACAGTGATAAAAAAAACTTCCCAAATATAACACACCTAATCTTCCCTGAAACATTTTAGTGAATATATAAGATAAACATTGGGTAACAATAATATTAAAAGAACTAGATTATTGATAACCAAATAGAATTATTCCTGCAATGCCTACACTAAAAATATAGTGCATCAAAATATCAAAATGCTTCACTGCAACCAGATGGACAAAAATTATAAACGAATTATAAACAAGGTGAATTCACCTTGCGACTCACGCATCATGAATTTTCGCCATAGAAAACTGCCGTATAGGGTTTTTTGCCGTAAGATAATTTCGCCGCAATTTTTTTAATATGCGAAATACCTTGTTATCAAATATATCTAACTCACACTAGTGTTACTTCGATTTAAATATTTTAATAAGCGAATTTATAGGATGCACCCAAATTTGTGGAAACTAATTGCGTATTTGAAAACGGAAGAGACATTAGCAAAAGAGAAAATTGTGATTTAGATCGAGGAGATGTAGTACAAATGAAGAAAATATATATTGATATCAATGCAAGACCTCAACGAAAAATGCTTCATTATAGTCCAACGCAAAAAACACATTATTTACGAAGCATTGCTTGGAATTTGCACACATTTTAAATTATTTCTTTGTTCATTTGATATATTTTTAGTCTTTTATTTTTTAAATAAATGTTTACTTTTAATTTATTTTTAAAAAAATAAGTGTTTACTTTTAATTTATTTTTTAATAAATGTTTACTTTTTTATTTCTTTTCCGGTGTTTGACCCTGTAAAAAAGACATCCATATATACTTGATAACAAGGTACTTCGCATATTAAATTGAACATTACTCCAAAAGGATTCGACCTTTCTAACCGAACGCTCCTCTGTGGCCAAATCGGTAAAGGCATGTCAAGCTAAATGACGTTTCCGTATAGGATAGAGGTTCGAATCCTCTCGGAGGACGAATATTTTCTGTGAAAATTTCTCGGACATTCAGGCTGGTAAATGTTGTTTATTATAAACAGAGCATTTACTTAAATATTTGTATCTATAAAAAGAATGTATAAACATAAAAAATCTTTTTTTTTTTTTTTTATATATATATATATATATATATATATATATATATATATATATATAAAAGCCTTTTTACTATAGAATGGGTTTGAAATTTGTTTGGTGTCAACGGTTATGTTTTTAATAATAATAATAATAATTTGGCAAACGGTTAGTTGGGTTCCATACTTTAGTTCCATCAGTTCAGACCTTTACTGCTAAGAGACGCCATGTTACTTCCACAGAGTAGAATCACACTTATATTCCCGTTGCAAGGCGAAAATTCCACTCAGTTTTTCCCGAGAATTGCTATTCTGGGGACCAGGCTCCTGCGTGGATGCTTTTCCGAACACTACAATCTTAAATTCTTCAAGTTAAATGTCAATCGTTGTCTATCCTCCTTATCCTCATAATCTACACTTCCTATCACTTCTCTTTTCATTCATATCACACAACTCATTCATCATAAACACTTTAAGAGTAATCATCTACCTTGAGTGACTCCCGAGACTTGCATTGGACGAATTTAATATAAAGAAATCTCCACCCCGCTTCTATCCTGTATGGGAATTATTTTAGTTAAAGAGGAAGAAATTGTAAAGTCTAATGTACAGGATCGACTTTTGTATGGTTTCTCGTTCATCTTTGACAGTTCTCTGCTGTTATGAGAAAAACAAAATAACAACGTCCCTGGGACAGCCCTGAAGGAGCCTGATATTAGCGTCTTAGTGCCTTCTGATGAAAGTTCAGGAAAAGACATCCCTACTTGCTTGAATCCTCTCCCCCACACTCGTGATGACGCACATATCAACGCAGGCACACGCCTTACTTTTCTTGCCACAGACACAAACATTACTACTGCAAGAATCATATTCACTCAATTTTTATACACACACCCACGTACCATTTTAGCAAATTTTAGCTCAAGTAAATATGTCACTGTAACACGAGTCAATGCTTTTGCCCAGAAAAATTTGTGAGTATTTTTCCACCCTAAAAGAGTTACGGGGAGGGCGATGGTTTCCGTCACAACAGTGATCAGATTTACCCCCTCTTCCTTCCTCTGCGCATAATGCTCAATCTTCGTCACACTGTACTGATTTCATAAATCGTCATCATTATCATAAAGCATTATCATCATTATCATAAGCATTATTATCATAATGCCATTATAAAAATGCAAAGCATTTAGAACCAATCAAGTAAACTTTCCCTTTGTTCGTCTTGTACAGAGAATGTCTATAAAATCGCTCATATTCGTAATATATAGTCAATTTATCAAAGGGATAATTAATACGCTAATCTTTTTGTGTTTGGATTTTGGGGATGAAGTTTTCATTATTAGTTACATTATTTACATTTGGTCTAATCGTTTGCATTATGATGATAACAAAGATAAGGATAATAGTCTGACTGTAAATAATGTAAATAACGATAAACGGCTGAAACGTTGTGATAATAACAAGAAAAATGAGAACATTAGTCCGAGTGTAAACAATAACTCCATATCTCAAAAAATTCAGACAGAAATTATTGAATCGATACAAATCCGATGTAATGTACCAACAAAGGCGATCAGAAAATCTCCATCAAGAAATAGACACCTGTGATAATGACAACAAAGAGGGCTCTTGATTGGTCCTTCCACTTGTTCAAGAGTTTGAGAATCCCTAAATCTTTGCATATTCTCAGCATTGGAAGCTCTCCTGGCTGCCCGTTTGATCTGGGTCTTCATTTGCAAGGGACTTTCTTAAGACAATTTGATGTACGTAGGTCCTTACTTTCCGTATAAACAATTACTTTTTATTTCATGGGTGACTTTCGCTGGATTTCGCAATTAATTTCAATTATTCCCAAATTTATTTCCAAGTTATAAAAATTGTCATTGTACAAAAAATTCGTCGCAAAAAAATCACGTAATAAATTCACTGAAACAAATGAAAACTTGGGAATCTAAAATTTCAGGATTTCAGGTCCAGATCCTTATAACTTTTTTATAGACCTATGTTCTTGTGTCATAAATCGATGTGCTTTTGTTTCAGAGTAATGAAAAAAGGCATTAATTTGTTTTAGTTCTTGAAAAAGGTCATCCTCAAACCGAAAATTCGATTTTACCATATACATATATATATAAGGTAAAAATTCAAAACATTTCAGCTTTATTTTTCAATTTGCTAATAATGTAGAATTTTACAAATAAACAAAATCAAGTTCTAGAATGTCCCATAAAGTTCTAGAAGGCCATATTACTACTATACTTATATATGATTTTAGAAATTTCGTGCTGAGTGTGACATTTTTAAAAAGAATAAACTGAATTAAACCATTCCTCTTTATTTTTGAAAAGTTCATCGAATTAGGATACACGAAATTCCCAAATTTATTTCCAAGTTATAAAAATTGTTATCGTACAAAAAATTCTTCGCAAAAAATCACGTAATAAAATCGCCGAAACCAATAAAACTTCTATAAAAAGTCAAAAAGTCATGACCCTACTATATATATATATATATATATATATATATATATGTGTGTGTGTGTGTGTGTGTGTGCTGCTGAAAAATTATTTCGGTTGAGCTCTCTGGAGAGAAAGTGTGAGTTTGTAAACAGTGATTATAACTGCTACTAATGCAATACTCTTCGATAAAATGAATCGAGTTCTCTCAGTCATTGGCGTGTTTATCTAAAAATAAATGCGCTTAAATTCACCTTCATCCCTGCCGTGCGCCAACGGCTTAGGGGTAGATTCTCCGACTGACACCAATTCAGCCGGGTTTCGATCCCACAGTCTGTCTGTGAATGACAATATATATGCTCCTGAAAAATTATTCTGGTTGAGCTCTGGGGAGAAAGTGTGTGTTTGTAAACAGTGACTATTACTGCTAATGTTTTACGATAAAACGAACCGAGTTCTCTCAGTAGCGTGTTTATCTAAAAATAAGCCGTGAAGTTTAGGACTGGTGGAATTAAAGAGTGTACTTCACCTGAACACTCTCCATGGTAATAGCAGTGAAAAGCTTGCGACGCCTCGCCTGTGAGAAAAGGCTTATAAAGTGGAAAATAATTCGTCGGCTACAAGGTGGAAAATAAAAGTTACCAACGATGAACTCTCCCGATAGGTGTTTCTCGGGAGATTTGACTGAATCTTCTTGTTTTCTCTCACCTCATCAAAATGTGATTGCGCTTTGGGCTTAAAGGAGCCCTGCTAATAGACGAAGTGGCTACTATTGTTATCCATTCATCTGTTCTGCTTCATCGCGAAGAGTATCTTTTTCGCAACTCTATTATTGTTACCTGGGCATTCTATGTCTCTTTCATATTTTTTAAAGATAGAGGTTGACCTGTCTCCGTCAAAAGATTAGCGGAATTTTCGATAAAGGACGCCTACAGAGACGCTTTTGGGCTCTATCTAGCGTGTAAAGTGAAGTCTGTGCACCTCTTGCCCATATATGGCAGCAGTAGACCCTTTTTTGGCTTGATCTAACTCTTGTAAACATTCAGAAAAAGAAACTGAAAATAGTATTTTAAAAAAGTCTGTGAAAAGTCAGATTTCTTTGAACGTAGTGTCACAAAATTTGCCTTCCAATTAAGTTACCGTCGTTGAAAATGAAGTTGATTTCGTTTTTCATAAATATTATCAGTGACGGCCCTAGAATTGCTGGCACTCCGTGAAACCCGAACTTCGGTGCCCTTACAAAAATAATATTTTTAAATTTTCACAAGGAGAAAAAATGAAAATGTAGAATACCGAGTTGATTACAATATACAACTTAATACAAGCTAAAGAAAACATTCATTATCCTATCTAAAGCATTTTTCTAGCATTTAGATTTGCAAATATTTTTATGGCATTTTCTACATTTATCTTCTTTGCAAGATCATTTTCCATTGACAAAATAGCCAAAGAATTTAATCTGTCTTGAGTCATGAACGACCGCAAGTATGTTTGCATATGTTTTAGTTTTGGAAGATCTCAATGATATGCAGGGTCTGAATAGTATTAAAATAGAGTTTAACTTACATTTATTTTTATATCCTTTCTTGCAAAACATAATCGTTTTCCGAAGACTGTAATATTTTATTTTCATTATCGCTTGGCTTCGTGAAGGAATGTTTGGTCGCAGGGGGAAGATGTCTGTTGCAGGATCCCACATGGTTTGTGAAGCCTATTCTAGAGAGAGATTTTTATATTTCGGTTACAAGAGAGCTTGACAGCTGGTGGTGGCCCCTGCGTAGTAACTTTGATTAACTCCTTCCCAAAATATACCCGGGTAAATTTTAGCCTAGTCCAGAATAACCCCAGAGCTAGGAATGGAACCCGTCTGCTTGATACCCCGGGATATAAAATAACTTAGTTTAAATTTGTTTATTATGTTTTACGGCATATTAACTTCAATAGGTTATTTAATGCCGACAATATTTTTAGGATATGTTGGTAAGAATAGAATATGTATTCTTCGTAAGAAATCAGTTTGTAGATCAGGTTTCATTGACGTATTTTTGTAAAGAGGGGTTTTGTCGAGAGTCAAATGTATTGCCGGTAATTTTTTTAAATGTATTGCTGATAACATTTTTTTCAAACATTTATTGGTAGTACTTTTACTATAAAAATCCACTTCTACACTTTCATAGTGTTTAGACCCCAGTTTGGGGGTTAAGCACTTGTCCACAGCTGGGACCCTAACAGGTGCTACCATCCCGGGTCAGAGTGAACTTGAGAACAAAAGCAATTAAGAGGTGGTTCCACGATCCTCAAAATATCACAATCAGAGGCCTTGCTGCCGGATGCAGTTTATTGTCATACCCAGGACATTAAATAGCTTACTTTAAACTAGAAACTGTAGCCCAGTTTATACTTCCATTTACTATTAGTATTAACAACTGTTTTCTTAACTAGAATGTTATAATATCTCCAGTCTTCTTCTTCTTCTCCTTCTATGTACCATGTCCTTTCAGGACGTGGGTGATCTTGGCTCTCTACAATTTTCTGTCTTTTGTAGTTCATAGTAAAGTTTATCTCCTTACTATCTGTCCTAAACTCTGCTCTATTAGCCATTTGCACAAGCTCACTACTTAGGTTATGCACTGCTTTTCTCTGAACCGCTACCTTTCAATATATCCTCTAAAAAAACAAATCTTCTGTAACCCCTTGCGTCCTAGTGGCTTCCCGCCTTGCTTGGGGTGAAAAGTTTAAAAAAATATATCAAATTTCCCAAGCCCTCTTTCCTCATTATGTGTCCTAGAAATTTCAACTGTCTCTTTCTGATACAAAGTATAAGTGTCCTTTTGGCTTCCATTTTCTCTCAAACTTCGTCATTGCTTATATGTACAGTCGACAGCATCCTTCTGTAGAACGACATTTCTGATTCTTAAAGTCTCTTCTTCATCTCTGATGAAATTGTCCAGCATTCATTGCCACATAGGAGGACTGATATTACCTAACAATTCAGTACTCTCTTTTCTTTGTTTCTAAAAAAAATAATTGTCGAGAGTCATGACAACTCTTTCACGTGTGTGTGTGTGTGTGTGTATATATATATACCCGAATATAAATAATTTAAAAGAATGTCAGAAATATTCTGGGATGTTACACCGTCATCAACAGAAAATAATTTTATTTAACAAGAATAAAATCAACATGAGACTAAGATTCATGATATAATGTAACATAAAAATATCCCGTTCCTAAATGGTTAAACTATGGATGTAGAGAAGTAATTGTCTTGTTTGAGCTTATTTCACTGTCTCAGTTTCTTTGCATAATAAATACATGCACACACACACACACACACACATATATATATATATATATATATATATATATATATATATATATATATATATATATATATATATAATGAGAGAGAGAGAGAGAGAGGAGAGAGGAGAAGGAGGGAGGGTGATAATTGAATGAGAGTCCGGCAGGATGGGAAATAAATGACAAACTAGAAAAATGTCCTTGACCGTTTTCACCGATGAACCAGGTTTAAGTGTCCAGATTAATCCTATTACAGAATATATTCGGGATATATTTGAATCTAGTCCAGAATAATCCACGGGTTAGGATTGAGTCTAGCCTATTTCATATCTCGGTGAACAAAATGGCCTCATCGGCCATCTAGGCCAGTCTGTACTTTTTTTTTAAGGACTGTTTTTCTTATCTAGAATCTTATGCGATGCCTGCAGTCTACAAAGCAAATGATAATGGCGGAATATGACCTCATTCAAGTGTAGTCAACTATCGATCTTTTTAAAAACGGACTAATCTTGTTCAATTCATATGCCTGTTGGGTAAAAGTAAACAGAGAAAAAAAACTTGTTTCCAATAAAAGCTTATATTTCTTTATCTTCTCATATTCTTGCCACGCATAGCGTTATAAAATATCAAGCGGATAAAAGTGGGGGTGTATTCTTGCCTACGGGGTTATATTCTTTTCATGTCCGGATTTAAAAAATGGCCTAGTCTAAATTATACCCCAGGTATAAAATAGGATAGCCTAGAATAACCTCGGATATACACTAGGTGGCTCCACCAGACTTGTGAATCTGCTTCTTCCTTTTGATTTTTTTTTTTTTTTTTTGTGGTTTGATTCTGCTGGAGAGATTGCTTCATAGATCCAGTAGGGCTATGTTACCCTGTTAGATGTTTCTGTTCCCCATAGAGATAAATATTAATATAATGAACATTTGGGTTGTAAATGTCGAATGTATAACAGTTTCATGTTGATAAAATTTGGTACACATTCAAAGAATTCAAGTAAATGAATGTAGAATGTTAAGCATGAAAAATGGAAAAATTCAGATTGAGAATAAATCAACTAATTCTTTAGAAATTGCTTTGTTTACGTCTCGGACAAGAAACTGAGTAGCTATGGGCTTTCGTGGATGTGTGCATTTCTTAAAGGGGTAAATATTTCCTACATCTACTCTATATGATACTATGGTATAGTGAAAGTTAAAAATAACAGTTATTAAATTCTGAAATACCTCGGTGAATTTAGAGACACCTATATATATATATATATATATATATATATATATATATATATATAAAGAAATATAGTCTTAATGTGTGCTATATGTTTATGGGATAAAGTGCTCAATATCAGAGATAGAGCGTGTGTAAATATAAAAGTGAACATAGAAGTCAACACTTAGAGGCGACAGTCTGTTTCATGCTATATGCAATCGTCAGGCCACATACGATTGCATATTGCATAGACTGTCGCCTTAATATTACTTATATATATTTATATATATATATATATATATATATATATATATATATATATACACATACACAGTCCGACCAAAAATTTTATACGCAGTTCAGGAAAAGAGAAACTTTCGTAGTTTTATGAAATTGCGATAACACTGTTTACTGTATTACGATATTTTCTTGACATAGCATTATCCTCATGGCTATAGCATCAACAAGTCCTAAATCCTATGCATCACAGAAAACGGACAACATTGGTAGCCCTTAGCCAAGAATTTGAAAATGCATGTGCAGCAATTCAACTCGACACTTTGGCTCACGTTACCCAAGCATTTCGTCGTACTAAAAAAATTTCTGGAAGCTAAAGGCCACAATTTTGCGCATCTCTTGTGATTCTAGAGTCTAAAGGTAACTTGTATTAATCTCGTGATGTCTGAATAAATTTAGCATTACAATATTTATACAACTTTTCCTTTCCTGAATTGTGTATACATTTTTTGAGCGGACTATCTATCTATCTATCTATCTATCTATATATATATATATATATATATATATATATATATAGATAGATAGATAGATATGGTGATTTTCTTTCGTCTTTCAATGATAATGTTATTAAGCTTATCAGAAGATATGAAAGGAATTTGCTTAAAATAAATAGAAAAAACTTGTCTATATTATTTAATAAAACATGCATCAATGAATATATATGTGTGTGTGATATGTGTGCATGTCTGTGTGTGTTCGTGTGTGCGTGTGTTTAAAATCAATTCACGTTGAATTTAAGCAGTGTTGGATCTGAGTGACCGCTCTTGCGAATATCCCATACTTTAAGCAACGCCTGATCTTATAACCTCGTGATACAATTCAGGCGTTAATGACCCCAGCACTATCTTACCGTCAATCTCAATCGAATCGTATGCGGTATAATTATGTTGATTTGTTCTTGACATTGCATCAGAGTTGTCTGATGCTGAAAATTCACAGTGTTACGCAAGCTATGAATGACTTTAAACAATTGTGCGGGGCCGTCAAGTTTTCAGAGGTTTCGGAGATTAGGGAACCACCTCGTCAACTGCGGTCGGTTTGGTGGCTATTTTTGTAGAGCTAGTGGTCAGCTATCATCATCATCATATATATAAAATGATGTTATTTCAATTAGTTTTAGCAGCAATGACGATGGAAATCAGTTAATAGCAAGAGTTACGCTGCTTGCTTGAGTATGTATCTTAAAAATCTTTTTTCGTAAAATACATCTACTAGATGCTTTAGTACACATAATCAGTGATGTTTCTAGCCGAGGTTCGTTAGGGGTTTCAGGCTTTTCAACATCATATCCACTCTCCACGGTGACCCAGCCGATACTGATCGGGTATCGACTTGTGTACCTTCCGTCTTCTACAATCCTTTCTATCTTCCGAGGTACACGCCATACGACTTTTCTTGGCAATATATTGTCCAATCCCGGATGACTTCCGGTTAACCAGCAATGTGCGCACTTCCATAAAAAGGAAGCAAACGCAGACACAATTTCTATCTGATCATGAATATAGCGGCGTGCTTAGCTTGAAGTGGTCAATACCGATTTGATTCCGTCAATGAGAAATATATACACACACTCACATGCAGAGAAACGCGCTCAAGCATTATATTCTGCTTATACTTATCCCATTTTCCTTCATGTTAATCAATTGCACAGCATCAGATAAGATGTCTACAGACATTTGATTGATGGCAAACCTACCTTCACAGCCACTGTCACAGAAGTGGGTTATGTCACGTAAGCAGCTGTAGAGAAACTTACCTAAAACAAAGAAAAAGAAAAGAAAATTGGAATTTTTGCACAAAGAATTATAAGTGAAAATTTATAAAAATAATAATTAATTGCTCAGCATTTATAAAGTTAAATAAATTATAAAGTTTATAACATTATCTATTTATTTATAACATTATCTATTTATTTATATTTATGACATTTATAAAGTTAATATTTAATTGCTCAACATTTCCGCTATGATGGAACGGAGAACAATACATTTAGAAACATTTATACATCTTTAAAAGGCGACCTAAAGTTGAGGACAAAATTATATCTTCCCTTATGAAAATGTAATTGTTTCTAAATTGTGTCATATGTGAGGTTTCCCAAAGTAAGGAATTTTTAACACAGTATTTCTAAATATACCAGTTTTATTTATTGTTTTAATTTGTACACAAAAAATGACAAAACTAAAATTAATAACACGGTTAAAATTATTAGCCTCCATCCCAGCTGATGCTAATAGTCAATTGTGTATCCTTTGTATGTTAAAATCTAATGTTCTATAGAAATTCTAAACAATCACCTCACAGATGATGAAGAGACTTCACAACAGAATGTGATTCTACAGAAAGATGCTGAGAATACCATGAACTGGAAATATGAATAAGGAGGAAGTTTTAGGGAAAATAGAAACAAAAAGGACACGGCAAACATGCACCTTCGTGTCCACAATTAGACGGAGTGTCAAAAGGTCAATTTTTCCCATGACACCGCTTTTTTTAACTACCTTCACTCCTCAGCAATGTTCATTCTTTTAAAAAGCGATCGATTAGAATTGGAATAAAACCAAAACTTATGAAAGTGAACTTATACATTTTCTTTGTTCTTGAAAATTGGCACCAAAAATAATAAACATTATTTATTTGTTAGATTGTTTATTTACACTATTTATTTGTTATATTATTTATTGGAATGTTGGCAAAATATTAGCTAATTGCCAATTGATTCAAACATTATAAAATGGTAAATAAGAAGGATTTTCTTATAGTTGGTTCATTGGTAAATAAGGATTTCCTTATAGTTGGTTATATTTTAATAAATATTTATAAATTTATGAATACAACATTGTTTTCATAATTATTTCTTTATAAATTGGTAAATGATAAATATTGCACTGCATTAATTCTAACAACATAAGATACACAGATGACACAATACTGATAGAAGATACGGAAAAGAAATATCAAAATCTCCTACAGAAGGTAGCGACGGAGAGTGAGAAAAAAAGACTAAGCACAAATTACAAAAAGACAGAATGTATGGTCATCAGTAAGAGGATGAGCCCGAAATGCGATCTGATGGTCGGGAATACTAGAATCAAACAGACGCGGAAGTTTAAATATCTGGTAAGCGTCTTGACAGATGACGATAAGTGCGACATTGAGATCCGTAGACGTATTGGGATAGCCAAGGACACATTCCAAAAGCTGAGTAGAGTATTGCGAGACAGGAGGATTTCTTTGGTAACAAACAAAAGAATATTGAGCTGTTACGTGACATCTGTCCTTCTTTACGGCAGCGAATGTTGGACGATTTCCTCAAAGATGTTGAAGAGACTCGAGGTGACAGAGATGTGGTTCTACAGAAGGATGCTAAGGATATCATGGACCGAGCTTGTGAGCAACAATGAGGTCTTAGAGATGTTACAAACAAGGAGGAGGCTTATACTTAATATCAGGAAGAGGCAGCTGAAGTTTCTGGGACACATAATGAGGAAGGAGGGTCTAGAGAATTTGATACTCACGGGTCAAATAGAGGCACAGAGAGATAAGGGAAAATAACGCGTGACATACCTGGCGGACTTAATCAAGTGGATGACAGAACGTGGCCTGGGGGAAGAAGCAAAAGGAAGGAACTTGTTGAGAGCTGCAAGGGATAGAGGGAGGTGGAGAACCATGATCACCTACGTCCTGAAAGGACATGGTACATAAAAAGAAAGAAATATAGAACTATTCTTGTAAATAAATAATGTTTAATATTTTTGTTGTAAATTCTCCAGAACAAAAAAAAATGTATAAATTAACTTTCATCATATGTTTAGGTTTTATTCCAATTCTAATAGCTTTTTAAAACAATAAACAGTGCCAATGAGTGATGGCAATTAAAAAGCGCTGGCACTGGAAAAAAAAAAAAAAAAAGAAACATTTTTTTTTTTTTTTGTACTACGGGTACAAAGGTTCATGCTTGCCAAGAACACTTCTACTTAGAATCAGAAATAGACAGTTGAAATTCCCCGGACACATAACGAGGAATGTGATGATTGGAGAATTCGGATTTCGATGTCACAATTTTTCTATTCTGTTAAAACCCTTGCTTGATTTTCGTGTCTCCAATTCATAGTTCGAATCTTAGGCTGTTCCTTTTGTTGACATCCAAATTATGTCTTCTTACGTATTATGATTCGTCCTTTCTTCTTACTTTCCTTTACTGTCTTCTGTAAGAATTCATGTAGTTTCCTTTCTGTATCTGCTATCAATACTGCGTCATCTGCAGATCTTATATTGTTAAGATTCTGGCCGTCAATAATAAATTCAGGTAGAACTTCTAATTATCAATGGATAAATTGAATAACCCCGGTGAGAAGATACATCCTTGTTTTACGCCCCTTTTTGAACAATAACTTGAACGATTTTAAATGTGAATTAAATTTAATTGTCTAATGATTTTTCTTTTTCTTTCAGTTTTGGTGGACATTTGGACAATATTATTTTTCATGCATAATTGCCATGACTTAAATAACAGGATCCAATAGAGAAATAAATAAAGTTTCACCAATAACACTGATTTATTTACTACTGGCTTTGATCCCTTTTAATGAAACACCCTTTATATATATATATATATATATATATATATATATATATATATATATATAATCCATCTAAATGAAATACCTTTATTTTCTTTATTGTATATACTGAATTCATTTTCTATGCGTATGCAGGCGGTTTGCTTCCACAATAAGTTCTGGATTATTCTAATATCTTTCCCAAATAAATCAAGCTTACCTAGCAGTTCAAATAGTTTTTTGCAACCTACTTTAACAAATGCTTTTGCATATGCTATAAAACATAGGTATACATTCTTCAGCATTTGTATTGCTCTTTCTGATATCATTCTGATCATAAATATCGACTTCCTTGTTCCAGCGCCTTTAAGGAAACAGCACTGTTCTTGTCCCATTTCCGATCTAATTCTGCTATGCGCTCTACTCACCAGAATTTGGACGATAGGCTTTGTTATATGACCCATTAGGCTGATTGTCTGATGGAGTCTGAATTCATTGCACCTGGATTCTTAGACAGCGCAATGAAAATGAACCTTGCTTTAGGATTTCTTTCAAAATCTTCTGATATTCTTTTTTTCTTCATGATTCTTTCACCCTCAAAACATTCCCAGTTCCAGATAAACTGAAAAATCCCGATTGCGTTATACTACTGCCAACGTGTTTCTTCTTGATTACGCTGTTCTTTGGATTATGCAATTTTGACTTTTTTTTTATGAATAAGAGTAGATAGGATAGGTTTGCCTATCGCCCGGTTCACAATCCTTTCCAGTCTTTTGAACAGGAGTAGAGGTTTATTCCGTGTTTCTTGTTTAGGATTGGGCCCCGGCTCCTCCTAAAGTCTTCTCATTTTCTCCCCTCTCTCAGTAATACCTTGCTTCTAAGCGGCATTATCGCCTTGTTTGGGATGAAATGATTAAAAAAACAAAAGAAAAGCATAAGCGATATCTCTATGCCCAAAGAGTTCTATATAGTTTTGTCTCATCTGACGAAAATGAAACGCTATCAGCGTGGGCCGGCTTACGGAATTAGAAATCGGGGGACCGAGCTCCAATTCCAGTCGGGTTTGCTTATATTCACTTATGCGCAAATACCTTTAGGAAATGTATGAATCCAACTAATTAGTACGACTTGTGTCATTAAGAATCATTATTATCTCCAAAAATTATTATTATCTCCCAAAATTCAAACTGTAAAACACAACATCCTTGTTCTGTTAAAAAAAATAATTTGTGAAAATATTTTTTAAAAGAATTCAATTATTTTCGAGTTGCTAACAATTTTGTCCACAACTGTATATGGAGATCTCCCAGGCCAATAGTTTTTCGGATTATCAGTTAAAATTTAATTTTAGCACGAAGATTTAAGGTGAGTTTTTTTAGATTTGGGATGTTAACGACCTAAGTTCAATTTCATTCCAATAAATGGCATAAAATTATCGACATTGATAAGGGCCATCCACATCCCCTATTAATCAGTCAAAATAATTAAGAGGACTGTAGAATAATGTTGAGAAAGGCTTGGATAGCAAATAGGCTGTATCTTCTATGTCTATACATAGCTGAGGAAGCTAATAAAAAAGTTTTTGGTATTGGTAAAAATATTTTGGAATGTTTTTCGTCGTTATAACAACCGGCGTAGAACAAAGAAATTTGACTTGTAAATTGCAGGCCAAATACCAAATTAGAAGTAATTGCATTAATAGAAAATGTAGGTACTAATTGTACAAATAAATAAAAAGAAATTAACAGTTGGAATTGTAATGAAGACCCATGTAAAGTTTGTCTGGTAAGAACATCGGATTTTTAGATCAGATGAAGTTAGTTAACGAGTTGGCATCTATACAAGTTTACAGAAATAATTTTTCTTGAGAGTTTAATTCTGTATTTGAATGCATCATTTATGGATAAACGTTATATTTCAACATGGATCTTTTATCATCAAATATCCGAGGCAACATTTGGTGTTAATAACTATAGTTCATTTAGTTATGAGATTTCAAGCGGACAATTATATATAATATATACAAATATAATTATACATAAAATCCGAAATAAAACTAGAAAGAGACATTTTAAATTATGGGATAAATAATAATAAAAAAACCCAGGACATATTGACGGTAAGAGGGACAAAAGGGTGCCGCGGGAATGAATGGATAGAAGGACAGGGGAGAGTATTTAGGTAGAGTAAGAAGACAAATATTTTAAGAAGTACGAAGGATAGAAAGATCCATGATTGTCCTCGTTCTATAGAGAGACGATGCAAAGAAGAAGAAGTTGGAGGAAGAGAAGAAGAAGAAGTTGGAGGAAGAGAAGAAGAAGAAGAAGAAGAAGAAGAAGAAGAAGAAGAAGAAGAAGAAGAAGAGGGGTCGTGTTTAAGCCTTCATGATGACATGTCAAAATATGTCAAATAGCATCTTACTTATACAAGCATTTGGAAGAGACATTTTGATCTGCCGCTAGCGCCAGATGTTGATTCTGTTCTTATCGACGATAAGCACATTGTTGAACGTGCACTGAGGATGATGGCTACTTGATCACGTTGCAGCGATAAAAAGAGGCCTTGCCAGCGATGCTGCAGCAACAGCAAAAGCCGAGACAAAAAACTAAGTTACCAGCTACGTCCAGGAAAGTAACGAGGGATGTCGCCATGAAAACTGGCGCCATTTTCTATACTGTAGAAGCCAGCAGCCGACAAAAGCTGGCATGAAGTCGTTCGAAAAGAGAAGACAAACACAATCCCCATCCACATCTTCGTCACCAAAAAAAAAGAAGAAAAAAAAAGACAGAATAAATGGAAAAGCAACCAGATCCGCCTCCCCACCCCTTTGACATTCCAGCAGAAAGGAAGAGAAGAAATTGAAAGTTTCATGCAGAAGCAAATGCGGGAAAAATCAAAGACCCCTACTGTTACCCTAACCGTTCCTGTTTTCGCTATTAAAAAACAGGCACCAGAGAAGTGTGTCAGCTTCTCCATTTAAAGATTCGTTCCCATCCCAGATCGGCCGTCATAAGGCAGCAAAAAGAAGAATATTATTCACGGAGAGTGCAGAGGTTTGTAAGGTGTTAGACAGGGATAAAAAATACCTGTCAACGTAGCCAAAAACCGGCTGAAATCATTAAATAAAGTGTGAAAAGAAAATTATATGCGAAATCTGGAGAATATCCAAAATGCACATTAGAAAAAAAATGTCATGCCCAACGAAGAAGTAAACCAAACTCTGTGAATCGTTCTCACCCTTGGAACTTGATGGGTATGACGATGACAACAGGCAATCCAAAATTTATATATTTCGAGTCAGTACCTCTATATGGCAGTGATGTTGGATAATTTTCTCACAAATGAAAAAAAAAAAAAAGACTTGAACCCAAAAAGCTATTCTATTTATAAATATTTAGAATACCGTATACATAGCATGTGACAAATGAAGAAGTTTTAAAAAGAGTAATGTTATCGCTGTAAGCACTAAGAATATGAAACTAAATCTTTCAAACGTATAATTATTGATTATTCACAATGATTATATGCAGGTGTGTGGTTTGGGTAACTTTCTTCGAACGTTGATGTTTTTCTCGCAAGTATGTGAGAGGCTTTTCCCTCTCGGTGTGTGTATGCGAGGGTGGGCTTATATAACTTCCTGCTTTCTGGTTATAACGCCTGTGCATATACTTAGCTCAGTTGGCTCGACCACATGTTTAGAGTTCAGGGCAGTCAATGACATGATTTAAGGCTCGATTTTGCACCTGGTCCAGGTCAGCACGCTTATTTAGATGTTTTTTGATGCTATGATGTGACACCGAGCACAAATTTCTACATTGGTATCTTTTATTGGGGTAACCGAAAATCAACTCCTAAAAAAAAAAAGATTCCTTATTGACATTAAATTTCATGGCGTAAATCACGTACTACGGAAGAATGGAGACTAAAAAGAAACTGTTACTAAAGAGAGAGAGAGGGGGGGAGGCAGCTGAATCTTTGGGACGTACAATAAGGAAAAAAGGTCTCGCATATTTTTCACTCACAAGACACAGCGAATGCAAGAGAGGCTTAGAAAAGCAGCGAGCAACCAACTTTATAAGATTGAGCAAACAGAAGATGTATTTTGTTAAAATAAAGCTTAATTGAATTCAAATTAAATAAATGTCGCTGATTTATTGCAAAGTTTGAAAATTGTTATTAGTTAATTCATTTGTATTTCTCGCTCAGCTCAGCGAAGCAAATGAGTCTCTCTCCAGGTCAGCAGAGAAAACCTACCTCCTATGAAATGATGGAAAACAGGAAGAATAAAAAATATACCAGGCTGATAACTCCGGTTCAAAGTTTTACTGGGTGCTAAAGTTTTAACAGGGTGCTAAACTTGTTTCGAGAAGTTTTTACGGTTTGAAGAGATATAGCAGGGTACGAAACGTGATTCAGCGTGGTTCAACTTTTTACGGCATGAGAATGCCTAATAACCATTTCAAGCAGGAAATAATTAAGATTAAAAAGCGAAAAATATCGAGGTGACTAATTAAGTGTGGCGAATATGACTAAAATAAAAACTGATTAAAATTAATAATTAGAAGTCGTAAAATGAATTTGAAGAAGACTCTAGAAAGATTCGAACCTGAAATAAGCAAAGTAGAATTCATTAAGATTAAATGTTTCCCCAACCTAGCCAGTTGCCTCAGGAGGAATATGACAAAGATTTATGGTCTTCTGAAATTTCCCCAAATTGAAAGAAGAATTCTTGCTATGTTTATATAAAATACTATTAGCTCCCCCCCACCCCTCCACTGTTCCTATTGTTATCAAAATTCAAACCAGGAGTTTCACCTGACCTCATTCCAAAAAAGACATTCATTATTGAACAAAGGAAGGTCATGAATATTTTATCGAAAACATGCAATAAATCTGAGCCAGAGTCGGATTCAGATGATATATATATATATATATATATATATATATATATATATATATATATATCTATTATTGAGTCCTATTTTTTAAATTAATATTGTGAACGTTTGAATTTATATTCTCATTTCATTTGTATATATATATATTCAAACGTTCACAACATTAATTTAAAAATTCTAAAAATATAATATATATATATATATATATATATATATATATATATATATATCGCTCTATTATCTTATTGAGTCCTATTTTTAAATTAATATTGTGAACGTTTGAATTTATATTCTCATTTCATTTGTATATATATATATTCAAACGTTCACAACATTAATTTAAAAATAGGACTCAATAAAATAATAGAGCGATATATATGTGTGTGTGTGTGTGTGTGTGTGTGTGTGTGTGTGTGTGTGGTTCACACTCCTCCTCGGTCTTTTTAGAATTTGTATTTCTTACAAGTGAGCAGAAATTTAGCAAAAGAATAGTCAATAGATAACTAGGTCTATAATATATGAACACATATATATTATATATACATACACCCCCACAGACATACATGTATATATATATATATATATATATATATATGTATGTATGTATAAACACACAAACATAGAAGTATATACAAACATACATACATACATTTTCATATGCACATACATATATATATATATATACAAACACATTCACACACACACACACATATATATATATACCGTATAACAGCAATGTATACATAGCTATTATCCAAATACATTGGATTTAGCACAATTGTCCATACACTTGGCAAAATGTTGGAATAATACCTACGCACATTCAATTGAGGTCTTTATTCTTTTGTTCACAAACATGAAATGTAGTGAAAAAAAATGAAACCAACATTTCAGGTTGATGCATTAACAATGGATTGCTTCCACAATCTTCCAATATATCCGGTTCACACTTCTCCCCGGTCTTTTGAACAGGAATAGAGGTTTATCACCTGTTTCCTGTTTAGGATTGGGTTTTCGGTTCCTTCTAAAGTCTTCTCATTCTCTTTCACTTCCAGTATCCTCTTCCGTTTTAGTGGAATTATCACTTGCTTGGGGCCAATTGATTTATATATATACTGACAAACCTCTCATCTACGGACCCCCTATCAACGGACTTCGGATGCAACGTACAAAATCTGCAGGGAAAAAACTTCCAAATCGTCAGCGATATATTTAAAAATTTACGGGCTTAGCGGAACGAGTCGTATTAATTCTCAAAGGGACCGCCCGGGCGGCGGTGGCCGGCTTTTCACTTGTAAACAAAGACGGAAAGTACGATTCATTAGCGTGTTCGTGAGAAAATAACTGTGAGAAATCTATTATTTTTGTTATTTAGATTAATATATCTATATTAAGTATATATTTATTTATGCCATATATACATGTTTGTAGTATTTACATTATTATTATAACTACTGGGAGTTACTATAGTGATTTTATAAATAAAAAATAATCCCTTCCCATCGACGGATAATCGACTTTAACGGACCCCGCGCCCTATTAGTCCGTTGATGAGAGGTTTGTCTGTATATTAATAAAATATAACTTAAACAGTCAAAACATGAAGAAAAAGTAACAACACCAAAAGCACCCTCTACCTTGTATCCAGAAGCCTGTGAACAATGAAAATTGTGGAAAATCTTTGTACTCCCTTACTTCCACCAAACGACAAAACGTATGAACGCTGGAAAAACTAGATAAAAATTTTCCTTGTCTGACATATTTAATGGAAGATTTTAAAAGAAAGATTGCTGCTCAATTATGTATTAATATAATTAATTAATTAATGTGCTAGCACCTTTTAAGTGTGTGCGGCTGAATTCAGTGTTGACTGGTTTACTGTTTTGTTCCAGCCACAATCTTTATTTCATCTAAAGGTACTAGAGTCACTGTATATCACATCTCGCAAACTGTCTCTCTGTAAACAGCGTGATTGTCTGCTGGCATTGGTCTCTAGTACTCTCTACACATTTTTTCTCCCTTCCCTATCCTCTCATTAATCATTCGTTAATTTAGATTTATTGTATTTTACTCTTTTTCTCTCGATTAAAAACTTTAAAGAACGGGAGCGAAACCTGTTGATTTCTTCTTTTGTTTTTTTTTTTTTGTTTTTTTTTACGACCAGTTTTTTTAATTATGCCAAGTAATATTAAGCTTAATGCCTTTATAGCAATATTCAAGTTATGCACCGCTAAGAATTTTTTTTTTTTTAAATATATATATATATATATATATATATATATATATATATATATATATATAGTGAAAGAGAGAGAAAGAGAGAGAGAGAGAGAGAGTGAGAGAGATTATATATGAGTATATGAAGTGGAAAGCTTATATTTTTCACTATGAATAATAGAATAGATACCTCCGAACTAAATGCTACTGATAAAATATTTCCACTTCTTTTTAGCGCACTAATTACATATAATAAGAGCTACATCGGGTAGGAAGTTGTGGAGGCCCATGATTGTCGACGTCTTGAAGGGACACGGCCCACAGAAGAAGAATTATACAAGATTATCTTACACGTTCTCATAGTTCAGTAATAAAAGAAATGTTCTCTAAAATATTTATCCATTCAACTGAAGCCATTGATTAAATTTTTCGCACAATGGCTAACAAACTGGTCTGTGGGGCAACCACTCGTAACAATGGGTATTTTTTTAAGACAGGAAAACAGACGACAGAAATCTCGTAGCAACATCAGCAACATAATAACGCCAATAGCATTTATCTATAGAGTAAAAGAAGCGGTGGAATGACCTTTGAAAATAACTTGAAAGCGATAAACAATGCTGATAACAATAGTAAGCTATCAATCAGTTGTCATTGTTAGTGCTTAAACAAGAACATCTATATTTACTAACACATGTATTAACAATATGTTGCTTTCTGTCTCTGCTGGCTTCAGTGCTTCCGACCCCAATGCTATATCATAGACTGTATCGAAAGAGTAGGATTTTTTTTTATTTACGCTATTTACATTGTTCGGACTGTTGTCCTCATCTTTATTGTCATATTCACGATGTTTCGGCCGTTGGATGCTCCGGTACTCTTCAGTTGATATTCATTAGAATTTCGAAACGAACCCTTTATTTCATCCACCGGGGGAGATTATTCTAGTTCCACGTGCCATGCCTTTTCTGGATATTTCAGTTTCAGTTATTTCCCTAGCTCAACTCTCCAAGTTTTTGTTCCCCTCTGCTATGACCAGGTATTGAACTCACAACTCTTTGGGTTAGGTCATTAGATTACTTCAACCAACGCTTTTATCCACTGGGCTATGTGTCCTTGGAGAAATTCCAACGTATATCACCTAAAAAAGGCCGAAGCGTACAACGACCGAAACGTCGTGAATGTAATAATAAATATGAGTCCGAACAATATAAATAGCGTAAATAGTTACAATACCTCATCTCAGAAATATAGACACGATTTTTTTTTTGTTTTCATGTTGAGCGGATTTGTGGGTGATGCCCCTTTTCACTCTACAACTTCGCGGACGTAATGTCCCTACTCCATCGCTATTTCCATGGCAAGTGTTCAGATGAGCTCCATTCTTAAATTCCACCAGTTCAGACCTTTACTGCTAAGAAGCGTCATGCTACTTACAAGGAGTCGAATCACCTTAATTTCCTCCATGTCCCAAATATCTGAAGCCGCTTTTGTTTTCTCCTAAGAACTGCCATTTTGTGGAACAGACTCCTGCGTGGATGCTTCCTTATAAACTTTAATCTTGACCTCTTCAAGAGTCAATCGTTATCATAATCTCTACTTATATCTCTTCTGTTCGTATCTCACACCTTATCCTTCATTATCATTTAATTTTTAATCCTCTGCCTTGAGTGGTTCTCGAGGATTTAATTGGATGAAACAGTAAAAAAAAGCTAAATAAATAAATCAATGTAGGTCATGCTAACATTCCAGGGCAGCCGTTTGTCAGTTTTCCCTGTATAAATATAAGTTTTAACTTCGTCCGTTTTATTGATTCTACTTAATTTTAGTCTGAATAAAAGTCGAGTTAAGAGTAACATAAGTAGCAAAGACAGTAATCTTATCGATTTGGGCAAAATAGCATTTGAAAAAGCAACAGCAATGATATATTGATAAACTAAAATGAGTTTCCCACCCACCTTTTCTATTTTATTTTTTTTTTCAATACGGTACCAACATAGAGTAAACGAACAAAGTGTTCGTCGCTACGGCCTCTGCACTGACCGAAACATCAATACCAGTATTATAAAATTAAGCTCTCACCTCCGGCACGTAGCTCAATAATATATGAAGAGATTGAGCTGCAAAAACGAATAATTCAAATCCAGGCATTAGATAGATGAAATTAGTTACGGTAAAAGAACTGAACGAGAATAAATCGCACGACAGCAGAAAATGCCTTTATCGAGTCAAATATTTCTATACAAGACAACGGGATAAGTTGTAGATAAACAGAGACATTTACAGGTGCAAACCAAATATTTTCACACATATACACATCACCTTTAAACGTATACTGTTTTATTTATTTTCTTATTATATCAAGCTTACGGACACATCACGTTGAAACAGCGGTTCCGTACGATCACCGAAGTTAAGCAACATCGAGCCTGGTCAGAACCTAAATTGGTGTGGCCGCTTGTGGATACCAGGTGTTGTAAACTTGTATGTGCGGGTGGTGTAAGGGATAATGGCTCGGAATTGTTAATTTCCTTTGGGTTCGTTGTATTCACGTATGAGCAAATGCCCTTGGACATAAATATTAAGTTGTTAAATAACTCAAATGAATGTTTACTACCCAATACAAGTATTGAACAGACAGCCTCAGCTAATGTAAACTTGTGCTTTAATAAGTTGATCTGTTCCGCCTTATACTCTTGGGAATGGTATTAATCCACCTCTTCTCCCCCAGTTATGGGTTAATTAGTAAGACTTCTTGTTGTAGCATGCCTACGAACAATAATGGGTATGTTCCCATTCACATAAATACAGTAGTAAATATTGGTCTGCATTCGTCTCCTGTATGTTGGTCTGATTCGTCTCCAGCTGTGATGGTCAACTCTCTGCCCTCTACCTCCGGACAGAGAGGGTTCCCAGACGAGGCTATGTCGAATGGCAGAGTCTAGTCTCGGTAAACAGCTACCCGTACCCGTTTTATACGGGGTCTACGGGCAATTTTTGGTCGATCCTACGGGCTCCGATAACCCCACATTAAATTCGTCCTTGTGCCACATCTGACCGCGTGGGTCGGTTGGTAGATATCCTGCAGTTGGAGATTCATTGTGGAATTCACTTGACTCATTTCTAGCAGTTGGCTACTTCTTCTACGCGCCGCTGGCGAATCTTATATGTGTTGTTCTTGTCCTAAGTATTATCGTTCATTACCAACCTTCGTGTGATTATTCTATTCAGTGACCTTCCCTAAGTTACAACAGTTATATCACTAAGCCATTAATATCTAAAAAAAAAATCTTAAAATCTAAAAATATTTTCTGGCTTTAAATAATCTGCAAGGGTTTGATAAGCCATAGAAGATAAATCAATCAATAATTATATTAGGTAATTTACCTGAGCCTGATCATACTTAGCAAATTCTCAAGCCGTATTACATTTTTTAACTCCATTGAGAGAAAATTCATTTATTAATGCTTACTGATGCCATGAAAACTACAAAGACCCCTATAGAAGTTAGTGAAGGAAAGCGAGAAGAAAGGACTAAACATCAACTGCAAGAAGACAGAAGGCATAGTTGTTAGCAAAAGGATGAACCAAACACGCGAATTACAAATTGGAGATACCAAAATCAATCAAGTAGAAAAATTTAGATATCTAGAAAATGTTTTAACAGACGACGGAAAGTGTGACACTGAAATCCGAAGACTTATTGGGGTGGCCAAAAATGCATTCCAAAAGCTAAGCAAAGTATTAAGAAACAGAAAAAAAATCGTTAGAAACAAAGAAAACAGTACTGAACTGTTACGTGATATTAGTCCTTCTATATGTCAGTGAAGTGCAGATGAAGAAGTGACTTGAAGCAAAGGAAATGTGGTTCTACAGAAAGATGTTGTGGATAACATGAACAGAACATGTGAGTAAGGACGAAGTTTTAGAGAAAATTGAAACAAAAAGAAAACTTATAACATCAGGAAAAGACAGTTTCTAAATTTCTAGGGCACATGCTAAGGAAAGAAGGCTTGCAAAAATCTGACACTCACAGGACAAATTGGATGGAAAAGGGACAGGGGAAAAATGCATAACTTTCTTAGTAAGTTTGAGTAAATTAGAGGGCGGAACAAGGTTTAGGAGAAATAACAAAAAGACAAAATATATTAAGAGCTACAAAAAAAATAAAAATAAAATAACAGGAAATTGTGGAGAGCCATGATCGCCAACGTTCTGAAGAGACACAGTACATAAAGAAGAAGAATGCTTATTTGAAGTTGCATTTAAAAAACACCTGAGCCTCGCATCAGGCTTAAAATGTTATTAAAGTTTGTACCAATTTGAGCTTTGTCTTGCTTATAAGCGTTATGCTAATAAAAAAAAAGTGTGATGAACATATTATGATGTAGACCAGTGGATCTCAACCTTTTTTTACCCATGGACCCCTTTCCCCTTCTTTTTATCTTGGTGGACCCCTTCATAGCTATTGGACATAAGAACAATTTTCTATTCTTCACTAATATAAATTTTAAGGTTTTAATTATCAAAGAAATAGTATACGATTAAGCTTTATTTTTAAATGAAAACTAATTTAATACAAATAAAATATTCTACTATAATTATAATAATAATTATTATTACTATTTTTAATTAACACAACAATTGAGTTTTGCCTGTGGACCCCCGGAAATATTACATGGACCCCCTAGGGTCCATGTAGACCCCGGTTGAGAACCACTGATGTAGACAAATCACTTAATTTTGATTAATATGCCATCGTGTTTTCTTCAAAACTCGTGTGAAACAGAAGTAGTCCTGTACGAAAAAAAGTATTTACAAGCATAGCGCACAGATTAAATACATTATTTGGCAATATATACTCTCACTCGAAATAATTATTTCACTTCCCATATGTTTGTATTATTCGATTGTCCTTCTCTAGTATGATAATATTAATAGCAGTATTATTAGTATTAATATTAGTATTATTAGTAGTAGTATGTATTACTGAGAAAAATCGATAGCAGCTAGGTTTAAAACAATTTTCCCAAATCGTACAGCCAGCATTTTCGTTATATTTGCGTTTCTTGACGAAAAGAGTATAAAGATGCATAACTTCTCTGCATGTTTGTAATGTGTGTATTGTATGTAATGTTTGTAATGTGTTTAATATATGTAATGTATGTAGTGTTTGTAATATGTGTAATGTGTGTAATATATGTAATGTATGTTTTAAATTACTTGCTCAGCATCACGCTGTACTATCACAGTGGTAACGCATATCACAGTGACAGATTAAAAAGAACAAAATATAAATAACGCATTTTTAATTAAACTTTAGAACCTCGGATGTGTTTTCATTTTTTCTCATTTTTTTTAACATTTGAATTCATGTCAGATAGTTTATAAATTCATACGTTTGTACAAAATAACAATTACTGTTAACCTATATTAAATATCTTACCTCCAGCCCTAATTTCTGGTGAAGAAAAATCCTGGGTCAGACCCACTTCGCAAAATCGGTATTCTGAAGTTTGGATATTGAAATACAGAATATAGTAAGTGGCTCTGGCAAAAAGCTTTTCAATAGCTCCTCGTATAAGAAATACAGTAATGTACAGTTCGTATACTTCATATTAGATAGTGATGAAGATGGTATTATTATTATTATTATTATTATTATTATTATTATTATTATTAGAGCAGCACGCCAACAAAGTGACGCTAGGGTACAATTATAGAAAGTACATGACACCCAATTTGAAAAAAAAGTGTACCAGGTAAACGCATCACAGTCAAATGTGTACAATATGGTGACACGTTTTGACAAATGCAGCGCATGACATTTAGATAGTGCCCAGTTAAAAATACCTCCAGTAATGCAGTCCGCGCAGACAGTCTTCGAGTAAGAGTGTTCCCAGATATATAGATGTAACTCCCAAGTCGCTTTAGCTGCCTCATCCTTCATGTGAAAAAAAAGAAACTTCTTGACTCGCGGCCAAGCTGCTTTCCCACTACTATACTTTCTACTTGTGTGCAATCACAGTCTGTTCCCACAAATAGTTACAGGTGGTCTACAGTGAAGATTAGATGACAATAAATCTCTTTAATACTGCAGTACTGTGAATACATTCAACAATACTGTCATCTGGATGGTTTCCTGGCTTCACCTAACACTGCGGTTTTTCATTTTTTATAGGACTCTTCGGAACGTTCCCAGTGTTCAGATAACGACTCGCAAGACTGTCAGTTTCCTGTTTCAAAACTACCTTAGTTCTCTGGCAAGGTACAGATAATTATCTATTTTTAACTTCCTTTAGACCATAGTTGACATTAAGCGAATGGAAGCCAAAAGGAGAAAGCTTCTCACTTGCTACCGCATGCATCATCCCAAAGCTTATGTTGATCGTCTGTATGGACCCAGATCCGAAGGAGGCAGAGGATTAGTTCAACTAGAACTCTCCTACAAAAGTACAACAATTGGACTTCAAAGATACCTGGAAACCACAGAAGACTGGATGATGATATGTGTCAAAGAACATGAAAGTAGCAAGCGCCTTTATTCCGTAATAAAAGAAGCTAACAAGATCAAAATGGAGTTTCAAATGGATGCAGAACTACAAGTAAAGCACAATAGACCAATTGAAGTTGCAAAATACGTAAAAAAGAAAGAAAAAACAAATGCAACCGACCAGATACAGAAACAATGGCAAGATAAACCGCTTCATGGCCAATACTCTGCCCGTACCAAACAAGATGATGTAGACAAGCCCCGTACCCAACAGTGGCTAAGTAGTGCAGGGTTAAAGCTGAAACGGAAGGTTTTATCCTTGCTGCACAGGACCAATGCTTGTTAACTAGAAATTATCAAGCACACATACTAAAATATTGTGTTTGCCCAAAATGCAGGTTCTGTGATAATTACCCAGAAACAATTGATCATCTTGTATCAGGTTGCACGGTATTGGCACCCACTGAATATAAAACCCGGCATGACAGAGTTGGCCAATATCTGCACTGGAAAATCTGCAGCTTCTACGGGAAAAAAACTGAAAGAAACTGGTATGAACACTACCCAGACCCGGTTATGGAGATAGAATCTGTTACAATTTTATGGGACTACACAAGACACACAGACAGAAAAATCAAAGCCAACCGCCCAGACATTGTTATTAGAGATTGCACACTAAAAAAGTGCCTCCTTATTTATATGGCGATACCTGCAGACTGCTATGTATCTTTCAAGATCTTCAAAAAACTATCAAAATACAAGGACCTAGCACTCTGTTCGTAATTAGTGGGGGGAAACCATGGACGGATGTCGATTGGGTTGTTTTTTGTTTTTAATTTTGAAGCTAAGATTATTTGGGAGTCACGTTCAATCCGAGGAGATCGCCTAAGTAGACTGGGTTACTCGACCTGAAGATATTTCTAACTGGGCCCCATCTATAAGTTTATGCTTTGTTTTTATCAAAACATGACGCCATATCGCGCACATTTGGCTGTGATGCATGTGCCTGATATACTCTTATCAGAGCGGGTGCCATGATGAGGGTATATTGGTTTTCGTATATTTGTACCCCAGCAACAACAGCAACAACAACAGCAGCAACAACAGAAATAATAATAATAATAACGTAAAGGTAGTTCAGAAAAAGGGAGGAGGAAAGAAGTGGGGGTGTAAGAAAGTAGAAATTGTCCCTGTTGTTGTGGGCGCCCTTGGAACAGTGACGGATAAAATAATAAAAAATAGATGGGTAAAATTAGTGCTGGGATTCGAACAGAGGTGTTTTATAAAAGAACAATGCTTAGAACAGCCTAAATTCTGAGAAAGGTTTTGTCGATGCAGAGAGGTAAAGAAATGACATGTTTAAAATATCATATGATCGACACTTGATCGTTAAATTACGACATACGGTCTGCTTATGAAAAAGGTAAATAAAATGATAATTATTAAAATAATAATTTACTAAAATAGTAGATAATATTTTCGTTTAACTCGCACGAGTAAAAAGTCAACTATAATAATAATAAAAAAAATTGGTAACAATTATTAATAAAATTTAATGATAACAAATAAACTAAAAGTTAAATAGCAATTTCTTGATACATATTTATTTATTTTTGGTTAAATTTTATTAATAAAAGTTACGAAAAGATTTAATTTAATTTTAATAATTAATATCTGGTTTTATCATGGACACAGGTTAAAGACTGAAAGAGCAATAAAACTCCACTCCTCGTTAACCTAGAGAATCAGCAATAATAATAATAATAATAATAATAATAATAATAATAATAATAATAATAACAAAAAGCTGTCAAAATACAAGGACCTTGAAATAGAAATCTCGAAAATGTGGCATATGGGAACATCAACAATCCCTGTTGTAGTTGGAGCAACTAGGACTGGTTGGAAAAGATTGCAGTATACTAAATGAAGGGATTCCTGGAAGTCCATGCCTCAAAGAGATACAAAAAATTGTTCTGACAAGTACAGCCCACACTTTACGAAGGACTTTATCTATGTAATTTTTTTTTTTGTCTGTGGACTGAAAGTGTCATGATGCCATTTCTAACCTTAGTTCCAAGGGACCCGGAAAGAAATATGTAAAACGCCAGAAATCAAAGAAAATAAAAAAAAAATAATAATAATAATAATAATAATAATAATAATTATTATTATTATTATTATTATTATTATTATTAATAATGGTTGGCAGAACAGGGATTAGGAGGGGAAAAAACAAAATTTACTACAGTAACAAAAGACAGGAAATTGTGGAACGCCATGATCGGTCACGCTCCGAAGGGACACGGCACGTAGAAAAAGAATGAACATGTTAAGGTCACGAGCAACAATCTCCTTCACTCCACTTGTAAACACACACACACACGCACGCACACACACACACGTACACACACCTGTATCTGTGGGCCTAATCGGACCGTCACGAGATGCCATCCGCACCGACTAAGTCACGTGCTGAAACAGCTACTGATCGATTCTATATGTGGTCAACAACTGCGAAAAATATTTTCTCTCTCCTTCTCTCTACTCCGCTTCTCTCTCTCTCTCTCATTCACTCTCTCTCTCTCCCTCCCTCCCTCTTTTGGTAGGGGCTGGTGCTCAGAAATAATTTTTTTTAAAATGTTAAGCTATAGAACGTCTGCACTCGTGCTTTAGAGCGAACGCACTTTACAGAACCAATATCCTTAAGACTAAGAGCAGCATATAAGTACCTACCCAAACAAAACGGACGCTGCTCGCTCGTCACGCCATTCTCGCTTATTATTGTTTAACGCGGTTACTCGTACATTGACTGATAACAGTAAATTTTTAAGAAGTCGTCGCTGAATAGACGACCTATTCAGCGACAGCTTCTTAAAAATTTATTTTCTCAAATCTACAACAGTAAATTTTTTTCAATGATGTTCACCTTGTACAAGGCCTAAGAGTCACTCGAGTAGAGGGTTACAGAGAAATATCTGACAAATTATGGAATCTGAAAGCTGAATTTTTATCTAGCCATATCAGATATTTCATAAATTTTGTATGGTTAAGTTCTATTTCATTCACTGATTCTGTAGACCTTGGAGAGATTCACAAAAGTAAATAATTGTGTGTACTTATAAAATATCATTTAAGATTTGCAAAGAGTAACTTTCTGAACATGAGCTTCCTTTATCATGAACAGGTTGTGACAACTGGTGGACTTGGAAGAGGGTGGGATAGGGAAGGTTGATATTTACATGAATTTATATGATTTAGCATACAAAATTAGTTGTGCAATTTTCCCTTTCATTCAACTTGTGACATTTTTAGCTGAATTCGCTTAATAAGTAAGTAACACACTGGACATTTACTTTTAGGGTTATACTATGAGTCAGTTAATGTTAAGGAATTTTTAGGCTTTCACCAGACGAAAGTGATGTGTACGATGATGTGATTGCACATGCGCATGAAAGAGAGTTGACGCTGGAATTTTAAATCTAATATTTTTTTAAATATGTTTCGGTATATAGTCTAGCGGAATTCATTCAGTTTCTGTTTCTTTTTTATGTTTTATTACTTTGATACTTTTTAACATTGTAATAATAGAAGATTTGCCAAGAAAAGTGAAATGTAAGAACCTGTACGTTTTTACACTTTGTCATAGATTTTCGTAAAATTGTCCATTATATATATATATATATATATATATATATATATATATATATATATATATATATATATATATATATAAAAAAAACCAAAACCGTTGACGTAACCAACGGAAAACTTTCCCAAACCTTAAACCCTTATCCAGATAAAGCCCTCGAACAAAAAAGACAATACTGAAAAAGAAAAAAGGACTAAAGGCAAACCTACCTACCCAGTAAAGTGCTCGAAGCCTAGATTGCTTAGACAGAGCAAAAAACGCTTAACAACGTTAATTCCTATGAAAGGATGCTCCTAATCATATTATATAACCCGTGACCACACATACAAACACGCGGGCGCGCGAACATAGTCACGGGTTGTATAAAGCTTGTCCCTTCCTTCTTCCATTTGCGTTCTGAAAATCGCGTGAACGGGAAACTCGGGTTACGACTAGGGCCATCCTTTCATAGAAAATATATATATATATATATATATATATCGTTTTCACATACTAGAAATTGTTATTTATTTAATTTTTTTAAATTATTTTAAATATCTTTTTCTATCTTATTTTGCTTTTTTTTTTTTTTTTATAGATGTCCAGTTTGGGAATGTTGTTTAGAGGGGAGGCAAATTCTACGAGCGTCTCTTGAACCATAAACGCTAGGTACGCCGCAGATTCTGACTACTGAAATTTGTAATCACACACCCACAGCTAGTGGGGTAGACTAGAATTCATAAAACTGTGACAAACGTAACAGTATTTCGAGTTTAGAATCCCTTAATGGTTGACATGGTGATATAAATATAAACAATTCCGATCAATAAACATGCTACATTTCTGTTTACAAGTAAAAGAAACAGGGAGATAGAGAGAAAGGGAGAGAGAAAGAGTGAGAAAAAGAGAGAGAGAGCGAGAATAGAAGAAAGAAGGAGGGGGTGTGAGAGAAAGTGAGAGAATAAAAGAGTGAGAGAGAGAGAGAAAGTAAGAAAGGAGAGAGAAAATAGAAGAGAAAGGGAAAGAAGAAGAGAGGGGGAGAGAGAGTGAGAGAGAGTGAGAGAAGGAGAGAGAGAGAGAGCACTAATCAAATTTATTGTTGTTGCACTAACCGCCATTATCAACCATGGTCAGTGCGTTTTCGGGGTTAATTCAGGTAATAGCTTCCTCTGCTGTGTGAAAATTTGTTCACTTTTTCTTCGCCTATCTTTAAGTTTCAAATAGACGGGCGGGTGCGACTAGCCTTTTGGGGAGATTAATCAACCCGGGACATTCTTATTCCAACCATCCATTTTATTAAAATATCTAGGAAAATTTCTTTACATCCGTTAATTTAGGATACTGGAATTCTAGGGCAAAGAGTTTCATTATTCTTCCCACCTCTTTTATGTAGTTGTCGGAAATTTTCTGTCCACGCCTTTTATTCTAACCACACCATCTTTTTTGAAACGCAAGTGTATCCGTGATATGTACGAAGTACGAAGGAAAGGTACTGCAATTGCTCCAAGCTGCACTGAAAATACTTCGAAAAAAAAATAAAAACCCTGATTCATACTTAAGAACAGCTCGTAGTCTTGTTTTTACAAGGATCGACCTTCATGCGAAACTGGTATCAATAGAATGATTTCGAGAGAAATCTTTGAAGAAATTCAATCAAGAAAATCTAACAATATCAAATTTTCAATTCTACACTCTGCTCTTCAGCGTTTCTCCAAAATGTACCCTCTCGCATTCGAACAAGGGTACCATCTGTCCCTTCCTGATTAAAGAGTCATTCGACAACATTCACAATATAACTCTAGGGACTTACACGTATGTACCAACCCAAAACGAAATCATGGGAGAAGCAAAACTATAATCACTACTACCATCACTACCATCACCACCACCACCACAACAACAACATCTACAACAACAACAGCAATAATAATAATAATAATAATAATAATAACAATTATTATAATTTTTATGAACAACAGAAAGAAAGCTTCTTAGGAACGGCAAGAATAAGTCGAAAAGTGATGAACGTTTAAAACCAGAGACATATTGTCCGCTATCTATGGTTTAATTACCAGATATTAAGATCTGATCTGAGATAATTACGATGACAATAACTAGAAATAACCGTGAAAATTTCTCGGTTTTTCTATGTTAATTTTCTGTCGAATCTTAATTCGTAAGTTAATGATCGAAGAAGTTCATGGAGAGTTCTGTGGTAATAAATTATCCGTAGAAATTTCCCTATCGCATCGCGTCGTTAAATATTTGAGATTAACATCATTAACAAAATATTGCAATAACAAATATAAATACTTATATCGTCTCTTCTTTCTTTCTTTCTTTCTTTCTTTCTTTCTTTCTTTCTTTCTTTCTTTCTTTCTTTCTTTCACCGAAACAGCGTAGCGTCTCTGATATGACTTTTTCTCCTTTCGACGCAATCAAAATGAAATAGTCCATTATTTATGCGACCGGAGACGTTAAACACTAATTTCTTTCTTTCTTTCATTGAAACAAAGTAGCGTCTTTCCACGCGATCAAAACGAAATAGACCATTATTTATGAGGTATTGGCAAGGCGTAACGGTCATGTTAACTAAGGACGGGACAAGTATAATAATAATAATAATCGTGAAATATTAATGAGATTCTGAAGGTGTGAGGGAAGGCAGAAGTTGAAACTTTTTTGCCTGCTTTATGTTGCCTGACTACTTATGCACGAATTAACTTCATAAGAGTTTCAGAGGTTAGATTTTGAGCCTAACTTCCAGATATTATGTCCACAACAGGCAGTCTATTCGGGTTCCAAATTCTATGATAATATGTGTTTGTCAAATATATATTTCTTCATAATCACTGCTATTTATCAGTTGTGTACGACAGCAATTTAACCTTAGACATTGATATTTAAAATCTGAACATAATTAACGGAAGATACAAATACTTAAGTCTAATAGGATACTGAGAATACCATTTGAGAAATTAAGAAGTTTTAAAAAATAGGAACCGCAAGGAAAGAGACAGTTGAAATTTCTTAGACACCTAATGAGGAAAGAGGACCCAGAAAATTTAACACTCGCAGGAAATTGAAGACAAGAGAAGTATGGGAAGTAGCGATTTATCTACTTAACACTTTTGAGAATGGATAGCAGAACAGGGTCAAAGAATTGTTGGAAAAGGTACTTAGAACAGTATTTCTCAATTTTTTAAGCGGCAGCATACCTAGGAGCAAATGAAAATATCACAGCACACTTAGCAAAATTTTTAAAGGATATACATTTAAATATTGTGAAATAAAACCATACATTTTTAAAAATGTACACACAAATATGAAGTTACTTTATTACAGTCGCAAGCTCCAGGGTTATAGCATTACGGGTCGATTGTTTGACCTAATACAATCATTCCTGTCAAACCGTGAATTGAAGGTCGTTCTCAACGGATTCTCCTCCAGTTCCTAGCCCGCGAACGCAGGTGTTCCTCAAGGCTCCATCCTAGGCCCCACTCTATTCCTTATCTACATAAATGACCTTCCTGACGCCATAAATTCCCAAGTTGGCATCTACGCGGATGACACCACAATTTACTACTGCTTCAAAAACAAATCTAGTGTCGCTGACAAAACTAACCTGGCCGTGCGTCTCGAAAAGGACCTCCAATCGGTTGTGAACTGGGGCAGGAATTGGCTGGTCAACTTTAATGCCTCAAAAACAAAACTGCTCTCTAATAATCACCACAGAGATCCTTCCCTGCCCTCCATTAGAATGTCTGACGCTCAACTTCTCGAGAGCACCTCTCTGCGGCTGCTCGGTCTCACGTTGACTGCTGACCTGAGATGGAACAAATACATTGAATCAATTGCTTCGTCCACCGCAAGGAAAGTTGGCTCCCTGTGCCGCGCCAGGAAATTTTTCTCCCCGGAATCGATTCTCCAGATCTCCGGATCAACAATTCGCTCTTGCATGCAGTATTGCTGTCATATATGGTCTGGAGCCTCTTCTGTTTGCCTCGGGGTTCTTGATAAGCTCCAGAGGCGAATATGCAATATAATTGGCCCTGTTCTGGCATCTCGTCTACAGTCACTCTCTCACAGACGCGCCGTCGCCTCTCTCTACCTGTTTTACAAATACTTTCATAGCAATTGCTCCGAGGAGCTGCATTCGCTGGTTCCCAGACTTCATGAGTTCAAGCGCCCTACGAGGCTGGCATCCCGCTCTCACTCTTTCAGTGTTGAAACTCCTAAATGTAGCCGTCTGTTCTACTCCAATAGCTTCATGTCTCGCACCTCTCGCATGTGGAACTCCCTTCCCTATTCCAGTTTCCCTGAGAGCTATAATCTCCAACTATTCAAATGTAATGTCAATCGACATCTCCAGTTGCCTTGATCTGTCCACTATCCTTCTCCTTATCCTTTCCTCTATCACTTCTATCTGACCTTACTCCAAATCTTCTGTAACCCCTTGCGTCCTAGTGGCTTCCCGCCTTGCTTGGGATGAAACGCTTAAAAAAAAAATTCTATTCAAATATTTGTTCAGCTTATTTAGTGTGAAAACTGTGCCTGGTGATTTCTTGCGATTTCTTCAATGTTTGGTCGAATGTGTGATAAGCAGACACACATTTCTTCTGCAGTTGAACGTAGCCTTTCTCGCTTCTTATTTTTGATATTATTTAAGGTTGAGAAGCCTAATTCACATAAATAAGAAGTAGAAAATTGCAATAAAACTGATAAAGTCTTTTTAGTTAATGTTGGGTATTCCTTTTGTATTGAAATGTAAATTAATGGGTACCGTCGAATGTTATATTTTGAGCCCTTGGTCACTAGAAATGTTGGCCTATTATTCTTCACAAAAGGCACTTTCTCTCCATCCATCTATGAACATTTTTGCCTTCGGTGACTTTAATGCTCACCACTACGTGGCTAAAACGTTCTGAAGGGAGACAGAGGTTAAATTTTTCCATTGCCCAATCCCTCACTTAAATAGTAGACCTCCTTACTCGTTTTCCAAGCCTAATTGAGCAACAGGTTTTTCTACTGGATCTATCTCTTACTTCCTCTCCCCACTATTGCCGAGCTTCACAATATTGCCCTCTTGGTAACCCTGTGGTAGCTATTGATATCTACTTCCAAGCATTCTTTAAACAGGAATCCCCTATCCATAAGACCTATTTCCGTTACCAGCATGCTGATTGAGGGTTATTTCGGGGTTTTTTTCGTGACGCCCCTTGGACTGGTATCTTCGTCCTAATTGAAAATTGCGCCACTGAAGTTTCTTCTTGGGTCAAAGCCGGCATAGACGCTTTCCTCCATTCTCAGAAATACCAGGTGAAACCGAAATCCTCTTCATGGTTCACACCAGCATGCTCGGCCGTCATAGCACACAGCAACCACGATTTCCGGCAATACCAACGTGACAGCTCTCGCCTTAACAAGTGCCTATTTGCTACTTCTCGTAATAAATGTAAGCGAGTCTTCGGAGTTAAATCTCTGTTTGCTGAGAGAATGGGGTACTGCATAGCCTCTGAAAACTTTGGATCTTGTAAATACTGGCGTCTCTGTAATAGGGTACTAAATAAGTGCGAGGTCTCTATCCCTTCTCTTCAATCGATTTGAGGTGTTATCATCCTATGCTGACAAAGCTGAATGCTTTACCCGTAAATTCTTCTCAAACTCCACTCTTGACTCATCTGGAGTATCCCTGCCTAACTTCCCACTTAGAAATGATTCTCTGTTGAGTAATATGCATATAACCCATTCCATGGTTTCTGCTATCATCTCTAACCTTGATCCCCACAAAGGATGTGGACCCGATGGTATGCCTGTAATAGCCATTAAGAAATGTGCTCCAGAACTGGCTCCTGTTCTCTCTAAACTGTATAATGAATGTTTCGCTGCTTGAAGTCATTCTCTGTTGTTCCAGTTTTTAACTACTCTGATAATTGCGGAAAGAGTCTATCATGAACTAGATAAAAACGGTGAAGACCATCTTGAAAACCTTTGGCATGGTTTGGCATTCTGGTCTTCTCCACAACCAGAAAAGTTTCTGTATTTCCGTCACATTTTTGAGCTGATCCAGTCGTTTCTATCAAATCGTCAAATGAATGTATTCCTGAACGGCTACACATCTACATCCTTTCGTACTAACGCGAGTGTCGCCCAGGGCGCCATCATTGGTTCTACGCAGTTCTTAATCTTCATTAACGACCTTCTCGATGACATCAGCTCCCAACTTGACATCTACACTGACAACACTACCATTTACTCCTACCTCGATAAGTAAGGCTGATCAGTACGACAAGGTCAAAATGGAAGCTGATGCACATAACGACATCAAGATCGTCGTTAACTGGGGCAAAAGATGGCTTGTCAATTTTAACGCCTCCGAAACTAAACTTCACACCATTAATCATCTAAGATACTCCTTTCTGCCTACCATTAGCATGGCTGATACTATCCTCCAAGAAAGTGACTCATTGAACCTTCTCGGGCTAACGTTCTCAACTGGCATGAGGTGGAAAGACTATATTGAATATATATATATATATAGATCAGCTGCTAAGAAAGTCGGTTCCCTGTGTCGGGCGAGACAATTTTTCTCTCTGGAATGTCTTGCATATTTATAAGTCTACCATTCGTCCATGCTTAAAATATTGCTGCCATATGGTTCGGTGCCCCAGCTATTTACCATGATAAGATCCAAAAAAGAATCAGCAATATTATTGGTCCTGATCTAGCTGCTCGGCTTCAGTCACTTTCCCACCATCGTAAGGTTGTATCTCTGTACCTTTTTTTATAAATACTTTCATGATAATTGTTCGGATGAGCTCTTCATTTAAGTGAAATACTAGACTGGCGGCGAGATCTCATCAATTTACAGTTGAGCTGGCTAGATGTAGCCATAACTTCTATGTTAACAGTTTCTTTTCGCGCACTTCCCGCTTGTGGAACTCCCTTCCAGCTCCATGCTTTCCAGCTAACTTTAATCTTCAAAAATTTAAATGCTATGTCAATCGCCATCTACTGTCCTCCTGACTGCTCTTTTCTTTCTCCTCATTACTAATGTTTCTGTTCCTAATTCCTCAACACCCTGTACCCCCTTGTGTGCTAGTGACTGTACTGCCTTGATTGGGCTGAAATCGATTTTTAATATAACTAAAACAACTGAAATAAATTTTAGAAGGAACATTTATGAAGGGATTTCGAATCCAATCACGACGGTTGAGAATACATGACTTAGATTAATAAAAGACATGATCGCTTACGTCCTGAAAAAGAATTTAACAATAACTACTAAGAATCAAATAATGGTCACAAACACTAAACGGATTTATATATTCTCGAAAACGCTCGAAACACATTCTCCCTTTCTTCACACACCGTCATATTACTTATTCAATGACTGGTTTTGAAAAAAAAAATAGTTCCCTAAATTCTTAATTTTGGATTCCAAAATTGGAATTTTTTACTATATTAGTTTCCTTTTCATTCATTCACCTGATATGGAAACATTTGCATCAGAAAAACTCGCTTATTGGAGAGAAATTATTTTGTAAAATTTCTTGTAAAGATATTGTATCTATACAAGAACACAATGTATTGATCACAAAGTCAAGTTATACGAATTAACTTCAAATATTCTGATTGTTTTTCATGTGAGACTCGTAATGGCACGAGCTTCACAACAACTCCAGATCTATTTCTCCCACTTATAACATTACAGAATTCACCCCAATGCACTGTGCAACAAATACTTCCGCAATTATTACTGACGTCATTTCCGGTAGCCAGGATATGCTCTTACTACTGCTTTAAAAGCCGTCCCTGACATTACAGTGATAATCCTTCTCTTGAATATCTTGGACAATTGCTTCATTAAAAAAGAAGAAAAAGGATGCTAAAAACCATTGCACATGACCTCATCAGATAGACATCCTGTGTTTCAGTGTGTAACAATGTGAACAATTTACAATCTGGCGCAAGAGACAAAACTTTAATGGAGAGCATGATTTATTGAACGTTAGTAGCTTTTGAGCATACGGGATTTTATTCGAATAATACAACGTAAGTATCTCTCGATTTTTCCTGCAGTGATCAACTGCAAAAAAATCAACGAATACATATACATATATATATATATATATATATATATATATATATATATATATATATATATATAAGTGAATATTGAAGTCAACGCTCAGAGGCGACAGGTTGTTTTATGTTGGACGCAATCGGCAGCCTGACTATTGCGTCTAGCATGAAACAGCCTGTCGCCTCTGAGTGTTGACTTCAATGTTTACTTTTATATTTACATACACTCTATCTATCTATCTATCTATCTATCTATCTATCTATCTATCTATCTCTCTCTCTCTATATATATATATATATATATATATATATCATTAAACTGCCATGGAAAGTTTAGTTCAGCAAAAGGAAATTAGACGATATAATAATATCCATGTATAATATTTTTAATTTTACTTAGGTGTGAAAGTTATTATATTCATACCGCGCAGAAATGTCCAAAAACAGTCTCGTGCGCATGTGCGTGGGCGCGTGTGGACGCCGTCAAAGACGACGTTCGCCGAGGTGAAAAACTAGTTGGTTAGTTCTTAAAAGCTCAAGATTAGTGAAATTAAAGGTAACATTAAAATTACCTTTCCAGCCTGTTCTGTTAAGAAACTACTCACAACAAAAGAAAAAAAATACTTTAAGTGTTGGTATGCAAATTTAGTTCATTTGAGACAGTTGAAATTACTAGGGCACATCATGAGAAAAAGAACTTGGAGAATTTGACACTCACGGAATATACTGAAGGCAAGAAAGACAGAGGAAAGCAGTGAATCATCTAGTTAATGAGCTTGTGAAAATGGTTTCAAGAACAGGGATTAAGAGTGATAACAAAAAGACAAATCTTACAAAGTGCTACGAAGGACAGGAAGTTGTGGAGAGCAACGATCGCACGCATTTCGAAGGGTCACAGCACAGAGAAGAAGATAAGAAAATTGAGGTACATTTTCTACACCAGAAAATATTGAAATTTACATTGTATGCTTTTATATATATGCGCCTGTGTGTGTGTATCTATGTGTGATGTGTGTGTCCAAAACAGAGAGAGAGAGTGAGTGAGTGAGCGAGTGAGTGAGTGAGTGAGTGAGTGAGTGAGTGAGCGAGTGAGTGAGTGAGCTAAAAGAACACATTTTCTTTCCGTTTCCAACTCTGGAAAAAGAACTGTCCTTGAGAAAGACAACACGATCCTAAATTGTCCTTTGCGCTAATGCTGCTAGGTGGCTGTGTCTTTGCTATAAGGCAGAATGGCGAGCAAAGCATAGTGCAACAATAATAATTGAATACGAAATAATTGGTGTACTGGTGGAGCTTAAAAAAAAATTAAATACATACACACACACACACGTGTGTGTGTGTGTATAAAATAATAATAAGACAAGAGGAAAAACTATACTTAGCCGACGCGTTTCGTACTCTGAGGGACTTTATAAAGGCGAAGGTACAATTGCCTTGATAAAGTCCCTCAGAGGAGGAAACGCCTCGGCTAAGTATAGTTTTTTTCCTCTTGTCTGATTATTATTTTATTACACACACACACACACACATATATATATATATATATATATATATATATATATATATATATATATATATATATATATATATATGAAATAAATCCTAAAGAGCCAGGAAAACCTACCTAGGTTTCACCTAAATGGATTTTCAGGGTAAGCCAGCTTTTTTTTCTTTGGAAAGACTTAAAGCACTGGACAATTTGTTTCTCCCTGTTCTTATGCTTTTAGGTTTTTCTTTTTTTTTTTTTTTTCCAATTTTTTCCTCGGGTACCGATTTGTTTAGACATATCTAAAAGTCGTGTTATTCGAGGTTTTTCCCAAACGAGTATTACTATTAATATATATATATATATATATATATATATATATATATATATATATATATATATATGAAGGAAGAAATATAGTCTTAAGATGTGCTATATTTATGGGATAAAGTGCTCAATATCAGAGATAGAGCGTGTGTAAATATAAAGGTAAACATACAAGTCAACACTTAGAGGTAACAGTCTGTTTTCAATTAGATGCAATCGTCAGGCCTGACGATTGCATCTAGCATGAAACAGTGTTGACTTCTAAGTTCACTTTTATATATATATATGAATAAAGACAAAAGGAAAACTTATCTTAGCCGACAGTTCGCTCTCTGATATATATTACGTACTAAATTATATAAGTACTGTATGAGAATTCTTTTTAATCAGTCACTTTTCTATGTCATTTTAAAATTTTCAGTTACAGCATTTTTCTTATTTTAAAAAAATCGAACTTTGTTTCTTTTAAAGTTTTCAATTAATTTATATACATAGTTATTTTAATAATAATCAATAACTTTTTCCATTGTCAGTTTCAATGCCTGAAAGGGTACAGCAATCTTGGTTTTTTTAACAGGATCTAAAGGTAAAATTGACCTATGTGTAAAACAATGCAATTCCAAATTCTTTCTTGCACTCGAACGCTTATAAAGCCAAGAGTACTAATTGGGAAACTATATTTAAAAGCTCACGCGTGAGAAAACTTTCTAATAATGCTCTTTTTTCTTCTTTTATGTTCTATGTCCATTCAAAACGATTATGGCTCAAAATAAAAAAAAAATATGATTTTGTATAGGCTATCGTTTTTACCTCGTGAGTAAACTAGTTTAATATGAAACTGATACTGACTTCTAGAAAAACGATAGTGGACTCTAAAAATACAAGGGTTTCTGAAATGTTTTAGCACTCCTCGTAGTCCTTTGACAATAAATGAAATTATTGATAACAACAATTACAAAATGTTAAATCAGATTACAAACTTATGTTGTAATAATCTATGGGATTTTTAAAAGGTAAGAGACAAAAAAAAAAATAGCTGATTTATAGAATGAGAAAAGCCGGAATCATAAAAATGGAAGATTATGGGATATATGTTTTAAAGAAACAGTTAAAGACAGAAAGAATAGCAGGTTTAAAGAATGAGAAAAGCAGAAATAATATGAATATATGTGCGGCAAAATAAACAGGAATCAAGAAAAAAATAAAGAGAAAGGAAAAGACAAAAGAGAGAAATAATGAGAAAGGAAAATACAAAAGAAGAAAGAAAACTGTCATTGTAATTTAAAAAAAGAAAATAATAAAAAAAGAAAAACAAATAAAAAGTAAAAAGAAAGAAAAATATATACAAAAAATCGTAGAAGAAAAATATGTATACAAAAATGTCTGAAAAGCTGTAAGTTTTAAATAACGTTTATTTTAAGAGCGTCTGTTACTTTTTGACGATGCATCATTTTATAATCAATTATTCTAAGCAGAGTGAAAAAGCGGACAATTGAAATAGAAGGTTATATATGTTTATACAGTTTTCAAATGATCAGACGATTATTTTTCTACTCTCTTCTTGGTCAAGCCGTGAATTTATCACCCCTCGACATTTCGATGAAAACAATTTTTAAATAACATTCAATGTTTTGGTATTTATTCTTTTAAAATTCGAAACATAAAATGGTTATGTTGGATTCTTATGAGGAATACTTTGGAAAATAACTAACAGTAAATCGAAGAGAAAAAAGAAATACTATCAAAACAAGAAAATAAAAGGAACTATCAATAATTTTATTAACTTTCTCTGTTAAAATGGCTCATTAGTCGGTAACATTCGATATGTTTTCAAGATAATATGACTAAAGACTGCCATTTCTGTTCCACGTTGCTAAACTTTAAACTCCTTTTTTTCTTAATTAATTTCATCTAATGAGAAAGCCATGGTTTTGTGCGGATATTATATCGTTGGTCTATGTTTGCACAAACAGTACAAGGTAAAGAAAAAACTTGGCTCAATTTTTTAATTTCTTACAGAAATAAGTATGAACTGACAAAAAATAGTCTCAACCAGAAATTCACAAGATACTTGTAAAGATGCAGATACATAAATTTTTTCTTACCGTTTGACGATCCGTTAAAAATGATTGCAAATAAGTAAATGTCCTGTTGGAGTCAGAATGTAAGTCGATTTGAAGCGTTTCAGTCACACGTCCTGGTACAATGAAAGTGGTTTTTGTAAATGACATTTCCTTACTCATTCTCCTACCATCCTCTGACTTCCACTCATTTTAGTCTGTCTTGAATTTGTTCATTATTATCCAGGGTCAGAAGAACCTTGAATAGCACGCTTTGTTATTGCAGTTAACTGTCAGCGATAAAACGCCGCAAGGTCGGTAGACATTTTTTTTTCAATTGTTTATTTCCAATTTAAGTTGCAATTTTACTTTAATTATTACTACAGTTCTAGTAAAACCAACTTGGAATGTCATCAAATTTCCTGTTTGTCTTTGAATATACTTACACAATTTCGTGACATACATGTTGTCTTCATAAAAAGATATTAACGTGAAAAATTAACGAAAGAAAACTGCTACATTTGTTAATTGACCTTGACATTCTGAAATCGCAAATCGCCGAACAGACCACAAAGATAAGCACATAGCAATGCGTATGCATGTCCGTATAAAGAATAAAAAATATTTACATAACTGATGAATAACGACAAATAAAGTGAAATATAAGTTCAGAGTAAAATCCAATCTCGTCTTCATTTGAAAACTTCAATTCATACATCAAACGTTTTTCTATCAACTTCAAAAGAGAAATCAGACGCCGAGTTTAACTTATATATATTTTTTAATAATTACAATTCTTGTCTAGTAATTAACGTGAAAAACGATAACAGTGATTACAAATCAACACAGACACATCATAATACGGTGTAGTGCTTTTCATCATTTTCCCCACAAAAGTCTTGTCCTGAGTATGACGATAAACTACATCCGGCAGCAAGGCCTCTGATCGGGAGATTGGTAGTTTTGAGGAGCGTAGAACAACCTCTTAATTGCTGTTGTTCTCATGTGCACCCTGACAGGAAGTGGTAACACTTATTAGGGTCCAAGCTATAAACAAATAGAGGCCCCCAAACAAAAACAAGACATTGTGAAAGTATAAAAATACATTTTTATAGTAAAAATACCAGCAATACATATTTATATAAAAAATTAACAACAATACATATTTATAGTAATATTACCAACAATATATATTTATAACAAAATGAACAGCAATACATTTTATCTGTAGTTGAAGGGATACAATTGTGTTGAAAATATATTTAGTTGAAGCCATAAAATTGTTCAAAATATTTATATTTCGGCATTAAATAACTCATTGAGGTTGATATGCCGCTAAACACAATCAACCCAAAAAAAAATCCATAAAAGTCAGTAATTTTACCGCAAAAGGACTTGGATTATGAAAATTTGCAGGATATTTCCCTAGCTACGCTACTTATACGCTAAAAATCAATACTATATCTGTAGCCATTTTCGTGTTATTAAAAATATAATTTAAGAAACACAACGGGTCTGCCCTACCAAAAAAAGTAAAATTAAGAATTTTATTCACTTGCTTATTATTACAACATCGCATTTCTCATAAAAACAGTAGTCACAATATCTTCAAGTGCAAGATGGCCATCCAGTAACAAGACACCGTGTCACCTCAATTGAGGTAAAAAAAAAAAAAGATTCTGAATATGAATTTCGTATGAATTTCCCCGGTACTATTTAAATACACTGGTCCGTTCATAAAAAAAAAAAACAGAGAAGAATTTGGGGAATTATTTTGTAGTTTAGTATTTCTTATACCTTCCTCTACTCACGACATTTGTCAGGATCGAAAACTATCAATTGTTATGATTTTACTAGGAGGGATTCTGTTCTTAATATAAATATAGTGTAAAATCAATCTCTGACTTCTTAACAAGTTATCATATTTTGTTTCTATTTAGAAATGTCAAGTTTGCCAATGTGCTTACGTCACTGACAACTGCATACTATTATGAATTTGGAAAAGGACGAAACTAGTAGTATGCAGTCATCAATGACTAAACATAGTTTCAAACTTGAGATTTGTAAATAAAAATAACGTACAGATAACTCTTTAAGGAGTCAGGGATCGATTTGACACTGTATTTATTTTATGAACATGACCTCCACCACCACCACTTCATTCTAAAATGATAAAAAGGAACATTTCAAAATTCCGACAAATGTGGGTAGACGAAGGTCTAATAAATATTAATATACAAAAATTATTTCCAGAAAAATGCTTCCATGTTTTTTTACGAGCGAACCACTTAATTTAAGTAGTTCTAATTTTCCTTTCGACTGAAAACGCATACAAACCCTGTAACAACTCTATATTAAAAAAATTCAATATTCTCAAAGAATGTAAATTCACATCTATATATTATTCTTTTGCCTTTTTTGCTTTTCAAATAACTGTTTTGTTTACTTTAACTGTGTTTTAATACTGCGTGACTGGAAAGAAGAGAGTTGATTTCAGAAAAGTCTTTTGTATAAAAGAAAGTACTATTCCCATAACATTGTGTATTGCCGGAGTTATCTCCTCCTTAATTTCCTAATTGTTCACTAGGGCACGCGCTCCCTACACTATAAATACTGGGCGATTTCTTGCCTCGTTCTCTTTTTACTTTGTATTTCAGCGGACACATTTTAAAAATGTGATCTCTCGCAGAGATCTGCGTTTTGCCCACTTGTGGGAAAACGAAATGAAACACACACACACATACACGTACGTACGAACATTCATCAAAATACAAACTTTTTACGTTCACGCACAAACACAAATGTTGATGTCTTCGTCCATTGTAAGTTTTGTTGTTTAAAACATATACTTGTAAATATATATCTGTCTTGTTTGTTTTCTTTACATCTTCGTTTGGACTCAACTTGAGTCCGCCATATTCTTATAGTGGACATTTTAATATTCTATCAGGAGTTACACACACGTTCCTAATTTAACAACACGTAAATCCCCGGTCCGCTACAGTATTCCCATTGCATATATTCCTTTTATACTACTTTTATAGTTTTAATGTTGGATCACATTTGCTCTTCAGCATTTAGTTTCTTTAAAAGTGTTTAACTAAGTTCCATGTTTATATATATATTCTATGATCAACTTGTCTTTTTATACGTCTCTTGAATTGTTTTGAGTGTTTGCATTTCATAAAAAAGTTGTTTTGTTGATAAATGATATGTAATAATTTTTTGTGTGATTCTGTGAAACATATTGTTACAAAAGATTAATTTAACTTCGCGAACATAGGTTTTAATCTTCGATGGTTTCTTCTCTTCTGATTCACATTCCTACCTAAGGCCATTTTTGCCAATTAGAAACTTTCGTCAGTAATAAAAATGTAAGGAGCTGAAGACGTCGAGTCAAAAATTGTCATAGCTTTTTAATACTGACTAGTTTAATTCAAACCTCATTGACCGTTTCACAAGTTTCCTTAATGTCTTGTAATTTTTATTATAAAGTTTTTAGTACTTTCTGGACAATAGGATTTAATACATTTCACAATTTGTCGATAACTGATTCATGTTCACACATTCGCGTCACGTTATATAACAATGAAAGGTAGAGTGATGATCATTGGTTATTATCATTATTGGTCGCATAATCCATTAAAGAAGTCTTTCACAACTCTTGTTAACAGATATTGTTTTGGATAAGCACTTTGATCGAAACCTAATAGAGATATTGCTTGAGGAATCTCTGTCGTATCAGTGTACAGTCTGATTGCATGATAATCCATAGCCAATACATCACGCTAGGTTGATAGTAGAATAAGCCAAGTGAAACTACATTGAACAATCATAAATGTTTCTTGTCCGATGTTCTTTCTGTATACAGCTCCTACTGCCAAAATGTGATTTGGGGAAAGTTTTATTTCACTATATCCGTCTGACTTCTTCCGTTCGACCTGTCTGGCTCGATTGGTCCTACCAGAAGCTTAAACTCCCGCCAGCATAGTTCTCTGGGTCAACGAAGCACACAAATTACTCCATTGCGATAAGATTTAGTGAATAGGAGAAACTTAGTGAATAGTAGATGATAAGAGAAAACAGAAATAATGTCAAAAACACACTGAGCAGAGCAGCAACGAATCCGGTCAGTGTTGTATATTGTTCTTTATTGCAAAAGATCTAAAGAAAAGAGAGGCATAGGTAAAGAGAGAGAGAGAGAGAGAGAGAGAGAGAGAGAGAGAGAGAGAGAGTGAAGGTGGGGAGAAAGAAAGAAAGAAAGAAAGAAAGAAAGAAAGAAAGAAAGAAAGAAAGAAAGAGAGCGACAGACAGACAGAACTAGTAAGATAAAAAAGATAGACAAGCAGAGAGAGAAAGAGAGAGAGAGACAGAGAGAAAGAGAGAAATAAAATGAGAAAGACGGACAGGAAGAGAGACCAAAAGACAAATGCAGAGACAGAAAAAGATATTATAAAAACAAATACACAGAAAGAGAGAGATAAAAAAGCAGACAAAAAGAGAGGTTATATCGGGGTTGTCTCCATTCTTATCTATTGACATCCACATTAATCTTTGAGGCTTACGTCGATTTTACGCTTAATCAGTCTTTATTATATTACTCTATATTCATCTTTCTATGGTCTCTGCCGAATAATATATTTTCACGTTACTTTCTTATTCCTTAACGGTTAGGGAGCTGAATTCAAATTGCACCTGGGACAATTTCACTTTACACTAATACCATCGGAAAAGGGAATTAATTAATTTATATCCTAGTTTTTTTTTTTGTTTTTTTTTTTTCTTCTTCTTTTTCTTCTTCTTCTTCTTCTTCTTCTATATGCCGTGTTTTTCTCCAATTATTTTCATGCCGATTGTTCTGGTGAGCGTTCCTCATTAGTGCCTCAACTGCATGAATTTAAACTTGCTATCAGATTGGTTACTAGGTTTCAACGATCCACTGTGCACCAGATAGATGCTTTATTCTTTTCTATTCTAATAGTTTACTTTTCTCGCACTTCTCTCTCGTGGAATTCCTTTCCGTATTCTTGCTTCACTGCCACCTACAATCGTTATAAAAGTTTAAATACAACATCAATCGTAATTTTCTGTTTTCCTGAACCCTATTCCTTTATTATCCTTTCCCCTCAATTCTCCCTGAAATCGTTGCATTCGATTTCACTCTCTGTGTCCTTGTGGCATTACCACCATGCTCGGTGTGAATTGATTAAAAAATAAATATAAAATTGAAAAAAAAAATCCCCCAAATATAAAACCTGGTTCTTGCAGATGCAAGTAATCTTCAATACAAATCAAAGCAAGAGTGTGGCGCAAGCAAGCGTGCTGCTTTACGATCGGCAGACAATCATCGGCAGGTTTCAGCGGGCCGACCGAGGCGCACGACGCGCGTCCGACGACGGCGACTGAAGACGAAGGCGAAGGCCGGCGCTCGGGCCCGGGCGGCGGCTGCTGTCGTTTCATGAGCACCTGGGGCCCGGGGTCCAGAGCCTGCCTCTCGCGCGCGCGGCACCTCGCTTCCCTCCCGGCTTGCCTTAAGCTGTGGACGCGCTTCGTGTAACAACCTTTGCTTTTCTTTGTATCACAAAGAACACGTTACTTCTTCATGATCAACAACTAATGACAATGGTGTAGCCAACAACGTGACAGAACTCCTCTAAAAAGTGTCTGAAAACAAACTGTACGAAATTCTTAAAACTTTTAGTGATTATTAAGCGGACTGGAGAATCTAACAGGTGTATGATAGTAAGAGACTAGGTTAATAGTGTGCAATTTGGCGACAAAGTTTCCTTACCCTTATAACGCCGCATGAAAGAACTCTTCGGCCTCGAACATTATCCCCGATGCTATTTTATGGAGGTTGTGACTGGCTGCGACTACCCAAATGCAAATACCAATGACGAAGGAAGCAGAAGAGGAGAAACCTACCGAAACTGTCCAATTCATACAAGTAGGATTTCAAGATAGAGACATGAAATCGTTACGCAGTTCCACCCCAACAAATGAACAGTTTAAGAAATAAAAGGCCACGTACTGAGATAGCCAAAATGCATTCCAAAAGCTAAGCAGAGTATTAAGAGATAGAAAATATCGTTAGAAACAAAGAAAAGAGTACTAAAATGTTATGTGATATCTGTTCTCCTATATGGTAGTGAATACTGGACAATCTCCTCAAATATGAAAAAGAGACTTGAAGCAACAGAAATGTGGTTCCATAGAAAGAAGCTGAGGATGCCATAGACCGAACAAAAAGGAAACTTATATTTAACATCAGGAAGAGGAAGTTGATATTTCTGGGGCACGTAATGAGGAAGGGCGGCTTGGAAAATCAGATACATGACAGAGTGAAGGCAAGAGTAACAGGAGAAACAGCTCATGAGATACTTAGTGAGCTTGAGTAAATGAATGGTAGAATAGGGTTTGGGATAAATAACAAAAAAACATATTAAAACAGGAATATGTGGAGGGCCATGATCGCCTACATTCTGAAGGGAAACGGTACATAAAAGAATTGAACAAGTTAATCTAGCCAAGTAAGTCTTTCTTCTAATTATACAATAATCGCTAGTTAAACGCCAGATTAGCAGACCCCACATTTGAGAACAAAGAAACACCAATAATCATTATAAGATGCAAATACAAGATATGTTGGTATCAATGTGAATTCAAAATAGAAGTTAAATATTGTTTACAACCTTGTGTTTTACCAGAACGAACAAAGAAGTAATCTTTAATTCCAACCAGTAATAACGAAGACTGGAGTTGGAATGCCACCCCTGCCACACCCTTACACACACACACACACACACACACACACACACAAAAGGTTGTCTATAAAACATTCATTATAGAAATGACGGATATCACGTTTTTAGTCCACACTGATCCGGAGATCACATAAGATTTCGAGCAAAAATTAGTACCAGGATCCTTTAAACTACACGTTTTTAATGACAGTCAATGAAAAAACTCTGATATAAAATTTAAGTATGCTACGGAAATGGCTACGTATATTCCCCCTTGCGGATATTTCTTGTCTAATTATAACCACTCCACTCCTTTTATAAAATTCTGAGAACTCACTGTAAAAGGAGTTCGTATCAGCTACGATTCCACAATAAATCTTAAAACATCGTTTCAAGAAACATTGTTTACGTAGATATTACTGAACCACCTAAACATTTGAACTATACCCAACATTCAGCAAAACATTTTATGCAAACAACCGGAAAACCAATGCATTCTACTCCAAGAGGACTGCGTCTCGAACAATATGAGGTAACAAAAGCTTAATTAGATGACATGCTACAACTAAGGATAACTTGACCGTCATTGTTCATCTCCCTTATATCAGGTCATCCCATAAGTTCTGTCCGAATTTTAACTTTTTGTTAAAATGAACGAAATTTAGAGTATTTTATGTCTAATGGAGCTGAACATTATTTTTATGTTTAGATGCATTTAAACTGATCAAATTTTATTTCAGAGAACAATAAAATTAAATTTTGTTTGATTAAAACCCTGCTAACATGGAAGCACAGAAAAATCATTTGAGGCACATAATGTTTTATGAGTTCAAGAAAGGAAACTCAGCAGCCGAAGCGGCTAGAAACATTCACTCAGTTTATGGAGAGGAATGTGTGAATGAAAGAACTTGCAGAAGATGGTTTGCAAAATTCAGAGGTGGATATTTCATCCTTGAAGATGAGGATCGAACCAGACGTCCAGTTGAGTTTGATGAAAATCTTCTTGAAGCAGCCCTTGAAGAAAATCCTGCTTTATCAATTGAGGAATTGGCAGTGGTTCTCAGTTCAAACCATACAACTGTTCATCGTCATCTTCAACAACTTGGAAAAGTTCCTAAACTTGGAAAATGGGTGCCTCATGAATTGTCTGAAAACAACCTCAAATCCCGAGTTGACATCTACTCTTCTCTCGATTCTCGCCAACTTCTTTCACCTTTTTTGGATAGACTTGTGACTGGCGACGAAAAATGGATCTTTTATCGAAATGTTAAGCGTCGTAGACAGTGGCTTGGTAAAAGGGAAGGACCCCAGCCACAGCGGAGAAGGGAACTTCATGGGCAAAAGGTTCTTCTTTCAATCTGGTGGGATCGCCAAGGAATAATCAACTTTGAATTCTTACCACCTAATGCAACAGTTAATGCTCAAATATACTGTCAGCAATTAGAGCGTTTAAACCAAGCTTTGAGGAAAAAAGACCTGCTTTAGTGAATCGAAAAGGGGTGATGTTTCATCAGGACAATGCGCGACCCCACAAGAATTACGTCACAAAAGATCAAAGAACTTGGTTGGGAGAAACTTCCTCATCCACCTTATTCTCCCGATCTTGCTCCTTCAGACTACCATTTGTTTCGTAGTTTACAGAATCATTTGGAAGAAACAGCTTTTGTAACACAGGAAGAGGTTAAAACTGACATTTGTGAGTTCTTCGAATCAAAGCCAAAAGAATTTTACAGTAATGGAAATAGTAAGCTTGTTAATAGGTGGAAGGAAGTCATAGATAATCAGGGAAAATACATTGTTGATTGAATCTGTAATTAAATGTAACATTTGACCACTTGTTTTCTTTATTCAAAATTCTGACAGAACTTATGGGATGACGTGATACATTGTAACAAAGCAATAATCAGAAACAGGGTGGACATGGGGAAATTTTCGAAGATTGAACGCTTGTACTATTCCTGACAGATACCCTCTTCCTCATATTCATGCATTTTGCTTCTTCAGGATGTAGGCGATATGACACTCCACATCTTCCTTTCCTTTGTAGCTTTTAATAGGTTTTGTTATCTTTCCCAATCCCTATTCTACCATCCATTCATCAAGTATGTTACGCGTTGGTTTCTTCTATCCCTCTTTCCCACAATCTGTCCTGTGAGTATCAGATTTTCCAAGTCTTCTATCTTCATTACTTGCCCTCAAATATCAAATGCCTCTTCCTGATGTTAAGTATATTTCCTTTTTGTTCCATTTTCTTTAAAATCTCGTCGTTGTTCACATGTTCGGTCCATGGCATCATCCCCATCTTTATGTAGAACCACATTACCGTTGCTTCAAATCTCTTCATCTTTGAGGAGATTGTCCAGCATTTGCTGCCATACAGGAGGACAGATATTACGTAACAGTTCAATACTCTTTTCTTTGTTTCTAGCGATAATTTTCTGTCTCTTGATACTCTGATTAGCTTTTGGAATGCATTTTTTGGCCATCCCAATACGTCTTCGGATCTTAATGTCGAACTTTTCGTCCTCTGTTAGAACACTTTTCAGATATTTAAACTTCTCTACTTGTTTGATTTTAGTATCTCTGACTTGTAATTTGGATTTTGGGCTCATCCTTTTGCTGATAACAACGAATTCTGTCTTCTTGTAGTTTATATTTAGTGCGTTCTTCTCGTTTTCATTCGCTACCTACTGTAGGAGCTTTTATAGTATTTTGCTTTTGAACACTAATGAGTAAAAAGATTCTCCAAATTGGATATCATAAAGACTTACATCCATATACCTGTAGCGGGAGAAGACATTCATATAATGTGGTAATTATTCCATTTCAGATGTAGGAGTTTACCATAGTGTCATATAGTCAAAACCCGAAACATTACTAAGAATATCTGAAGAATCTCCTTTTGGCTTAAAGATAGATGTAAAGAAATGCACACTCGATGTCAAGAGCTTAAACGTTTTAGAGCACGACATCAGGGATAACACCACGACCAGAAAAATGCCAAAGTTATTCAAAACTTCGAGCAACAGACATTTCGGCGACAACTGAGACGTCTTCACGATTTAATCAAATATTATCGATAGTTCATATCACAGCGTCCTTTTGTTTCATTACTACTCACGGATTTAATGAGAAATAGAACCAAATAGGCAAAAATAATTACACTGCAAGTATAAGCAATAGAAGTTTTCAACAATACTAAATCTTTCTTTACAGATTTGATAAAGCTTTGTTATACCAAAGATGAAAACACTGTTAAAGTTATACTGACAACGGACGATTAAACAAATGCAATTGGATCAGTTGTATCCCAGATAAAAAAGTAAAACCAGTATCTTTTTTTTTGGGGGGGACGCAGCAGAAATATAACACTTTCTCGAGGGAATTATTATCAGTCAATAAAATACTTTTCAGACATATCCAGAAAGGACGTGAATTCATGAGGTACATAGATCATTTTAGTATTTTCATACGCTTCAAACATCTCGGTGTATGGATCATTAAAAACAAATTTAGAATTTCTATAAAGAAACTGAACACAAATTGCTTTAGAAGTAGTTGCATCCAACACCGCAAGACGCTAACAGTAACATAAGAACTGGATTCATATTTTTAAATAGCTTTGTCAGATCAAGACTGGATATCATGCATGACGCCAAACACGTTCAGAAAAGGCGAAACTAACAACTGTATACAACCGTTTACTCACATCAGCGATTAAAAATAACTTAGAGTGAATGAAGATGTAGCGAGGACAATCCTCATTCGAGCCTCGTGAACTGGAACTATAGAATCACAAACAACTGTATTAAAGATAAGAAACCACATCACCTTGAGAACTTTCAGCAAGAGCAACAACTAAACTCGATAGCCCATGTAGCTCGAAGAGAAAATAATGACATAATGATATAATCAAGATGTTGACGTTCCACACTACTTCAAACAAAAAGTTAGAAAGGAAACTTCCATCAATACTGGAAATAGTGATAATAGCTACTGGACTTGAGAAACCTATTTTCCTAAAAAAAAAGTGTTCTAAGAGAAAGATCTTATATATTTCAACCGAAAGTAGTACTGACTTCTCGGTCAATGAATGCCGAATGTTTCCTTATAAGGAAACGGCTAATATTGCCATTACCATTATGTTGTAAACTAGAAAAAGTTACTGGATGAGGAATAATCAAAACGCAGGTTGGAAATGGAATGGTAATCTTTATAACATCAAATAAATACAATACTCGCCAGCGGCGCAAAGTAGGTAAACCACTGCTCGTGGTGGATTACTTAGACAACATATTACCCCCACTAACAATAGTGTCCAACGTATTTATGAGGATTGGGACATACCCATTAGTGTTTATAGGCACAGGAAACAACACATTACATACTAAATCTGAAAAATATAGACCTCGTAACATTCAGTATTTGAATTACATTTCCCAGTACACTAAAAGATATATGCCTCATATCAGACAAAGTTAACATCACAGTCGATAAGCTATCGCAAATATCGATATTGTCATTGAACTCAACTACACTGACGCATCGAGTATTAGTTGAATAAGGAAAAATGACACACTATTGCAAATACGGAGAAAAGATTACATCTTTAAAATCAGTTGAATTTCCAATGCCTTTCATCAATGACAATTATTACTGTGATATTACCAATAAAATCCTACAATCTACATGTCACCGTCCCTGTGCAAGGTGTTCTTTTGTCACTTTCGTAATTTATGACGCCTTTGGGGTCGTGCTAAAATGAAATTCATCCACGAGAGTTTTGTATGACTGAATATGCTCGGTGATATATTGTTGTGGATTCCGAGATGAAATTCAGTCTCCAATGAATGACAAACGCAAGAATTAAGGATAAGAAATTAAATGTATTTACACAATAATACAATGAGTAATACTGTTAGTAAATCCAGGAACGCGGTTAGTAGCAATAACATATAGATATATACAGTCTCAAAGTAGGACTTCCTTAGATTCTACGTGCTTGTAACTGACTTAATCACAATCTCAGTCTTCTTACTATCTTTGCTCACTCTTTGACTGACTGTCTAACTCTGGGTATTTAACGGCAGCAGTCCAAGTAACACTGGTAGAGTCCACTTATATGAAAAAGGGGAGGACCCCATAACATATATAAAAGAAACATTGAAGCTTATCTTTACGTCAATGTCAAAAATATAAAGTTCATTTTCTTCTTTTATGCATCATGTTCTTTCAGGACGTGGACCATCAATGCTCTCCACAAGTTATTATCTTTTGTTGCTCTAAACAGCATTTGACTCTTTACCATCTCTCTTTGTCTCCGCCCAGCCAACCATTCACACAAAAACGTTTGGTAAGTTACCCACTGTTTCACACCTACTACTCTTTTCAATATATCCTGTGAGTTTTCCAAGCCTTCTTCCCGCGTAAAGTCCCAGAAATTTCAACTGTCTCTTAGACACACGAAATCACCATCAGAAACTTCGACCAAGTAGACGTAAGAGTCGGTAAATTACATATTGACATTGTGGTACCACTACCTGACAGCTGAGGATATACATAGCTTTTAACACATATCAATAGATTCACTAAGTAGCAAGACACCATTACACAAAAAGACATTTTAGTAGAGACAATAGCAAGGACCATATTTAACGAATGGATGACAACGAATTGCATAACTGCATTTATTCACACGGATCACGAAATACAATGTCAATCAGTTCTCTTTTAAGAGAACTTACTGAGGTCATGCCAGATGCAACGGCCATGTCACCCGTGTACTAATGAAACTTGAAATTTAATTGTAAGCAGCTCTGTCAGTTAATAACGACTTGCATAATTGGGCTGGCAATTTATCGTTGATGTTGCTTTAAGTCGGGAATATTATCAAAGAAGAATCAGAATGAACTCTGCCATAAATGGTATTTTGGTTCCGCTTTGACCCTGCTGGGTCAGTATTCCGAAATTGTTTAGATTCTTAACCATCTACAACCTTTGGCTATGACTTAATGATAAAATGATGAGATTACAATTTACCCTTACGAGAAGCAATACCAAACAATCGTTTATTCCGAAAGACGTATATGCATGTGTATTTTCATACAGAATGATACAATAATAAAACAGTTGGGCCTAAATTACTCTGGATCCTATGAAATTATCTCGAGATCAAACAAATATTTGGCATTTTAAAAGGGGAAAACAAGACACATTTGTTGTTAACCGATACAAATCTGCATATAGCGACCAACACAGCAAGCATTTAAGTGAGATACCACTCAAGGGATAACTACAGCAGCTATAATCCCAGGGGAATGAATAAAGAAAACTATATCTGAACTGGTAGGTTGTTACAAGAAGGAGAGCTTGTCGAACCGCCAATTTTGTCACTATTAAAAACAGCTAAAAGAACTAAACAGAGCTAACATTCGTATTCATCACCCAATTACATTTCTTCTAACAATTTCAAATCCAGCCCCTTTCTTATCACCCTTTTGAGAGACTCCACCAAACCTCACTTAGTGACCTCAAATCGGGGTGACGTAGGCTTAAGCACTCTATAAAAAAAAACTGACAGTGAGAACATAGTGAACTTCTTAATTTCCAAAAATTAACTGAGTTCACCAGATCACACAAAAAAGAAAATACGAGCCGATAATTACAATAGAGAAAAAGTATCTCAAAATGAGCACATCATAGTGAGATCAAGTGACCACTACCTTACTCCTACTAATTCAGCCAGCATATTCCCTTTGGCTCCGGCGAATGTAAGATGTAAAACTCTCATCATTATTCAAGATTAGTGACAATTGAATTCTCTTACATTCTTTTTCTTCTCTGAAAATTTTTATCTACAGATACATACACATCAATCTTTCAACGAGGGCTATAGTTCTAAAAACTTTTATTTTGGTGGATCTTTGTTATATAGGAATAAAGTGTCGCTGCCGACATTTGAGTTTGAACATAGATCGCCAGTGAGCAAACACAGGTGATTCCGTTATTGAATTAAGTGGATCACGTGACGATGGGAGAAACGTATAAGTAGGTAGTAGCGTGGCGTCTAAACGATCGCTATTTCTAGTCTATCCTCTATTATTATTTGGATCACCATTTCTATTCTATCATCTATTACTATATGGACCGTTATTCTCTACTCTATTTACTGTACTATATCTCTATACCGATCACTATACGGTTTACTATTCGAGCGAGTATTACGAAAGTGACAGCAAGTATTCGTTGGCATTACAAAAGTGGCAACGAGTGTACGTTGATATCACAAAAAAACTTAGAGCACAAAAAACACACATTTTATTCTTATTCCCTTTTAACAAAAAGACATTTTTATTTCAGAAATATACCGAACGTCCATATTATTTCTTTTCTGAAAGAATTTTTCTATTCGCTGCTAAATCTGTTTCACCTCTAGATACGGATTTAAAAATGAATGCAAAAGCTCAATGTATCAAACAGTCATTAAGTAGTCAGAGTTAAAAATTCTCTCTCTCTCTTCTCTCTTACAACGCACACACATACACTATATATATATATATATATATATATATATATATATATATATATATATATATTATAATATCTAAAACACTCATATTCCATGGTTATTTATTACATTGGAATCGTAATCACGATCCAATTCATCAGACCTACAAATTAAAAAAATTCAAAAAAATTATATTTTTCAACTTGTAGGTCTGATGAATTGGATCGTGATTACGATTCCAATGTAATAAATTATAACCATGGAATATTAGTGTTTGAGCCTTTTATATTGTATTCTTGCACTGTCCTGGATATTAAGCTCTACATGGATTCTATCCTCTTGGAAATTTATATATATATATTGACCACTAATATTATATATATATATATATATATATATATATATATATATATATATATATATATGGGTATGTGGCCGATTTGTCAGGAAGATAACTTCTTGATGTTATCGGTCTGGAGCAGGCGATCCCAGCGTGCGGCACCTTTGGAAAGTGTCTGAAAACCATATCACGTGTTGACCCAAGCCTTCTGAGTGAAATTGGGTAGATCGAACCCTTGGGAGCCGTCGGTGGTTGTGCTAGTACGAAGTCACAAGTCATCGGGACCGCGGGTTTGAGCATACTAGACTTGTTCAGACAGTTGATCACACTAGATAACATGCTTCTCTCTCAGAAACTGTAACTAAAATCCGCTCAGCATAATGCCAGCATAAACCACAGATGTGCTCTTTGGATGTGGGACAAACATAAATGTGCCTGAGTAAGCGTCTGCAATTGGGATTATCTAACCGCCCTAGTAGACTGACATTCTTGGATTCCAGTGGCGGCGCATTTTTTATATATATATATATATATATATATATATATATATATATATATATATATATATATATGACCGGTTCAAAGTAATGGCAACTCGGGGAGTCGCCCGGGGCGCCATCAAGGTAGAGGACAACATCAAGGTAGGATAATGAATGTTTCATTCTCCTTGTGCAAATTTAAAAAAAACAATACTTGTAATGGCGCTGAAGTTCAGCTTGTTCGGGGTGTCAGCGAGACTAGGGCCGTCGCTATATATATATATAGGGAGGCACGGTTGAGTAGTGGATAGCGGCTCGGATTGAGGAGTCGGAGAGCCGACTTCGAATTCCAGTCGAATCCATTAAATAACAGGACAGACTGTTCTATAGCCTTTGATGGCAACTGGTCTAGAAGGACAACTCTGAATTCACAACCTGAGGAGGGTGGTTTCGGGACCTTGTGGCACGTAGTGTACCAGGTCTCTCTATTCGGCCCTTCAAAAAATGTGGTTGGTTCTGAACAAAACCTTCACCACTGTAATCAAATCATATGTGCTGGTGTCTGGACTGTCGGTTTCTAGAAACTGAGCTGCTTGGCCCTCAAACGTCGAATACGACGGGAGAGTCCACTATATATATATATATATATATATATATATATATATATATATATATATATATATATATATATATATATATTTAAAGAAAATGAATTTCTTTTGTATGACCATTTTTTTTTCCTTTTTTTGCAGGACCTAGGTACCTTTCGGCCAACGCTTCATCAGGGTCTTTCGTTGGCAAATGATTTTAAACAAACAATGAAAATGAAAAGAACGCCAAAATGGTATGGTTGGAACACGTCTAAAATTTTACGAAGATATATATACGTAAAATTAAAATAAATTTACGATTAAAATAAATGCGCAAACAATGAATCAATTCGACATTGTAAGTCTGTATACCAATATCCCCCTCAAAGAAACAGCACAGATATGTGCTGATATGCTCTATAGAAGTTTCCTAGGTCCTCCCTCTATTCCTGAGCCCTTATTCTTAGAGTTCCTAACATTAGTAACAGAAGGAATAGAGTTTAGCTTTGAAAATATTATGTACTCCCAAGTAGATGGCGTTTCTATGGGTAGTCCTTTAGGTCCCTTTTTGGCCAACATCTTTGTCGGATATCATGAGAGCATTTTATTTGAGAAATATCAAAAACCTTACATCTATCAACGTTATGTTGATGATACTTTTTCTCTGTTTAATAACATAGAGGAAGCCACTCTCTTTTGTGAAGCGTTAAATTCCTTGCACCCGTCTTTAGTCTTCACTATAGACGAAGAAATGAATAATTCTATATCCTTTTTAGATGTTCATGTGGAACGAAAGAATAATATTTTCATCACTAGTGTGTTTCGTAAAGAAACCTTTTCAGGTCTTTACACTAATTGGAACTCATTTGTCCCCCATACCAGAAAAATAAATCTGGTTAAGACCTTAGTTCATAGGGCTTTATTAATTTGTTCCTCTAGCACACTTCAACAAGAGTTGAACAAAATTCGAGACATTCTCATCAACAATGGTTTTCCAGCCAACATTGTTGACCGCACAATAAAGCGGAAAATAGAGAATTTCAATATGCCCCCAAAATTTGACCCAGGTCTTTGCCCTATTTATCTGAAATTACCTTGGCTGGGCAGAAAATGTAAACTTTTGACTGATAAAGTTTCAGATGTTGTTTCTGCTACCTTCTTTTCGGCCAAAGTACGTGTTGTCTTTGGTACTCGTATTGTTTTTCCGTCTTTTTCCAAGGATCGTTTGCCCTATCATAATAAAAGTTCGATTATATATAAATTTAAATGTCAATGCGAAGCTGAATACATAGGGCGAACATGTCTTCGTTTGGAAACAAGAATCGGACAACATGTACCCAGACACATTAAATTAAATTTAGATAATCGCATTCGTGTTTCGCAATCAGCTCACGATTCGGCGATCGGGCAACACCTATTAGAAAATGAGTCATGCTCAAAACGTTTCACAATGGACTCGTTTTCAATTATATGCGTAGGCAGGTCCAAATATCATCTGTCTATTTTGGAAGCCATCTGCCTCAAATTATTTAAACCATCGCTTTCTAAACAAAAGGAGAATTTTTCACGATCGCTAAATTTATTTTTTGATATATGAGCAACTTATTTTCCTATCTTACTGCTCAGGTTGGTTCATTATTATTGATTCATTGTTTGCGCATTTATTTTAATCGTAAATTTATTTTAATTTTACGTATATATATCTTCGTAAAATTTTAGACGTGTTCCAACCATACCATTTTGGCGTTCTTTTCATTTTCATTGTTTGTTTAAAATCATTTGCCAACGAAAGACCCTGATGAAGCGTTGGCCGAAAGGTACCTAGGTCCTGCAAAAAAAAAAAAAAAAAAATGGTCATACAAAAGAAATTCATTTTCTTTAAATCGTTATATTTGTTTTGTGGTATCAAAACATTATTCCAATATATATATATATATATATATATATATATATATATATATATATATATATATATATACACTTTATTAGATATTACATCAAAACATGTAAAAAATGCCATAAATCATCTTTCGGTGCGTATTAACACATCTCATCTGCCGTTAATAAGTAATTGGTGAGTAGACAATTCATTGAGATTTTGTATTGAGCCCTCTTTTAAAATGAATGTTATGAACGTCGGAATTGGACTTCCTTCGTTCTCATTTTACCTATATATATATATATATAATATCACTTGTGCACAAGACCAGCCAAGAATGGATACTGATGGACGTTGGGGTAACTTGGGATAAAAAAAATCCTGCGGGTGAGGAGGCGATAATACTGAGGTACTAAAATTTGGCAGGGCAAATCGGAGAAATATACTCAACAGTAAATATCCGTAAAAAAAATCACTGCTTCACTGAACGCTTGACATAATTAGGTGATAGCGTTGCTTGTAACAGCACATGTGCGGAGAAAAGTGTGAGTCTCTAAGTTCAGGGTAGGAGTTCTATATGATCTTCACTCAACCGAAACATCTAAAAAACGGAAATGATATCAAATAATAACAATAATATGTCCTGGGGATATCTAACATCATTGAGAGTGCGCAGGTGTCAGTACTGCTTAGAATAGCCTATGTGTTTAGGAAAGTGTTGATCTCTAAGCTGCAGATAGTTACGGAGGTATGATCCTCATCATTCAACCGAAACATCTAAAAATCGAAAATGTTATCAAATAATAAAAACACGGCTAAGAAACTCCAAACATTTATGGCATTACCCAAAATTCGGGCAAATTTAGCTACGATATAACAAAAGAAATATGTGTCCTCACGTCTTTTTTTTAATGTCACCTGCAATATAGTAACTTCGGTCATGTAGTACCAAGGTAATTTCATGACAGACAAAAATAAAATAGTGATCAACCGTTATGTAATATCAATTCCCCTATGTAGCAACAGAAATGTGGTTCTACAGAAGAATGCTGAAAATATCATGAACGGAACATGTGAGCAACAAGGAAGTTTTAAGGAAATAGAAACAAAAATGTACCCTTAGAATCACAAAAAGAAAACTGAAATTTATAGGACACATACTGAAGAAGAAATAATGCTTGGAAAATATGCCACTCACAGGATTTATTGACGGCAAGAGGTTCAGAAAGAAACAGGGAATAACTTAACTAAGGATCTTGGATAGCAGAACAAATAGTGGGAAAGATAGTAAAAAGACAATCATTACAAAGGATAGGAAAGTGTGGTGAGCCATGATCGCTCACGTTCTGAAGGGACACGACACATAAAACAGAAGTACTTTTGTTTAGATATAAAACGATTTTCGCGTTAATTTATTTATTCAAGATTCTTCAAGTGACATATTTAAGGAATATTAATTAATTAAATAATTAATTAAATAATAGTTTAATAAATTAGATTTTTCAAATATTACTTTAATTACTATAAATTAGGAATGACTATTATCGTCAATATTTACATCAAAATATTATTTACTTTATTATCCTGAACAAAACGTTTATTTGTCCCCCACCCCGGTCACTCACAGACCACTTACTTATTTGTTATCTCCTCTCGGTAAACTGCCCCACTCCGAATCGAAATTAAAAAAATAAATTTTGAAAGCTACTTGTTCGTAACGTATTGTCTAAGTCTTGTTCAGTAATAATGTTGTTTTGACATTTTAAAAGCAGTTTATGTAGAAAAATGATTATTTTTTTTAACCTATAGGAATAGGAAAAGTAAAGAAGTCCTGTAAGGTTTATATTGTACAAATCGTCTTCTGTCAGGAAGAACAACAATTTCTAGCAGCAATATTAAATTATTATTATTATTTTAAAATGTCTACAAATTTATGTCTATTTGTGTGGGGGACGTAAAAATAATACTTGTAAAACAAATCTAACTACTTAAGTTTAAGTGAAAGGAAGCGACACTTGACCCCATTACTTCCTACTTATTTCGTCCATTTTCCTTACTTTGATTGTAAACTACTTCTACAAATTTTTTGACTTTCTACTTCTCTCCGTCCAAATGTGTACAAAATTCCCTTTCGGTTGCAGTCAAATCGTGTCAACAACTCACTGAATCTCGACATTGTTATTCCTGTAATGACTCCCTACAACATTGGGCGTGGTTTTGTCGTACGACATGGAAAACTATGAGATTATTCTGTAAACAACGTTTTAGGAGAGTAGTTTATTAGTAGCGTAACGTTAGGAAAATCCACTTGCGATTCAGGGTTAAGGGATGTTCCTATTCGCAAGCAATTATTATGAACTTCACGAGGACTGTGAGCTTTAAATATTTACAATTAAGTCTTGAAATTAACTTGTATCTATTTAGTGAGGTTTGTTACTAAATTATAACATGAAGAAAATATTTAATCTAGTTTCTAATCTAATTTCATACTTGTAAAATTCCAGACAAATAAAAAATTTAAGTTTCTCTCAATCTCTCTCTCTCTCACACACACACTATCTATCTATCTATCTATCTATCTATTTAGTAGATAGGTTTGTCTATCATCCGGTTCAAACTTCTCCCCGGTCTTTTGAACAGGAGTAGAGGTTTAACTCTTGTTTCTTGTTTAGGATTGGGTTTCCGGTTCCTTCTAAAGTCTTCTCATCGTCTTTCACTCCCAATAACTTCTTGCCTCTTAGTAGCATATTTGGAGTAAATTTATTAAATTTATATATATATATATATATATATATATATATATATATATATATATATATATATATATAAATTTATTTCCAAGTTAGAATATTTGATGAAACCAGAATTTATTGTAAATCAATGTTATAACTTGATTGCAATAAATTCTGGTTTCTGTCGGGGACTGTTCTAGCTTGAAAGGTATGTCTCAGTTATATATATATATATATATATATATATATATATATATATATATATATATATATATATATATATATTCATTCATGGGGAAGATACTCCTACCGCTTTTTTTATACAGAAATATTTTTTGTAGCAACAGTTACAGGTTGTAACTGCTCTGTGTAAGTCTATAATTTCTCCTCCTTAATATCCGAACAAGGAAATATTAGCATCCTTTGAAAAAGTCATATTACAGAACAATTTTCCCTCAAAATATACTTGCTACTTATCATTGGAAACTTACAAACGATACTATTTTGTTTTTCCTTTAGGTTACTAATTACTAGTACGCATGACTGGTAACAATGAAAATTAACCTTGATGCACATGAATACTAACAATAACATTTCTAATTGACAACAGAGCTGTAAAATAGACATTTCTTAGTTAAAATGTTCCTTTCTTTCAAACTGGTATATGTTATGTGACAAAACTTGACGCTGATGGAGTCATACCAGCATATCATAATACTAAGGAAATCATTCTTTTTTAACGCCATCTCTCTTCAGGGTAAAGATGAATCATGGATCACCACAGCTTCCTTTTCTTAACGTCATATCACTACAGGATGTAAATGATCATGGACAGATCGATCTTCTTTATCATCTGTGAATTGCTCTGCTTAATTAGGAAAGATAATGGAGTAGTTTCCCGTTACTGTCTGCATGGTTTTATATTCAGAGTCTTCCCTCTCCTAGACTGGTTTACGCCGAAGGCTGAAGAGCTCCGTCTACCCTTCTATTTAACCCATATATGGTGGGAGAAGAAATGGGTTCATGCTTTTCCTGAGGACATTAGTGCGAAAATGAACGCAAATAAGCCAGAACATGAACTCGGCTTGCGGGTTTCATTTTCTTTATCAATAATCGTTACGCTACCCATACATTCCTAGGATTTTTTTTCTAACGCTATTATAAACAAAAGCGATGCTAATTTTGACCCCCAACCCAGCGTAGGCCAGGGGTGCGGTACCCAAATTCAAGACGTCATAAATACCATAGTACGTTTGAAGTAATTTCATTATGCCACCACCCTGTCTGGAGATCTGGTATTTTCGTACACCTGTTCTGAAATATGTTACGGCTATTTTAGTGAAACACCAACTGTATTTTTAATTGGTTGCATTCTCATGTCCAGTAGGCTTCTGTTTTGGGGATGAATTATGCAGCTGGTGTACTTGGGACTACCCTTTAAGCAAATAAGTTCATACTCAGGGGGTACCAAGTAAGGTACCGAACCCATGGGTGTTGGGTCTCTGGAAAAAACGAATAGATCCTTATTTTTTCCGGGAGTGGGTGTTTCCCGCTAGAATATTAACCATATATTTTGTTTGTATATATAATGCTTCAAAAGAGACGTATTTTTATTTGCTTTGCTTAGTATCTTGTAAAAATGTTAATTAATAGTTAAGTTTGATTCATAAATCAGACTTTTTGACTGAGTACCAATCACCAACTGTTTCTTTATTCAATGCTTTGAGAGGGTAGGTCTTTGGAAATTTTTAAGAGTTTTTCAAACTTAACAGAAATTTAAAATGACAAAAAAAAAGTAAAAAAATCAATCTTAAGCTGTCTCTCACTATGTTTCCCTTTTACAATGGACAAAATGTCATTATTTTCTGGCTGTTTCTAGTAAATCAAATAAAGGTATGAATATGGTCGTGATCAGAAGAGTCCTTGAAACTGCTTAAGATATAAGATCGGGTCTTTCTTAGTTTTATTATGGTGTCGCCTTTCCTTTCTTTCGGATTCATCTACAGCTTTTCACAAGGAAAATTTTGCCTATTTTTACATTACATTTATTTTGATTGATAAAGACAAATATTTATTTTAATGGGACATTTTGGTATTTTAATAGATGTCTGGCAAAATACTTAAAGAGCTTACTAGAGCTGCAATATTAATGTAATAAAACAGCTATAATTAAAATGGACAAGAGGAAAACTTCAACTGCAGTAGTTGGCGATACGAAAAGACAAAATGATGAGAAAATAAAAAAAATTAAAAAAAGAAAAAACACTATAAAATGAGCTAATCGGTTATCGCTTCAATGTCTTATTTTACTGTAGTATTTTTCTCATTTCATTTTCTATATTTTTCGCTTTTCATTTCTATAGTATTTTTCTCTTTTCATTTTCTATAATATTTTATCTTTCTACAGTATTTCTCTTTTTATTACTGTAGTATTTTTTACTCATTTCATTTTTTATAGTATTTTTTCTTTTTTCTTATTCTATGTGTTTTCTTTTAAATTTCTACAGTATTTCTCCACTTTTCATTTCTATAGTATTTTTCTCTTTTCATTTTCTACAGTATTTCTCCTCTTTTTATTCCTATAGTATTTTTTTACTCTTTTCATATCCTATAGTATTTTTCTCTTTTCATATTTGTAATATTTTTTCTCTTTTCATTTTCTACAGTATTTCTCCTGTTTTTATTTCTATAGTATTTTCTATTTTCGTTTTGCTATAATATTTTTCTCTTTTCATTTACTATAATATTTTTTCCCTTTTCGTGTTGCTATAGTATTTCTTCTCTTCTTATTTCTATAGTATTTTTCGTCTTTTCATTTCTATAAAATTCTTTCTCTTTTCATTTTCTACTGTATTTCTCCTCTTTTCATTTCTATAGCATTTTTCTAATTTCAAAATCTATAATATTTCCTCTTTTCATTTACTATAATAGTTTTCTCTTTTCATTTTCTACAGTATTTCTCCTCTTTTCATTTCTATTGTATTTTTCTCTTTTCAATTTCTATAGTATTTTCTCTTTTCATTTGTATGATATTTTACTTTTTTCATTTCTATAGTATTTTCACTTTTTCCTTTCATATTGCTAACTACTGTAGTTGAAGTTGTTCTCTTGTCCCTTTTAATTATGTTTGTTTTCATTGCATTCATTTTGTAACTCTAATAAGGTTTTTAAGTGATTTTCTACACATCTATTAAAATACCAAAATATCCCATTTTAAAAATTCTGTTTAGGAATCAAAATAAAGAAATTCATTCTTTTTTTTTTTTTTAATTATGTCTGTTATTATTGTATTAATGTACGAAAATAATTTATAAATTTTAATAGACAGCGCCACAGTAGAAAGCCTCTTGGATTTCGGCACCATTACCCTTTGCGTAGTAATTAATTGAATTGTCTGGTTTAAAAGAAACAAAAAAGTCAGTAAATAAAATAACATTAAATTCAACGTCAGTGCCATTTTTTCCTCTTTTATTTTTGTTTTCTAAAAGATACGAACGTGTGATGTTTTGTATTCGTAAAAAGCTGTAGATGGTTACCAGAATATACAGGATGCGGCAAAGGTAAAACCTTTTTTACGAGCTGTGTTGGATAGGACGACAGGGAGTAACTAAGTGGTCATTACTATCACTAGACTTATCACCTGTGGATCTACTAAAAGTTCTTTATTACTTAATTCCTGAATTAAAACAAACAATTTCTGACAAATTTTCTGAAATTAATGTTGAAATGTATGAAATAGTTTGTATAAATGTTGCTGATAGGATTCAGTGTTGTATTAAACATGAAGGGGAACATTTCGAAGACGTTAAATAGTTTGTTAATCATAACAAATTATGTTGCTTTGATATGAAAATATTTGGAAATTTTCTTAAACTACTGTAATTTATTTTTATTCAATGAAAGTTGATAAATAAAAAAGGCCCTTCTTTTGCTGCATTCTGTATTTATTTTCTGTTCAACTAATTCGATAATAAAAACGATAAATATCGAACTGAAAATTCCTAATTTGCATAATACCAGATCATCCTTGATTAATGCTAAACAGCTCGAACCAGCAAAACAAACCAGGCATTGAAGGGGCTCTGTAAGATTGTACTCGCCTACATACGCCTGTCGACGAAACTAAAAGTGTACAACGCAATGGTCCTCCTTGCCCTCATCTACAGATGCGAAGATTGGGTCCTTTATCGTAGGCACATCAAGAAATTGGAAAAGTTCCATATGCGGGTTCTATGCTCCTTATTTGGAATCACATTGCAGGATCGCATCGCCAACCTTGAAATTTTAGATTTTGCGAACTTGACCAGCATCAAATCAATGCTCATCAAGTCACAAGTACGATGGGCTGGCCATGTCATCCGTATGGAGAAACATCGCATTCGCTGATGCCTGTTGAACGGAGAGTTGCGCTGTGGTAAAATATATCAAGACCACCTAAGAGTCAATCAAAATTAATCACCACTGATGCAAAGATCAGACCGAAGGTAGACGAAGGTGCTGCTGACCGATTGCATTGGTGTGCCATTGTCCACCAAACCTTTGCAAACTTCGAAGCCCGACATAATAAAATTTACTACTCCCAGAGAACAGCGGCACCGTGCAACTTAAACATTGATAACAACCACCGACTTCCAGTGTCCCCATTGCTCCAGACTCTGCGTGTCCCGACATGGGTTGCGGATCGACTGATTAAGTGCAAAACAAAGTCTACTTTGTACGGAGACAATCACAAATGCTAAGCATCAGTCAGCATCAGTGAAAGACAAGAAAACACTTGTTTAAAAAAAAATCTTTTGTCCCTTCATGATCTATTAATATGCATCAAAGCAAAATGTAAAAGATGCTGCAAATGAAGACCTATCCATCATTTTGTCATTCTACGAGATTCCGGTTGATTGACAGTTAACAGCGTCGAAAATGAAATTGGCAAGCCGAGTTCAAATTCCAGCTGAGACAGTTTGCATTTATTTTGCATTAATGCCTTTCTTCCTTCCTCCTACTAGCTGTGCGTTAAATAAAAGAACAGTCAGATCTCTAGCCTTGGCTGTTAACCAGCTAGGGAGAAGGATAACTCTGAATTCAAAATCATGGAGATGCTAACGGGAAACAACTTTGTTATCTTTCCCAAGAACAGTTATTACAATTCTCAGTTTACAAACATTTTTAAAAAAAAAGGAAGCTAAGGAGAACCATAAACGCTTACGTTCTGAAAGAACATAGTACTTGAGAAAGAATATTTCTAGAAAACTTTGCAGTGGTTCTCGGAGATTTTTAATTTTTTATGTTATTTTTTGATGTAGGCGTCGTGGTGTAATAGTAAGCGCTTTTAGTATAAATAGAACATAAAAAGAGACAGTTGAAATTTCTGGGTCACATAATGAG